>OX101786.1:50273398-50598398 GCA_944452715.1 Ophion slaviceki
TGGTTTTTTTCTCCATTTAAAACCCACGTTGAAAAATTCAAAACTTTAAGGCGTTTTCCGGAACAAAAGATAATTATTGTAAATTTCTTCCTTTCGTACACGTTTTAGTGGTGCCAAAACGCAACTTTCCTGCGCTATTACGATACGATCCGCCAAAATTGACCCTTTTCACTCTGCCCTAACACACACACACGCACATGCACACGCACACACAGAATAAAAAAGTGAGACGAAAAAAGATTTCTCCAGAATTATAATTTATTCGTTTTAATGCCTTCTTCGAGTTTTCGTTTTCTCCCATTATTCGATCGATACACCTAGATAAATAATAAATATAAAAATAAATGATAGATACAGATCTCCGAGTCGTTTACGAATACCCGAAGTTCACGAGTACTCGACGTTTACGAGTATCCGAAATTAGAGAGTACCCGATGTCCAAATTCGGGTAACCGATAGTGGCGAGTAATGCAAAAACGTAACCCGTCGGGTACCCAAACCAACCCGATCATCGGGTACCTGAGTGAATCGAGTACCCGCACTATTTTGTTATTTTGCCTCAAATTGTTTCCAAGGCATAATAAAACTCTCGATCCATGAGTCAGGAAGAAGAAAAAATAATCCTCCCTCTCTTTCTCTTTCTCTTTTAATAAAAATAGTTTGAATTTCATTTCACAGAGACATTCAGTTGTCGAATGGTTTGCGAAAAAATATTTTGACGGTTCTCTTTTCCTTTGTCCTTGGCGTACCACCTTAAATATTGATCGTAGGGAAAAAACCGTAAAGATAAAAATTGTCGAAAATTTAATTCCCTACAAGTTTGTTTATGTTCATTTATGCCCTAAAGTTAAAAATACATGAGATAATGCAATAGTTTTACTTCGCCACTTTTTTCAGGTTTTATTCGAAAAAGATCGATCGTAGAGAAAAAACTTCAATGGCTAAAGTCGTAGGAAATTGAATTTCCTGCAAGTTTAGTCCTTAGCATTGTTCAAAAAAAAATAAAAATGGCCGAGTTATTCAAGGAAAGCCATTTTTCATAAAATTAAAAATGGCGGAGGAGGCCCATGGAGGATTTGGTCGCCATTTCGAATTTAGACTACCAGTGCCCCCCCCCCCCCAGCGGTTAAAACAAGAAAGAGCGACAACGATTTTTTTTGTTATTTCAGGGGGATTATTTGGACATAGTGACTGAGCTAGTAGATCGAGGCATGTAGGGCAGTTCCCCCCCGCCCCCATTCCACATAAGCCCGTTTCTTTCGCACAGTTTAGTAACGCGCGAGCGGTCGACGCGGCAATACACATATCGTATAATGTGTGAAGAAAATTAACATTTTACAGCTGCAACGTAAACGTAGTTTCGGATCGTGTCTAATCACATGGTTTATTTCAACTAATTATGCCATTAAAGACAAAAAGGATTACAGTGAAAAGAAACCGTCAGTTGTCGTCAGTGTTTTTGAACGCGAGTTCAATCCGCAAGAAAGGGGATAAAAGTTAATTAAGATGCAAGTGTAAGAACGATGAAGGTATTGAGCCTCGAGGGCCGTATAAGGATTCGGCGGCCGAATGGGGCATGTAATTTGTTGAATAAAAGTTTGAATGAAAAAAGAAAAAAAGTTATACACCTGAAGCATATTCGGGAACAGCTATATAAAAAAAAGTATTCAAATTCGTATAGCTCATAAAAAAATGTATCAAATATATATCTAAAGAGCTGGCGAACAGAACCGGACTTGTCCATGAATTACTTTTTTACAGGAGAGGTCAAAAACCAAAATGACCAAATAGAGATGAATTAGAATTTTGAAGCTTTAACATATGAAGGCTCTATCAAAATGTAAGCCTGGACCTGGCTTTAGTTTGGTAAAAATACTCACTACCATGAATTTATATTTACTTTGGACAAGTCCGGTTTTGAATGAGAATGGTGGACAACTCCGCTTTGGAATAAAAATCTTATGGACATATCCGGTTATGAAATAAAATAGAGATTCTTCGAATTTAATATAAATTTGTTTTTTCATTATCCATTTAATAATCCCACACAAACTCTTTCATGTCAGGCTCACAACAATCGCATTCAATGTCATCATCGTCATCACTGTGGTCATGTTACTAATTTACTGTTACTAATTTTTCATCCAGCTAGCCATGGACAAGGCCGTTTCTGCTTGAAAAGGCAGTTTCAACAAATTTGAAGGTAATGAAAAGAGTTTGTGGCTTCCGGATGGAGGCCGTGTTGAGGATCAGCATTGTGCCGACGTTTCGCAAACGTTACAGTCTGCATCATCAGGGCTGAGAGCTCCGATACTGAAGCTCTCGTGTCTCAGGTATTCCTTATATAGTTGCAGTCATCGTTCCAGATCACTGCACCAGCCAATCAGATGTTTTAATTGATCAGCTGGTCAATAAAAAAAATTCCCCTATCATTGCCAACATCTTTATGGAGAACTTCGAGAACAGAATTCTGCAAGAAGCTTCCCTCAAGCCCTCCACCTGGTTCCGATATGTCGATGACACCTTCGTCATTTGGAGTCACGGCAAAGAAAACCTCAATCGTTTCTTAACTTTCCTCAACTCCCAACACCCCAATATTCAATTCACCATGGAGATAGAACAGGAAAATCAAATCCCTTTTCTGGATGTACTGGTTCAACGGAAAAGCGATGGCACTTTGGGCCATAAAGTTTACCGGAAGCCAACGCATACGGATAGATACCTCCACGCTACGTCCCATCACCACCCTTCCCAAAAACAGTCGGTCATAAGCTCTCTGGTCTACAGAGCTCTAGCGATCTCCGAACCAGACTCCCTGGAGGTTGAACTAGAACACCTACGAAAAGCTTTAGGAGACAATGGTTACAAGCCAGGCAACATCGAAAGAACGATCAAAAATCTAAAAAGAAAAATAGCTGATCCGAAAACGGTTACAGCACCTGATGGAGAGAATGAAGGACAAATAACTGCAACAACTTCCCTTCCATACCTTCAGGGCATAACCGATCGCATAGGCAGGGTCCTTGGAAAACATAACGTGCGAGTCATCTTCAAACCTCAGAAGAAACTAGCACAAGTGATTCCGAGTGCAAAAGACCAAAGACCACCATTGAGTGCACCAGGAGTATACAAAATACCCTGCTCATGCGGCAAAGTGTACATAGGGGAAACCGGGAGGAAGATCAGTACACGGATCAAAGAACACCAACGGTGTATCAAATATGGCCATATTACACAATCAGCGCTGGCCGAACATTGGATGGAGACTGGTCATGCCATCCAGTTCGACAAAGCCCAAAGTCTGGCCCCATCAAACAGCTATTTTTCCAGGAAACACCGAGAAGGCTTCGAAATCCGAAAACATCCGGACAACCTAAACAGAGATGGAGGATATCACGTCAATCCTATTTGGCACACCGTCCTCCCGGTTTTTTAATTGACCAGCTGATCAATTAAAACATCTGATTGGCTGGTGCAGTGATCTGGAACGATGACTGCAACTATATAAGGAATACCTGAGACACGAGAGCTTCAGTATCGGAGCTCTCAGCCCTGATGATGCAGACTGTAACGTTTGCGAAACGTCGGCACAATGCTGATCCTCAACACGGCCTCCATCCGGAAGCCACAAACTCTTTTCATTACATAAAGAGCCGTGAAAGCCTTAAAACTAAAATTTGAAGGTGTTTAGAGCCGGATTTGATGAAACATATTTTGGGAGCTAATAAAGGTGTGCTTGAAGAACACTAAAAAAATTGGACTTAATGTGGACAAGTTCGGTTTTGTTCGCCAGCTCCTCATCGTTCATATAAGTAAATATCATATAGGGCAAAGCACCCAGTCCTTAGCGGTGCTCTGCTCTAGAAGTCAGCCTTCTCCAATTTTCGATACGTGAGGATAGCGTAAATATGTTTTCATAATAACAGAAATGTGTTTAAGGGGCTATACCAATTGGACACTTTCAAAAAATCGATTTTTTTGCCTATCTCGACAGTTCATACTTTTAAGAATATCATTATCAATTATATCAATATCATTTTATCTTTCAAAAATCGATAGTTAAATCTTCAAACACGTTTTTCTCGCAATGAGATTTTTCAAATTTGCTGACATTGTAACTCAAGGAGCAATTATCCGATTGACTTGAAATTTGAACTGAGTACTCTTGAATATATTTACTCTACAATGACGTATGACATTTTTGATTGGATGAAAATTGATGATTTGACATTGAAAAATACGACCATTTTATAGGCAAGAAAACAGACTTTTTTCATAACTGCACCATTTTGTTAGATTTTGATATTTTTCGAAAATCCTACGTCATTGTACAGGAAATACCTTCCAGTTTAACGACATTTTTTCCTTCTTCGGTTTCAGCTACTCAATCGACCGAAATCATGTCAGCAGTGGAGGAACTTTTTTTTTTGGCGCCTTCGAAGGCAGCGCATAAGTCGCTTGCATCTCAATATTTTTCTATGAAAAAGATATGTAATATAGGTCACATATAACCAATTATATTCTTAATTTTCCGAAACATTTAATTAAGTACTTTTCTTAAAAAAAAATCCCGAAAATCACCCAAATTTTCAGTGTTCACACTGTTATAGTCCCTTACTGAAAGCTCTGGGATTCGATTGGTGGGCACACAATAATTCATATCCTCAACCGTTCAAAAGATCGAGAGATTTAAATTCATTCGCAACGGCGCGATCTCTGCGCATAGATTCGCGTTACATGGCATTTTTTTCGTGGCGGCAAGGCGTTTTTATCCAAGTAGGCATTTTACAGTTTTCCGATGGATTATCTTATTTGATGAGTTTATTCCCAAAAGAACGGTGGAAAACCCGTACCGCTATAGACTGCCCCATATTCTTCTGATTCTTTGGTGCACAGACTGGGTGAAGTTCCGAAAAGGGGTTGAAACTCCAACCGGATTGAAATTTTGCACAGGCTTTCCTTTTAATATTTTACGGGATCCCATAAAAGGATTTTTGGCGACGCGCCATAATTTTCTGGAAATCGAGTTAAAAAAACAAATTCCCCTACTATATCTATAGCTCACGGGCTCAGCTCTGGCTGTACCTATATATGTTATCGCGCTCTCTGCTTTGTGTGGATCTCCGTCAACTTTAGGCGATAGAAACCCTCCTTCCATCACTACTGTTGCCGGTTACCAAGGATTATAAGGAGGTACCATGCAAAAACCAAAAAAATATTGAAAACCATACAAAATCCGCAAAATAGAAAACTATCGAAAAACAAAAAAAATCCATAAAATTTAAAACTAATGAATGAACCATAGAAATATATTACACCTCCAAAAGAATGAACTGTGGAAAAACAAAAAAAAAGTATCTACGATGCTCTATCTCTATCTAAAGGAGGGAGCCTAAATTAGAAGGTCCAAAAAGCGTTTTTTCGGAAATTTTTGTAGATGGGAAAAAACAAGTGAGTAGAGCAACCATTGAGGTATCTTTCCATGTATATTTAAAATGTATTAAAAAAATGTTTCAACATGAAATAATAAATGCACCGCAGATTTATCCGCCTATTCCATGTGCGTCTTGCCACTGCAGTCCCCGATCAGCGGGAAAGATGCCGCTCGAAATTCTTGACTGAAACGAAACAACCAATAAAATTTTCAATTGTCTTTTTTTCTTCTGGGTGAATTAAGAAAAAGCTGAAAAAATCGTGAAATTATAACTTTTCTCAGGTTTGAGAAAAATGTGTTAAAACAAACACTTTAACGTGCTATACAAATTATGTAAAAAGACTTTTTCAACGACTTTTTTAATTCACTTAGAAGAGATTTTCATACTGAAGATGATAAACTTTGGTTTGATTCAATACGTCGTTTAGTTTTTTTGCTGGCTCGCTCGCCAATGTGGAAAAATCGTGAAAATGAAAACTGAAGAAAACGCACTTCAAAGTATTCAATAGGAGGAAATATCAATATCAAATATCAACCGCTTCTCTGCTTTTGGCCTTGCATGTTCGAAAATATTTACAATTAACCTCTGTAACTTTGTAAATATATTCTGGGATTCTTTATCTATCGATTTAAGCAATAAAAAAAAGATTTTTTACGACCTTCTAATTCAGGCTCCGGTCTTAATAAATACAGTTGAACCTCGATATAACGAATCGCTAGGGAAGTTCGTGATATTGAAGTTTCGTTATATCGAGATCATGTTCCTTAAAATGTTCTTTAAAAAAATATTTTAGTATCATAAATATAGGGATATTTTTAAAGAAACAATGGTTTAAATTGGAGCATTTTTTACAAGCAATTAGCAATTAGAGCATAATGTATATTATTATGTCGTCGTACCAAGGTGTCGGGTACCTATCGGAAGGGAATGGACAAATCTTCGTTATATCGAGGTTCGACTGTATTCCACGTACATACAGTTCCATATGTACATCCGCGGTGTATCGGGCCCACACCAGCATTGTACGCACCCCACGATGCAACACGCATATTTGAGGTGCCCGCGCTCACACCAGTCTTCCACGCATCACACCATTCGCACAAAAAGGGAGAGGGAAATAACATATATAGGTATAGCCCGAACTGAGCCTGTTGACTATAGATATAGTGGGAGCGCAGTAGAAAAAAATAACTTTCAGATATCGATATTTTGAAAATTATGGCGCGTCGCCAAAAATCCTTTCAGTCGATCTCTTGAGATATTAACAAGAAGGTCTGTGTAAAATTTCAGCCCGATCGAAGGGGGTACCTTTCCGGAACATTCTCCCAGACGTTGACTCAAGTATCTACGCGAAGGCACCCCGACCTCCCATGAACCGGTGGCGATTGCTTTTTTTCTTATATAAGTGTTTTCGTTTGTTATAAATGTGTTACCAAAGTTTGACAAACTTTTTATTTAAGACTATTTATGCTTCGGTATGTTTTTTTCGTCTATCAGACAGTATTTGAAAATCGAGAATTGCATTAGAAGGCTACCTTACCCTACACATTTTTCGAATTTCATTGAGAAACCTGCGTGACTTCAATACTTTGATCACACACCGTTCTCATCCTTACGGAATAGTTTTTCAAAGCCAGTCTTTTGATGAGCATGGAAAATATTGGCACGGATATCGTAAGGAAGAGAGTCTTTCTTACGATAGACGTTGCAAACGTAGATAATTTACATTTTATCAAAGTGAAGTATGCGTCGGAAGAATAGTCCAGTAAAAGACACGAAAATCCAGCACTTTTTAGCGTAGAATATGAATTTTTGCCTGAAGGTAGATGGTTGCATACTGAAAGTAACCCCAATAAAATGTTGCCCCTTAACTCGGCCCAACCATAAGAAATAGGGGCTGAAAACTTCAAAATCGTTGTATCTCGATAATTAATAGCCCGATCAAAAAACGTTTCAAACAAAAGTTGTTCAAAATATTAAAATTCGTATAAAGTTATGTGACGTCCCCATCTTTGAAAATAACGGCACAAAACTATTCGAAAATTCGGGGTTGATGCGTGCGCGGGCAGAGTAGACATGTCGTTGTATCCTTGTCTCGGTCAGTACGGAAGCCTTCATTTTGTGGGTTGAACGCGGCTCGAAAATTTCGACTCAAGTGGTGCTCTCGTGTTTTTGTGCCGCTATTTTCAAAGATAGGGGATTGTACGTTACATAACTTTATACGTATTTTATTATTCTAAACAACTTTTGTTTGAAACATTTTTTGATCGGGCTATTAATTATCGAGATACGGCGATTTTTAACTTTTAAACCCCTATTTCTTAGGGTTGGGGCGAGTAGAGGGGCAACATTTTATTCAGGTTACTTACAGTATGCAACCATCTACTTTCAGTCAAAAATTCATATTCTACGCTGAAGTGTTGGGTTTTCCGCTTTTTTACTGGACTAGAAGCTAATTTTTGCCTTATCCTGCCTCGCATGGACTAAGGATATACACTGTCGGCCAAAAGTATGGATACACCTAGAAAAATTTCGCGCCGCACTAAAAGTTTGATATCTCTGTGAAAAAAAAAAGATATCCGGATTCTCAAGGCGGCATTTTAAAAGGGAAAAATGGAGTTTCACTTTGCGTTTTGGAAAAAAAAATTCGATTTTTTTAGACCCGGGGCGCCATTTTGAAAATGGCCGTTTTTTGGTTTTTTTTGGCTGTTTAAAATCGGCTGCACGTCTTCGGGACATTTTTTGGCATTTTTTTCAAAGAACCTTAAAAGATAGAGCAATTGCTATAGTTTCCTTTTTTAGAAAGTTTCGTACGATTTTTTTCACCGAGTTATCGCATTAATTTTCTCAAAAAGACAATTTTAAAAAGATGCTGCTGAAATGAGAAACTTGGAGGTTTGGAGAAAATTGCCAAAAGGAAAAAAAATTGCGTTACATATATCGTATTGAATCGAGCAGAATTTTTTCAAAATTTGTATCCAAAATTTTTTTTCAAAACTTTTTGCACCAACATTGATTAAAAAAAATAATTCTCAATTTTTAGCCGCACTAAACATCCACCTCTTACCTCTTACCTCATCTAAATGCCCTTTTCGTCGAAAAATCCACCTCTGGCTTTCAGCACTGCATCAACGATTCGTGGCATCCGATCGATTAATGAATCCAGCTGAGCTGAGCTGAGGGATCTCCACGCAGCTTGCAGTTTCTGCCACAGATCTTCGGCCGATGTAGGGCAGGTCATTCGTATCTTTCGATCGAGCTCTTCCCAGAGAAGTTCGATGGGGATTAGGTCGGGTGATTGTCGCGGCCACACCGTATTCACGATTTTTTGTTCATTGCGTCGTTCTCCAAATATTCTCGATAGAGACGGGAACTGTTTTTCGGATCATTGTCTTGTTGCATGGTAAAACCATGCCCGATCGTTCTTAGCCCCGATGGAATCGCATGATTAATGAGAATTTCTTTATATTCTTCTTTTCTCATTATGCAGTCAATTTTCACAAAGTCTCCGGCACCATGACCGGAGAAGCAACCCCACACCATAACGAAGCCACCGCCATGCTTGACATTTGGTATCAAACACTGTGGTGCCATTTTTTCCGAAGGATTTCTTCGAACAAAAATACGTCGATACTACCGAAGATTAAAAATTTTGGCTCGTCCGTCCAGAGTACATTTCTCTACCGATGAATCGTCCAAGGTTTTTTCACGGCGACACAGCCTCTGAGGCTAACACTGTTAAGACGACGTTTCACTGTCGTCAGTGATATCGAGGTTTCCCTTTGTTCTTTAAATTTGGCACAGATTTCCGTTGCTGTTAATCGATGATTTTTTTTTGCTGGTAACGACGATATTTTTATTTTCTGAGGACGTTGTCACTTTGGGTCGACCCGGACGATTGCGATTGAAATACGTCTCGGACTTCTTAAATCTCCCGAAGGTCGCTTGCACTCCTTTCAAAGACACGCGAGTTTGTCTGGCAATTTCTCTGTACGACAATCCCTTATCGCGCAACGCGACAATAGCCTCTCTTTTATACAGTGAAATTTCTTTTTTCGGTGCCATTGTGATCCGTTAAGAAAAAAAAATTTGCGTAAAAACTTGTCGATTGTAGACCACACGTGTTCGCGTTCGAAGTTTTCGCACAACTAACTGGCTTTGTCAGCGCGACACTCGTCACATTATTCCAAAGAATCAAAAATGTAAATAAAAACGACGAGCGAAAAAGAGAGCGAGAAAAAGAACACGAGAGAAATAGAATATCGACTCGCGAGAAATAGAATCTTTTTTACGCTCCACAAAGGTAAAATGTAAACAAAGACAAGAAGCTTTATTTCCGCTCCTTGTGTTTAGATGAGGTAAGAGGTAAGAGGTGAATGTTTTGTGCGGCTAAAAATTGAGAAAAAAAATGCATTTTTTAAAATTCAATGTTGGAGCAAAACCTTTTGAAAAAAACCTGCTCGATTCAATTCGTTGTAACGGAACTTTTTTTCCTTATGGCAATTTTCTCTAAACGTCAAAGTTTCTCATTTCAGCAGCATCTTTTCAAAATTGTATTTTTGAGAAAAAAATGCAATAACTCGGTGAAAAAAATCGTACGAAACTTTCTAAAAAAGGAAAATATAGCTATTGCTCTATCTTTTAAGGTTCTTTGAAAAAAAATCCAAAAAAATGTCCTGAAGACGTGCAGCCGATTTTAAACAGCCAAAAAACGGCCATTATCAAAATGGCGCCCCGGATCTAAAAAAAATCGAAATTTTTCTAGGTGTATTCATACTTTTGGCCGGCAGTGTCTGTACATTCCCTAGGCAGGGGGAGAGAGAGAGAGAGAGAGAGAGAGAGAGAGAGAGAGAGAGAGAGAGAGAGAGAGAGAGAGAGAGAGAGAGAGAGAGAGAGAGCTACGATTGTATACTGATGTATGTCGCACGTCAGGGACCTATTATACGATATAGAGTACAGTAAACGATTCGCAGACTTCCAAGCTCGGCTATATCATCGCATCCGTTGGAATATCGATCGGGCGCGAGTCGCCCTATCGCCCAGGATGAATTCTCTTCCGCTTCGATTCGCGCACTATTTCGTTCACAAATGTCGAACAAACTCGACACCAAAGACAATATTCAAAAAAGTGACTCGACCGTAAAGCCTCATCGATCCCCAAACAGATTGAGTTACAAGATCGATGAATCGGTATAAAGAGCCGATTGACTCAATAACTATGAGAATATAATTACAGTGGTAATTGAACCTATGGAATGATAAAACATTTCGAATAACATACTCACGCGAACACATACCGAACCAATGAAAGACTTTTCACGATCAATGTACCTTGATTCGTACCCCAATTCGCCCATGCGAAACCGTTCTATTTTGTGTGAGGAATTTTTTCCTCTAGATTTCGATGGAGATACAATAAAAAATAATTGTAAAGGCTCTGTACATCCACTTTTCGTACTCGCTAATTGAAACTTATACAACAACTTGCTTACCTAACATTAACTGATATTTTGTGTATTAATTATTAGTAGATGTATTTGTCTGATTTTCATAGAAGGAAATCAATGTACTGTGCAATAAAGTACAAAGAGATACCTTATCGGGACTTTTTCACGTTTTGTATAATATATTACATAAACGAACGTATTTATATTAAAAAGGATGAAAATTTTGAATTTTAGCTCAACGATTAAATGAGTACATACGCCACTACGAGCCGCTGTCTTATTCCACCGAGCAAGTTCATCGCAGTCATACGAGGGCCAAAAGATCGGTCACGCGCGAAAATTCGTTAAGTCTCGATTTCCGATCACACGGACGTGACTTTCATTTGCGTCTTAAGAGGGATCTCACTGTATTCAGCGATAATCTCGTCATCGAGGGACCCTCTGGTGAGATCGAGGATCTTGACACTTCGCATATCTACGAAGGTTACCTCGTCGGTAAGCTCGAGTTTTTCCTCGTTAAACATAAATAACTTGTATTTTCACGATTATTTTTATTGCAGTAAACAAAAGTCCCGCGAACTGTACCTCGGAAAATCTATCATTTTTCATATATTTTAACACCTCAAACGCGGGCGAACGTTAATGAATTTATTTGCTCTCGAACATCTATTATTCTCTGTGCAAAGTATAATATTTTGTTTCAACAACAAAAAGGTTCTGTTAATGAGGCTGCGAATATTCAACGGGGCACATCTTTTTAACGCTGCTATTTGAAGCACATAATTTTCTAACGTACTTCTCATGCTGCAATGCTGTGAAAACCTCTTAATCATAACACATGATTACAATATATTTATAATGAACAAGTAAAACTCTTCTCCGTGTGTCCAGGTGAACCGGACAGTCATGTCTCTGGTAGCGTGAGTGATGGTGTTTTTCATGGAAAAATCGTAACAGCTCGTAATGGCGCATACTTCGTAGAGAGGTCGCATTATTACCCTTCGGTACATAACCAAAATGAGTCACATCACTCCGTTATCTACCATGAGAGCGATGTCGGAGATCCCTATGCTAATATCAGAGAAGGTGAGAGCTGAACATTACTTTTATCCACTGTTCACGATTTTTTCATGTTTAGATAATTTTAAGTCTTTCTGCACCACTTCAAGCTATGGATGGAACGCGTTAGGCAAGCCGCATGTAAAGGCTTGCAAAATATTCAAAACTTCACTCCGAATCATTGACCCAACTATTTTCCAAAGTGCATGCATTTTTCGAGAAAAAATAAGCTTTGTCAAATACCCAAACATTTATATCCATACCTAAGTCAAATACCCCTGAAGATAGGTATTTACTGGCTTTTCAAATATATCAAAAAATGCTGAAACTATAATGTAGTATATAGGATGCGCCTACAACTCACGTCTATTCATCAACAGACACTTGCATACTTGAGATGCCTCTTAAAATTGTTAATAATTATTTGAAAATAGCTAGAAGCCAGAACTCTTCTCGAATAAATCAAAGAATACTGGAACTATAATGTACTACACAGAAAGCACGTAGAACTCGCGCCAATGCATCAGCCAATCAAACTTGTATATTCGAGATGCCGATAAAAATTGTTAATAATTATTCGACAGTAGCTAGAATGCAGAACTTTCGCTAAATCACTCGGAGAGTTTTGGAACCGTAACCCAACTATAGCATAGAACTCATGTGTATGCATCGGCAGATCAAACTCGTATAATTCACATGGAAGTTACCAAATTATTTTGTCAATGGACGCTTTTTTGTTCTTTTGTAAAATCATCAGAACTATCTCTTAAAAGTATGAGGAACTCTAGAACTTAGCTGCATGCGAGAAGATTTAGTTTTGATCCGCTAGAAAAACATCTGCCAAGTTGACCGACTGTCTTTGACCGTCAATATTGGATTTAAGGTGATTCGAGTGGTTGCGGTATAACAGAAGAAGTAGCCGTATGGATGGACAAGGTGCAAAATTCCGGAGAGCCTGATCAACCTCCACTGCAATTGAAGAAATTGAAAAAACAGACAGTACAAGTCGATCCGTGGAATGGCGAATCCGAGAAACCGGGTCACAAATACACGAAAGAGGCGAATAATCCCGACAATCGTCGTAGAAATCGAAGGGCCACAAGGCCCAAGGAGGACAACAAAAATACGTGCTCGCTCTTCATACAGACCGATCCCTTTATTTGGCGTCATATATCCGAACACGTAAGTAAAAAGCTTTTCTCATGACGAAGTTTTCGTGGGTTATTTTCGGGCTTTTGCCCATTCCCATCGCTTCACGGCTCCGGCAAACGTGCACATTTCGCAAATATAGCTCATCAAGTTTCCTCACATTTTATAATTATTACAATAAATCTCACTTTTTCTTCTTCTTTTGTATGCCTTTATCTATTTTTAATTCACTTTATTCAGCCGATGCCTCGTCATCGATTTCTGTTATCCTTCCCACCTAAACTGCATAGCTATTGAAACCAATCGATAGAAAAAGACAATTCGATCCAATCACCAACAGATCCAGTTTACTTCATTTTTTCAGCTTCGCGGAGATCCCGAAAAGACGAGAGAGGAAATTCTGTCACTCATAGCACATCACGTTACAGCGGTTAATTATATCTATCGGGACACAAGATTTGATGGTAGAATAGAACACAGAAACATCAAGTTCGAAGTTCAGAGGATAAAGGTAACATTTCTTCATTGTTATCACTGGTCATTTTTGAGTTCGGCGCTCGATGAATTGTTTTTTGTTTGTCTATAATTCAAAAAAAAAATTCTCATCGGCAGATCGATAACGACACAGCTTGCTCGCCAAGGCCCGACTCAAAGCCCAATGTCTTCTGTATGGAAAATATCGACGTCAGTAATTTTTTAAATCAACACTCGTTGGGAAATCACGAAGATTTTTGTCTTGCATATGTATTTACGTACAGGTGAGTTGAAGTGGTATTTTTGTCAAGTGCCTAGCGGCTCGCTTCATCATGCCCGTCGTTAATTTCACCCATCCTTTCGTCACAGATTCAAGCCTCTCATACTTTACCAACAGTCGTCGTACCAACTCAAATTTCCCAGGCGAACGGTCTAATCTCCATTATGATGTTGATCAATAATAGGTTTTTGTTATGACTGTTTCCAAGCGATAGAATTTATCGCAGTCGAGAGTTTTCATTTCGACATTCTTTATAGTCGTATTAATCATGTACCTTTGATGTGAAGATCAATGATTTAAATCAAGTTATTATTAAGCCGTTTTTAGACTACAATCGAAATATTCACATTCGATTGAAACTAATAAGACCGAGAGATCAATTTATGGTGCAGTAACTATAAAAATCAATCAGTCTCTCAACATAGTTTCGGAAATTTTTAACGTTCAAGTTGAACACTTATCGATTTGGTAATACACATGACACATCGTAAGCACTATTTATGGGGCTGTGGGGACTAAAATAATATTGAGATTAAAATGATGAATAAAAAATGAGAAAAACGCGATTATAGTATGACGAATGTTGTGTGAAAAAATGAAGAAGCTTATCTACTTCGTTCATTAATAATACTCGAAATAAAATCTGAAGTTTGAGCTCGGACGGAAGGTTTTTGGACATCAACGAAACTTGTAGGTTAAACGCGGCGACACCGCGTTACCTGGCTCTGTCGAGAGAACCACCCACAGTGAAGCATCAACTACTAGCGGGCATTTTAAAATCCATAATAGTTTTTAAAACGTGCATAGTATTACAGCCGACAACGCTTTAGCAACAATCACTCGTGCCACTGGTAGAAAATGTCGCTGTTGTCAAGTCTATCGGTTATTTTTTCATAAATGAAATTTCAATCAACAATTTACATTTACTTGCGACAATCGCAACTATCAATATCATTTGCCGGCGTAGAAATATCGATTTTTCAACAATATTACGAGTCGGAAATTGCCGAATAATAATTTATTTCAAGGTGAAATTTTATTCGCAAGAGGTTGGCATCTCGCCGAAAGTTCATTGTATTTTCATTGCCACTCTCGCAGCCGAGAAACGGTCGCAAAACTCTTTAAACTCGTAGTTGAATCAAATCGATTTTTTTCCCGAGGATATCATTCCATAGCATTGGTTAAAGCGAGAAACGTTAATATCCGCACAGAGATTTTACCGGCGGTACTCTCGGCCTCGCTTGGGTAGCATCAGCTTCCGGCGCGAGCGGTGGTATATGCGAGAAATACAAGACATACACGGAAACCGTTGAAGGAATGTACCAATCGACCAAAAGATCTCTAAACACCGGCATAATCACATTTGTCAATTACAACAGCAGAGTACCGCCAAAAGTCTCGCAGTTGACTTTGGCGCACGAGATTGGTCACAACTTTGGCTCACCGGTAAGAATAAAGCGTATCATATAAAGTTTTAAGTAAATTTCACCCGTTTTTTTCCGTACAAACTTTGCCACCCCCCTTCGTTAAGGGGTTGAATTTCGAAAAACACTAAAATACGTGCTTTATTAATTGTGTTGAAAAGCTTTAATACTAAGTTTCCAGTAAATGTTCTTATCGGATTTTTTCAATTTTATATACAAACTTTGCTACCCTCTTTCTCCCCTCAGGGGACATTTCTAAAGACGTGTTTCATTAATTGTGTCAAGAAGCACGCATACCCAATTTCAAGTAAATCCGACCAGATTTGTAAATTTCCACACAAACTTTGCCACCCCTTTTCTCCCCTTGGGGGTTGAATTTCAAAAAATCCCTTCTAAGTGGGTGCTTACGTCACAAGTAACCTGGTGTCGACATTTCATGTAATTAGCTTCAAGGGTTTTGGCTCCGCGTTGATGAATCAGTCAGGACACATTCATTTATATGTATAGATATATAAATTACTTCGTTATACATTTAAACATTGTGTTGATTATTTAAGTTGACATAATACTAATTGCAGCACGATTTTCCCCCCGAATGTCGGCCCGGTGGCTTGCACGGTAATTACATCATGTTTGCCTCCGCAACGAGTGGAGATCGACCCAACAACAGTAAATTTTCCAAGTGCAGCATAGGCAATATCAGCAACGTACTTGACGCTATTGAGGATAACAAGAAGAGAAATTGCTTTACCGGTATGTAACAATATATATCTATAATTTGAGGGTTCCATGTTCATTTATATTGTTTTTTTTATATATCTTTAACTTCTCGATATACATGCCTTCTCGACGTTTATCATTTTAAATGTTTTCCTCACTCTTGTCATCACAATTTCGCATGTTTCTCGAACGAAACAGCGTCCGCCGGTGCTTTTTGCGGCAACAAAATCGTGGAAGCTGGCGAGGAGTGTGACTGCGGGTACGACGATGTCGAGTGCGTCGACAAATGTTGTTATCCACGACAAGTATCCGATGACGACAAGAGTCACAAAGGATGCAAAAGACGGAAGGGGACTCAGTGCAGGTGTGACTTTTGTTCTCTCTCTCTCTCTCTCTCTCTCTCTCTCTCTCTCTCTCTCTCTCTCTCTCTCTCTCTCTCTCTCTCTCTCTCTCTCTCTCTCTCTCTCTCTCTCTCACCCCCCCCTTTTTTCACCGTCTTGTCGCGCACACATTTCTCGTTTAACGATTCTTCTCTTTGTTTTTTGCAATCTGAATGAACAGTCCGAGTCAGGGCCCTTGCTGCTCGAGCGAAACATGCCAATTTGTTTCACTGCACGACAAAGTACAGTGCAAGGTTGAGTCCGATTGCAGTTATAATTCAACGTGTAATGGAAGGTCCGCCGAATGCCCGGTATCTTTGCCGAAAGCAAATAAAACTCGATGTAACGAGGGAACACAGGTGAGCACGGAATATTGTATTCGGAAACAACGATCTCATTGTCGCTCACTCCAAGTGAGATCTGTTGACGATGAGTTTTTTCTTCAAAATAAAATTCTTCATTCTTTTGCAGTTATGCATAAATGGCGAGTGCACTGGTTCCATATGTCTCGAATGGAATTTAACCGAATGCTTTCTCACAAGTAACATCATACCGAATATCGACAAGCGAAAACTTTGCGAACTGGCGTGTCAGAATGGGACGGATACCA
This sequence comes from Ophion slaviceki, assembly GCA_944452715.1. Taxonomy (NCBI): domain Eukaryota; kingdom Metazoa; phylum Arthropoda; class Insecta; order Hymenoptera; family Ichneumonidae; genus Ophion; species Ophion slaviceki. The sequence goes on from OX101786.1 coordinate 50,290,377, forward strand.
GTACTTGCCGAAGCACAAGTGAATTCGCGAGGAGTGTCGGCTTACCCGACGGTGGTATAAGCCTGCGACCGGGCTCGCCGTGTGACAATTTTCAGGTACGTTACATTTGTCTATTGTACACTTTTGGGTACAACCCGGATGGACTTGTTTTGAGAATACACGATTATGATATCCATTATCGAAGCGTCATTTCTGATGAAAATTGCCTTTTTTTTCTCTCTGATCTTTTGCAAAGTTTAGAGCTTAGTGGATAGGAATCAGTACCGAACAGTTGGACGAAAAATGGTGCTCAAGTTAAAATATCGCTAAGCCGGGAAATGGAGTGGAAATGGTTCGGACTAAGAGTAAAACGAAACCGTAGGCAATGCATTCGGTGTTGGGGCTAGGCGATATGGCGAGAGACAGATGGAAAGTTGATACAAGCTTAAAGGGGGTACTCTGTTCCAGACTTATGGGCATCTCAGGGCTTTTGAGAGTATAACAATCCTCCTTAACGACCCGGGTTAAGATTAACTGATTGAGAAGAAAACTGGACCTTAGTACGGATCTCTATTGTTAGTGAAACATGGATACCGATGTCGATTGATTAGTGAGTCATTACCGCCTAGGCTAAATTAGGATATAGCCTAGTGCGGCACAATTCGAGGGGCGGCACTTCATCTAATTTTTTCTTCAAGTCTCTTTTTCCGGCGGACATATATACTAGTATATGTTGTGTTTTTTTTAATCTGACCAAAAGCGAAAGATGGACCATTCTGAGATCGAAAAAAAATCACGTAAGCTGCGGTCCGTCTAGCCCGGAAATTTATGAGAGTCAATTGAAGTTTGAACGTCAACATCGCACCGGTGCGCACCTAAGATCATTGGAAATTCAATCAATTTCAGCAAGTAAATACGTACCCACTGCTGTATGAACGAAACTCAGGGCCAATATATCTGAACGTCAACATTGCTTTGAGTATATTGTTAAATATGCAAGCAACGAACTGTTCAGCTGATTTTTCATTTTCGGTATGACGCAGAGTCAAAAACTGTCTGTGATCGATCATATCACATGAACGCCTTCGTGCTCTTGCGTATGAAAGCGGAAGTAACAAGAGATATCAAGATCGTCATCCTTCTAACAGAATTGGCGCGGCCGAAATCTCGCAGAGGTTATTTCCGTTCAATGCCTGTACAAATAAACCATTTCTATCCGATTGTTTCATTATTACTTGGCGCATGCTTTTGTATTTTTATTTTTCTGTGATTTCGACTACTCTTGGTCAATGAGTAGTGGCGGATAGAGGAAGAGGGGCGGTGAAAAATGAGAATTATCTAGAAGGCGCTGAAGACTGCAATCTGGCCCTCGGAATGACGGCTGATTTTATAGAAAATTACCTTTGGTCTTAACGTGTGTGCTCCATTGTTTGTATTTTTCCATATGCCAGGGCTATTGCGACGTTTTCCTCAAATGTCGCGCCGTGGATGCTGAAGGTCCTCTTGCGAGATTAAAAAATATGCTTTTTAATAAAGAAACGCTCTTGACCGTCGCACAGTGGATGACGGTGAGTCGAAAAATGTGAAATATTTCGAGACGAAATGCAGTGCAACAACGTTGGAGAAATCGAAAAGAAAAAAACCGCTTATTTTATTTTATTTTATATTTATCGAAATGCTGCAGGAATTTTGGTGGGCTGTTCTTCTAATGGGTATCGCATTTATGATATTCATGGGAATGTTCATAAAATGCTGTGCCGTGCATACACCATCGAGTAATCCAAAAAAACCGCCTGCAAGACGTATCAGTGATACACTTAGAAGGCCAATGAATACTCTCAGAAGAATGGTAAACATTCATTACGCCAACATTTAATAATTAATATTTCGTTTACTTGCCTTCAAAGCCACAACTCAATCACAACTTCAATTTGAAACGTGGAATGTGCGGATCACCAAAAAGACAATCAATAATGTTCTATTAGTGGTACAGTACTTGTTTCAAAAAACTAAGCCTCCAAATGGCGAACTTCAAATCCAATAAAAATCTGATAATATAATGGATTACCAAGTATCTTTATTCGGCCCTGTAAGCGGCATTAAAAATCAGTGGTCTCATTTATTGAAAACTGCTTTGGTTGAATACGTTTTTTTCCTTCAGCGACATCCACACGGTGGAGGAGGTCCGGGACCTCGAAGTATACCACCCAACCAGAGTCGCGGAGGTCACGGAACACGAGGTCCCTCCCACGGTTACGGGGAAGGCAGAGGAGCCCAGTATTACCCAAAAGGTAATTCAACCACTCAACGTCAGTTTTTCGAGGAAAAAGAGAATCTAACAATGAGTTCGTTCCAGCAACCGGAGAAAAATATCGCTAATGAGAAAATTGCCGTTTCTAGGGATATTCGATCATTGAGGGCATTAACAAAAAAAAGAGTTTGGTCAAATTTCATACACGCGAGTAAATATGATTTATTTCGTACACGGGGTTTGCAAACTACCTTACTGCTACATTCTGATTTTTCCCGATGGCTAGATGCAAAATAGCAATATTTTTTAAAATAAACACACCTTTGTTACATACTCTCGGAGATTTCACGAAATATACATGTCATTGAAAGAATTCTTATTCCGAAATCTGTCTTTGCAATATCAAAGTTGTTCAATGCCCACAATATAAATGACAATGTGCAATGCACTTGGTGCTTCGGTTTCCACGAATAAAGTTAACGATTGTGGTATATTATAAAATATGGAAATGAAAAAAAATCCACAATACAGAAAAAAAAGTGTTTTGCTCAGATTGTTATTGCTGTTCGGTAATCATCATAGAATCATTCGGCGTCATAAAGTCGTCTTAACAGACCGTAGTGAATGATCGACGTTAGTGTGATGAAGAATAAAAGAAAAAATGTTTTTATTGATAAATCAATGAGTGATCGAATTTCCTTAACAATCATACGAAAAACTTACTTTATGGAAACTCGCAACTTACATAGGCGTTTTCTCCTTTTCGCATTTCCCGCGCATTGATTGACGCGCATCACTGTACGACACTATCGCTCTATAAACTGCAGAGGTGAGCTGGGGCTAAGTCTAACATTTGACAGAAGCAAATTCAAGAATCACTCTCTTTACGCTTTGTACGATCTTACTCGAGATCTCCGAGCTTCACTCGTACGGATCGCGATCACGAATTTTTACATTTGCTTCTGTCATTTTCATTCGTTCTCTATTGTTTCAAATATATTTTACGTAGTAGTAAAGATCGCATGGGTCCTGAATTACGTTAGAGCGTGCTTTCCACCATCTCTGTTCAGCTATTTTCAACAGTGAGAACAAAATTACAACAACAATAAAAAAGAACATGCCAAACTCCATTCGCAATTTCTATACTTCGTCATCGAGAGATGGCACCTTTACTTTCGACGAAATAGGGACCTAAATGTTTTGTTTCTTGGTTTTTGTTTCATCCGTTCTACATCACTCTTGTCCGTTTCCTGTCCCGGTAACTTTCGAATGTTAGTTGGAACAAAAATTAACGATTTCATTTGCGCATGTATTTTCGTGAAAGAAAAACGACAGGAAGGATGATTTTTTTTTTTTTTTGAATAATTTATAAGCAGGCTATCGCTCGGTTCCCACAGCTAGTGCACCACCAAACGCCCATGCAGCCGGCAACCACAGCCGTTCCAATCACCCAGAATTGTACGCCGGTGCCTATTCGAGCTCTGACGGAAGTGGCAGGGGTGCAGCTTACGAGATGAGACACCATCACAACAAGGTGTGATGATCATAGACTTTCAAGAGCGATAATATGCCTGCAATCGCGCCCCGTGTAGTTTCGTTATCAAGAAGAAAAAGAAGGTGCTCGCATCGACCATGTCACAAAGTCATGAGAATGCGACGACGATGCATTTTTTTCTTAAGTGCAAGAGAAAGAGAGAGAGAGAGAGAGAGAGAGAGAGCCAGGATTACGCGATGAAATTGCGTCGTTTATACGAAACGAGATGTCCAAACGAAATAATGTTTAATTTCTTCCAAGCAAAGAGAAAAACACGATGAAACAAAAAACTGCCCAACCGCTGGAAGATCGGAATTTTTTATAAGCACATGTGTCATGTTTGTGTGGAACAAATATGAAGATTGAGATATCTCCTACTATTCGTCAAAACACTGAAGCAAATACTCGATACATCCGGTCAGCCGAGGTGACTAGACGAAAATAAATGATTCGCATATCGATCAAAGTCGCGTTTCCACCCCCGTAGGAAATACGATAAAAATGATTATACAAACATGACATTAAGGATTATGTAAGAAAAATAATCAACACTTCTCCTGTCGACTTTTTTTTAAACAGGTTGATGCCACGAAGAAACGTATTCTTGTATCACAAAAAAATCACGGGCCTTCGTACTCCCGTGTACGTTGAACAGTACACAGAAACTCGGTTAAGAAAGCGCGCAATGTTAAATTTGGTCGAACTCTAAAAAGTAAAATTTTAACGCACATTTTTTTAATTACGAAAGATGACTCGATCTTAAACCACGGATCCAGCATGGGCGTTCAGCGTTACCAAACTATCGCAGGTTATTTGTTTGATCTCTGTAGCATTGTAGTGTGTGTGTGTGTGTGTGTGTGTGTGTGTGTGTGTGGGGGGGGGTGTACAAATGCCTGCAATTATATATATACAGGGTGAGGCACATAGTGTTACAGAGCAATAGCACTCAAAGTAATGATCATATCCAAAAATCTTTCAGACAAAAGTTTCAGTGTTCGAGAAGGCCGTCACACTGGACCACCCTATTTTTTTATCGGTGGAGGCGCTCAAACCACGTCAAGGTCAACTCCACTTTTTTAGATGGAGTGGTACATTTTTTTTTCAATCATTTTGAGGAGCACCTCAAGCCGCATAAAAAAAATTCTGGGGGTCAAAGTCGTTCAAGGTCAGTATTGATGATACAAATCTAAATACTTTGGATCACTACCAAATATTTGGTAGTGATCCGAGATATTTAGATTTGTATTTCATTTCAATAGGTGACCTTCAATGACCTTGAACGACTTTGACCCCGTAATGTTTTTTATGCGGCTTGAGGTGTTCCACAAGATGGTTGAAAAAAATGTACTATTCTATTGCAAAAAGTGGAGTTGACCTTGACGTAGCTTCAGCGTTTTTGTTTGAAACAGTTTTGGATATGATCAATAGTTTGAGTGCTATTGCTCTGTAACACTTTATGTGCCTCACCCTGTATATATAATTACAATTTAACGATAACGGTATTATTCTTATACTAACGTTTAATAGCCAATTCAAACGAACGAGTTTGAGAAAGGGAAGAGCGAGCGAACAATTGAAAAGAATAATGGAACAAACAGAATTTTTTATTGAAAATAGTCTTATGATTATTATTAATTGTACTTCTTTTTATTATGGTCTACTACTGATATTGCTAACCGTTGCATATTGTCGTTTTTAATTTAACAATAGACCATAGCGCAAGAACAAAAAAATCGTAATACTAACAATCAATTGAAGATTATATGATAATATGTATTGTTTGTCTTATAATGCAATAGCGGGAAATGCACGGCCGATGCGCTTTACGCAACAGCCATGGCGGACCAAAGAAGGAGAGGGAGGGAGAGAGAGAGAGAGTGAGAGAGAGAGAGAGAGAGAGAGAGAGAGAGAGAGAGAGAGAGAGAGAGAGAAAGAGAGCGAGCGAGAAGTAGAGGAAAAAAGAGAAACACTTTTGCGGGTTTTGATCAGTTTCTGTGTGGGACACGTTTCACATGTATGCGAATATATACAGACGACCCGTTTCTGATTGCATAACCCAAATGAATCGCGAAAATAAAATCGTGTCACAAAACTTTTCTATCCTAAGACGTGTCTGTTTGGAGAGTCACATCGCCCCTTTCATGGCAGCGTTTATGATTTTAAATTGGACCTCAAAACATAGCTGTTTTTCAAACGAATTTGACAAAAAGAAAGAAAAAAATCACCTCTCATGCTTGAATAATCACAGAAGATATCCGACTAACGTTTTAGTTGGCGTAAGGACCGATGCATGGGACTTTAATTAATTTCACGCGCACACAGGGCTATATTAAAAGGGCACACCCAAGTAGACTGTGGAAAAATTGGCGAATTTTGGGAATTATTAACTCAAAAACTATTTGGCTGATTTCATCTGAGTTTGTTTCATTCGAAAAAATAATTATTGAGATATATTGACAACAAAACAATTTCATAAATGTATATTGACTGGGGGCGCTGTTATTGTGGCCGGCGCTGGAAGGTCTGCGGTTCCCATGATTGCATGCGGTTGATCTGGAAAAAGAAAATTGGAAAGGATTCTTAAATTGTAATGTATCTTACGCATCTTACGCATCGTAAGATTTGAAAAAAAAATCCACAAAATGGGGTCTGATTAAAATTTACATTTATTTTTCAACCTAAATTTGCGACTTCTAGCTTAATAGAAAGAAAATTATGTCGGCAAAAATAATCGTACGTTCCGAAGTAGAAAGCCTATCCGGAAATATTGTGTCAAAATTTGGAGAGAAATGCTCAATCCGTTTTACGAATATTTTGGGAACCGTCTGTGAAAAGTATATTTCGAGATAATCGTGGTTAAAGTTTGGGAAAACAATGCTACGCTTGGTGCCTCGGTCGCTCGTCCACTTTTCGGTAAATCACAGATAACTTTACAATTTTTCGAACATCTGGATAAAATTTGCGCGCGATATTCTTCATACTCAAAACTTGAAGCATTTTTATGAAAAAAATCAATTTTTCCAAAGATAAATTTGGATTTTTTTCCCCAAAAATTCCTGATTATTCCGTAACATATGATATTATATATATAAAAAACTTTTTTTACTTTACCGTTAATCCGCGATTCCAGGACCATAAATTAGGCCCTCCTTTCACTGGTTGCGTTGTAATTTAGCATTTCGGCGCTAGTCGCGCGTTACGCATCTTCAATCTCGAAATACTGCCCAGCGTTTCTTCCTACTTTGATGCCTAATGCATCCATAACGTGGAGATATGATTTGGCCCCAAGGCTGAAAATACACGTCGCGATATTTGAGGCTATATTGGAGCCGCCGTGGGAAATTTTGGATGCTATCCGTCAAATCACGTTGTTAAAACGTCTCATTTGAATTTTGCGTGTATCCTCCAACGCAGCAGCGTTGTAATCACTTTTCTTAACTTAGGTCTCCCCAAATTGGTTCTTTAGCTTTGGCAACATCTGAATGAAGAGCGGAGTTGTGGTGGTAGTTGTTCAATGTATTATTAGCTTCAGCTTGCTGCCAAGTACACCATGGACACATTGTCCTGGTGGACAATTGTCATGCTGTTGACTTCTGGCCGGATGACGTAATATGAGAAAATATGGCCATGCTCGTTTTCTTCACCTTTGCCATATCATCACTATTACGTCTTATCGCGAAACCGTAATTAATAGTGAGCTTGTCAATAAGATTGCCCGTTCATTTACCTCTTCATCCAAGGCCTTTGGAATTTTTCTTAAAATGTCCAAGTCTCGTGCCCATTCTTTTCCGTATGTGTCCAACACACTCTTTCTTGGTTATTTCTATATCTCCATATGGTGCCTCGTCAATTATGCCCTCAGAAGTTTTGAAGTCTCCATCGCCTATGTAATTGATGTATTTCACTCCGTATTTATCTTCTGATCTTGAAAATATTTCAGACATAGCGTCAACCTTCATTTTGCCCGTGGTTTACATTACATTTGTCAGCATGACTTTTTGCCCATTCCCCATATTCACTAATATTTTGCGTACTTTTCCAAAATTCGCAGGTTTTGCCATATATGCCCTTGACATTTACATCAAGTACTTTGCGAGTATAATGTCCAATGACACTACATACTACATACTCTTGTCAATGAATTGAAGCCTCATTCGCGCCATGTGCCATCCCCTGATACGGTGAATCCCGTATTCGGCTTGTTTGTTGCTCCGGTCATCATTTATTTTTCTTCATGCACAACTGACTTATAAATCAAATCTCGTACGGATTATGAAGCAGTTATGATATTCTTTCACCATCACGTCATGCCTAGTCCGATCCCTATCATTCGCATAGCAAAAGCAAACTCAGTATTCACTTAGTATGCGAAGGAAATATATGAGCAAGAGGGAACATTTCGGGGCTCACTGGATATACACTATATATTCAATTTGAAACCGAGACCACGAGGAGATGTTTTGGCGACTGTAATTCTTTTTCCGCACTCCTTGCATTTTACGTGATCACTGGTAAACGAAAACACGGTGACGAAATCTAGAAAAACATGAATATTGTACTTTATACTTGGTTCTAAATTAATTGACCTTCGCAGTTTTTTTGCCGAAACACTCACGTGACTACAGTCTTGTTCGGATTCATAACCATTCTTGGGACGTTTTCATCTTCCGCGCTGATCTTTGCAAATCACCTTACTCGCTTTATCTGCTCTCGTCAATTTGCTATTACGATTACCTTTTTCGCGATCCATTTTACACCATGAATTCCACAACGCTCTGGTGCACACGATAAAAAAAACTCTCACTGCTGCACGGTTGATGATCGAATGACGCTCTAGACAAACCGTTAGAATTCGCAAGAAGGGTCCTACCCTTCGTGCCTGCTAGACAAAAGTCTCTGGGCCAGGTAACGCGCCGGGTCACACGCCCGCTCGGCCGCAATCCACTAAATCGCCCATAACCTTTACAGTCTTTCGAATATTTACACACAATATTCTCAACTTTAAAACGAGCGAAAAAAAAATTGAACGAAAACTTTGTTTTCACCTCGGTGTGCCCCCTTAATGATCGCCCAACGAAATCGTAAATCTTTTGTAGGACACATCTTTCGATCCGATTTCATCTTCGCGACTTGGGACGTGCGGTGAAAATGGGAAATACTGTGTTTATTTATGTGTACGTGGGTGCGTGCGTGTGTAATTGTTATTATCATCATTATTTATGTCCTCGTCTTTCCATTCGATCCACAAAGTGGCGTTTCATACACCCCACCTTCCGTTATCGGGGTTACCGAAAAATCGAATTGAATGATCAGAAAAATCAGTGACGCCACGTCGCTCAGTCAAATTTCAAATACATTCATTGATGGCACGAATGTCATCATGACCTGCCTCCTTTATTTATCGATATACTGACCATTTTATTTATCGATATACCGATCAGTATACAATTTCATGAAAGTGGTATATTTTGAAAACGGTTTTTATTAGTTTTCATATAGAGGAATAGGAGCGTCTTTGCGTGTTCGTGCTGAAGAATACACATAGATCAATGCAGTCGTTGTATCACACAACATTTTTTCGAGTGTATTCCACTTATGCAATGAATTTTCATATCGATCAATTAAGAGACCCGTAATGAGAATGGAATGAAATATTTTTACATGTTATCAAATTCAATGTTAAATCATTGCGAATAAACTATGACAATTGGGTTTAAATATCTCATTATTGAATTTGAAAAAGTTTGTTTGAAACGCAAAGGAGCGTCGGAGAGAATCTATCATTCTATACATAAGCTTTAAAATAAATTTCGAAGATGATCTTTTTCTTTGAGTGAAAACGATCGAAAATAGATCTACTTTATAGAGGCAATGAATGGAAAACTTGCCATTTGAACTATTGCTTTCCTCATCGACCACATACGTATTTCAGAACGAACAAGGAAACAAAAGCGTAGGCTTAAAAGTGTTTAAAAAAATGCACTGTCTTTGGCGGTAGTTTTGCCGTCACCGCGCACCCATACATTGACTTTAAATAAAAGGAATAAATTGCAAATTGTCGTTTTTTTTTAAATACACAATGTTACTCGTGAAAAGGCGAACGACCATTTTCAGTCAGTGATAGGTGGTATTCTTAATGAAGAGGCAAAAGGGATAAAACAAAGAATAATTCCATTGGGATGGATAACCTACCTAACATGGTTCTTTGCTCGTCACACAGTTCGTTAATTTTAAGAAGAAGAGAACAGAAGGTATCATACCGGATTAATTGACTCTTTTTTCTATACATATCCTGCGGATATGGGTTGTCTCCGGCTTGGCTATATTGTTTTTAATCCTTAAGATTCATGGGCTCGAGAGTGTGAAATAATGAGCACCTTCCGCAAGGAAGAACAATTGATACTATCATAACGGCACGGTGAAGAAAACAAGAAAATCTTTCGAACGAAAGGAGAGTACTTTTATTAGGGGTGGCTAGGATAATACACATAGCCGGCTAAATCGCTGTACTCCGAGTTTGCGGGCCATGTTAAAAATGTACAATAGACGCAATGTGATTATCAAAGTGGAACGTGTGAAGAAATAATCATAGCGAGGCAACGTCAAGAGTCATCCAGTGCGCGTGATCAACTCAAAATCGGGGGTAGCGTCTGATGGTGAACTTCGTCCGAGCTAATAACGAGGGCAGTGGCCCCTAAGTTATTATGACAATTTGAGTATCCAGCATAAATGTATGCTTGTATAGCGGGTTAGAAAACCGGTGTGCTGGTCTAGTGGTTAGCGTGCTTGCCTCTGAACCAGTACATCGGGAGATCGTGGGTTTGAATTCCAGCCTCGTAGTCTCGAATAAAAATAAATACGGGCGTGACGAGCGTAGCTCCAGTTCTACACGGATGTCGCGCACACGGACCGGTATGTGTGTATGACTGTAGCCTATGATTTATTTCTCGACAAAACGCGACTAGCGCCGAAACTGGGAAGCGAACCTGGGACCGGCTGTACTGGTATAGCTTTTCCATAGTTTCCCTATACCCATGGCAGACATGTCGTGGCGAATGCGATACAGAGGGAGTAGTCGGCCGCGGCCGTAAGGTGGGGATGTGAAGTGGAATATGGTGGGGAATGTAATAAGGGGAAGAACCCTGTACAAATGGAAGCTACAATAAAAAAAAATTTTAAAAATATAGCGGGATAGTAGAGATCGGTGTGGCTGCATATTGGACCCCGGTCATTTCGACGATAGGAGACTCAGGCTAGCCAGATGCCTTACATTTCGCCTCCTTACTACCGCTCGCATATTTTAATCGCCATGACTGAGAAAAACCTCCCGTTACAAAGCCCGAAACCAAAAACTCCTGCGACGGAGGCCAATACGACATAGCCAGGCGAGTTTAATCCTGCCACTTTATTCCACAGTTTACTGCTTATTTTTGCAATGAGGTTGCTCGGGAAATATTTTGAAAAGTGCAGTGAAGCGGTCCGCAGTTGCAGTCCGGTTGAGCGCGAGCTGTCAATGTTTCGAGCCAAATTTATAATAAAATTAATTCTTCGGTTGACAACAAACAAACAAAAACGCGTTCAATGGCAACCGAAGCAACGTCGATTTTTCTATAATTGATTGCCCTCACAGAACAAAAACTACGCAAAAAAGAAGCGCATACATTACTTTACTGTGAATGGAACGTTTCTATTTTTCACACGTAATTATGTGATACCGTCGGATTTTTTGGATAAGCTATAAAATAGGGTTATCCGTTCGATATGTGGGCAGTTGGTGCTTCCTATGCTTCGGCTGGATGACTCTATGACTATGTGAAAGACGAATGACGGCAAGATTTTTCTTTGCTATCTACGCCCGTACGCGTGTGCGACTTCGTACGTGTGCACTTGCGCGTGTGAACGCGACAACGGATGACATTTAACGAACGTTTAGCATTTGAGAAGAAAAAAAGCAATGTTGGGATTACCTGTGTAAATAATAACTGACATTATACATAAACGATTAATTATAAAACGTAATTATAATGGTAAATAAGAATAAGGATACTTGTTTTTATATCAGATCTGTATTATAGCGGGATATTATTCTGTATTTTGTAACTAAGAACGGAGAAGATTGATAAGCAAAAAAGATTTTTTAAAAACGATCTTCTATGCTGTTGTTGTATGTGTGGTTACGCGAGGGCCAGGAAAAAGACAACTTTTCATCCAATAGTAATACCGATCACTTTTTTGAGATTACAAACCACGATAGAGATAGCTAAAGCATCACGAAACACCCCAAGTCGATGTCAGCTTTTGTCAGTGCATTTCTTTTGTAGCGCATTTCTTACGTTTTACCAGCTAATTATTACGAAATATGGAGAGTGAACGCGTCCTATTGGATTCCAGAATTCCTTAGCCAACGTTATTTTTTTTTCTCCAATGAATAATTCACGTCCTCAATCTCCTAATCCCGACCAACATATCGTGATAAGTACGAAGACATTCCAGTTTCGTTGATTTTTCACCAAAAAATTGGTACATAGCCAAATTAATTTGTTAAAAATGTAGAAGAATACTGAGCGGCGTTTATTGAATTTTTGACAATTTTAGCAATTTCGTCAAGAAACCTTCTCACTTTCCGAACGGAAACTTTGAGAAAAAAATATATTTCCGTCTTATCGCAGACATCACATTTTTCTTAATAAGTTGCCATATTTATTTTATTTTAATGGACATACGATACCGACTAATAGTACCACCATTTACGCACTGGTGTCAACGAATAAACTTTTTTTGAATGTTGGTCCTTTTATCGCCCGTTTACGTAGCAAGGTGGTGCATTAGCTATCTCAATATGGCCGAGATCACCAAAGTTTGGTAGAACGGCTAAAACAATGAATCCAGTTAATTGTCTAGAACTTGCCCGTCAACGACTAACGTCCGCCGACGCAGCTGTGGCTGACGACGAAGGGACAAAAAATGTAAACGAAAACGGCACCAAACTGTGTAAATGTTTAAACATTCATCGTAGTCGCAACGAGAGTCCTCAGCACCATTCAAGGGGATCATACAGATTTTATTGCAGTGGTTTTCCGTTAGACTGGCACACTGGAAATAATTTTTACACATTTGTACAGTCTCAATAAGAAAATCATATAGATCTTTTCAAGTTAAAAATAGACAATTTCAGCGCGAACTGCCAATTTTTTTGCCGCTATTGATTCGACTGTTTTTAAAGCTGCGATATTGACGTTGGGGCTATTGTCTCAATTTCCAAAACATCCCACACTGCCAGGCCATTTGTCGCCTATTGCCTTTTCTGTTTTCCAAAATTTTGTAAAGCTCGAGTTATCCTCCATTGGCTTCCAAGACACTGCCAAGCAGTTTTCAAACGCTGTATGTACATATCTCGAGCTCTTGTTCCGACGATGCATTGTCTACAGACTGATTTCGTTAGTTATTAGCCATACTTGACCACACTCTGCCCTGTCTGTCTCATTATTTGTTATTTCGAGCAAACACACACATAAGACATCGTTTGTCCCGATCACAATTATTCTTTTCGATATTAATTACAATCTTTAGAAATTATTTATTAATTTCCCATCGTTCAGGAAAAATTCATTGTAAATGAGGAAAAAATAGTGATAATTTGCTTTATATTCAATTTGACCAGCAGTTTATATTTTTTTAGATGCAGAATACCTATTTAATAAACAAAAAATATATATATACCTATATTATTTTTCGAACATTTTGAAATATTCATAGCTACCGGAATCGAAGAGAATGTTAGCATTGGAATATTTCGAAATCCGATGTCAATTTAGAAAATTAGTAACCATTTAGGTGAAAATTGGTACTTTCTGTTTAAGAGGACGGCGCGCAATGTCTGAGCCGACACGAGTGCGAAAGAGATAGACATTTAACAGATTCTAAGCGATCCCGTTGATGACTGATATCTTGGGCAAGAAGAAAATGTGCCCCTTGCTCTCTGTGTGAAAGACGAACAGCGTCTACCTCTTTCTTTAATCGAAATGTAATCCGTCTAGGAGAAAACTTGGCCGCAGGATTTTTACCGATTCGACCTGTGAAACCCCATCCTAAGGTTTGAAAAAATTATATTTATACGCCGAGCCACGTTACAAGCCAAATTACCATGTATGCGGTTTGTGAATTAAATGGGGCAAAACTCTCGTTGTTAATTAGAATATCAATTGTGTGCGAAGTAATCGACGATGAAGGATTTTTCCTCACTACGTGTCCCCTCAAAGCCCCCGACCCTCCTTCCAAACTCTATTAATCTGCGCTTAGGCTTCTCGTTCCAATTGTGACGCGATGCACTATATACCCCCTCCCCACACATCACTTGTACATATTGTCAAAGGACGAAGAGAGAAGAAAAAAGGAACAAATTACATATTATATTTTTTCTATCGATCCAAAAAAACGTGGTGACCTATCGACATCGTGCATCCGGAATTATTTCGAGCTAGTGATTTTTTTTTCTTTCTCTTCGTGCATCACATTTTTGTATATTAATTAAAGAAGGCTGTTTTTTTCCAATGGCATAAGAAAAAACGTGTTACATGGATACCATAAGACACGAAGTGGCCTTTGCATGCTACAATGATCCCGTTCGTATCTTTTTTTGTGTTTGGATACTTGCAATAACAGGTCAACCATGTTGACAAATGACTCGTACACCCTATTTATTGCGCATACTGACCAATTTCCGAACCCTAGCAGAAACTACTTTCACATTTCACCCTCGCCCCTGAACTCCGAATGGTTAGGACATGGCGTGTTTAAGGATATTATGAATAAATAATTAATAAATAAAAAAAATGATTGTGAATCTCTTTTGTGCTACGTTAATGTGATTATAAAAGAAGAGGAAAAATACTGTAAAGAATTAAATAAAGCATACATTTTACATTTATGATGTACTTTGGCTGTTCAAGAAAAAAATATAAATATGACATTACAGGCTTTTTTTACACTTTCGCGGTGAATAATCCTATAAATTCCGAAATACACCGATAAAAACCTATCTGGTTTCAGATAGAATTAAATAGATGCCATTGGAGAACAATCATACGCTTCCCATTAAAGCTCAATAGGTAAGCTCAGATTAAAGTGAATTGCACGAAGTGCAGGTACAAAATTTCACCGTCGGTGTCAGTGCGATGACAATTGACCGACCAGTATAGCTATAACCAGATCACGATGTGAAAATAACCGCGACACTTCAAGGAATAAAGAATACTCTTATTCAAAAGACGCAATGAAAGAAGTGATTAATCGTTAAAAAATAGTGAAAACGATCTTGTTAATGTAATTGCTGTAATAGCGGAAAGAGAAGAGCTAAAATCGGAAGGGTGTAAAAAAGAAAGAAAAATTAATTCACGTATGTAAATAATTACCATTGAGATTGGTACCTTTTGAAATCACAAGTTATTTAAAATTTGAATTTTCTAATGAAGGATAATTGGGGCGGCCTCAGTTTTCTTCTAGCCCTATTTTTTCGTGAAAACCTAACAATCTCCGATTCCTTTGCTATTCTGCGGAATTTTCGTCAAACAAATACAATCCTTTTGTTTCGAGATAATTTATTTTCTTTCTTTGCACCAAAAACATTTAAGTCACTATGCTAGGCTTACATTCTACATAATATTGGTTTATTAATACGAGTACATGTAAATTACTTAACTGTACTCGCACAAATCGAAGCTACTCCGCTGATAGAGGGCAACTGACTCACTGCCCTGGCGGAAACAATTCTACTACGAATAACGTCATTTTTACGTCAACCTACATATTTTAACGGGCCTGTCTTATAAATCTACAGCATAAGCTTTCACGTAATATGTTGTAGTTTGACGTAAAAAAGTTCTACGTATTTCTACAACATTGAACAACCTTTTACTACTTTGCAGTAGTTTGTTTTTGTTCAACGTAGAAAACATATATTCACGCGGAACTAAGCTTTGACGTAGTATCTTGTAGTTTGACGTAAAAAAGTTCTACGTATTTCTACAACATTCAACAATCCTTTACTACCTTGTAGTAGTTTGTTTTTGTTTAACGTAGAAAACATATGCTTACGCGAAACTAAGCTTTGACGTAGTATCTTGTAGTTTGACGTAAAAAAGTTTTACGCATTTCTACAACATTGAATAATCTTTTACTACCTTTTGTAGTAGTTTATTATCGTTGAACGTAGAAAACATATTCACGCGAACCGAAGCATTGACGTAGTATCTTGTAGTTTCACGTGAAAATCTTCTACGCATTTCTACAACATTGAACAATCTTTTACTACCTTTTGTAGTAATTTGTTATCGTTGAACGTAGAAAACATATTCACGCGAAACCAAGCTTTGACGTAGTATCTTGTAGTTTCACGTGAAAATCTTCTACGTATTTTTACAACTTGTAACTACTTTTTAATTCTCAGCAGTAGTTGGTGGTTATTGATCGTAGTAAGCTGTATTGATATGAAATTAAGCGTTGACGTAGTATTTCATAGTTCCACGTAAAAATCTTTTACGTACATTTACAACTTTTGATTACTTTTTAACGTTAAGCAGTTAGTGAATATTTATCACAATAAGCATATTATGCGAAATTGCGCTTTGACGTAATTCTTGTATTTTTACGTAGAAAACTTCTATGTACTTTTACAAACATATTAGATAATATTAAATACTGTAAATTTCTTTTGAAATTTATAACATTGTTCATGTTATATCTAATGTTATTGTAGTGTTGTTATAGAATAGGTGGAAGAAGAAAATTCACTCGATACCGCTTGTGAGATTTTTTCTATAGTTTTTATTTTCAAATGAATACACGAATCTTAAATTATACCAGATTCAATCTTCAATTGTATGGCGACAGTCCAATATAAATATTTTTTTCAGTTTTTCTTACATACAAAATGGTTTGCGAGCTTCAATTCATTATGAAAAGTTATTGCAAATTGACTAAAGAACAACATACTCTACATTCAATATCGTCCGAAGTAATTGCATAAGTCCGGGCATAACAGTGTTTGCACTGCCTGCGAAAACAATCAGTTTTTGCAGTGTCTCACAGTGTTTAAACACTGTTTGCATTAACCAACTTTGCTATCGCTTTTTTACGCGCCACTATGTCGATACATGTAGATACATGTAGTTTCACGTACAACTAACTACTGCACAAATTAACTACAATAATCTACATGTTACTAGTGGAAACTAAAAAAGTGCGCGAAACCCCATACTTAGACGTTAAACCACGTAGATTTCACCATGCCTTTGTGCTGTAGTTTTGATCGATATACATTTAGTTTCGCGTGGTTGCCCGTAGTTCGACGTAGATGCATGTAGTTTCACGTACTTTTCAAACGTACCCTTTTTACAACGATCTACAACTAACTACTGCATAAATGTACTACAATCTACGTAATACTAGTAGAAACTAAAAAAGTGCGCGAAACCCCATACTTAGACGTTGAACCACGTAGATTTCCCCATGCCTTTGTGCTGTAGTTTTTTTCGTACTTGGAACTAGTTTCGCAATAAAACCGCGTAAATATTTTTTCCGCCAGGGTGACTACTGCATTTTTACGCATTTGAAAGGTTATTTGGTAAACGATATTTTTCAGCTTCTTTTTCAAAACTACCCTTTTTAGTAAAAAAACGTGTATTTTTTAAAATAAACTTTTAGTTCATTTTCTCGTTACGATTATGGGGTTAAGTCAACATGTTACCACCGAGCTGAAATTTTTTCTGCAACTTTATAACCTCTTTGCTGATCATCATGTGTAGTTCGAATACGATCCACAGTGCCGTTTTATAAAAGAAAAAAATCGGCAACTCGACGCATTTTATGGGCTAATTACATTACGCTTATGGAAAACTCCCTATCATTTTTCAGTACATTATTGATATCTGCTCCCTAGTGCAAATTTTTCTCCAAATTTTTCATAATTTCTCATATTTTAGTTGTATTTGAGATTTTCGGAGAAAAAATGATTTAAAACAGATTCAAGTACTGGTCTATTTCGCAAAAACACATTTTTTTTACTAAAAATTCATGATTTCTCATTTTTTTCCCGGAAATTTCTCTTTTTTCCTATGACCCGAGTGTCATAGGAATCCGCAGTCCTCCGGATTCATACGGCTGCGGAGATATTCGGAGAAAAGTTAAAGATGAAAAGAAATGAGATTTTCGTAAAAAACTTATTATTATATTTTTTTTCCTATGACCTGAGTGAACGGCTCCGGAGATATTCGGAGAAAATTTAAAGATGAAAAAAAATGAGATTTTCGTAAAAAAAACTTGTTATTATTTTTTTTCCAGAACTTTTTCTTTTTCCTATTGAGTGAACGGCTGCGGAGATATTCGGAGAAAAGTTATAGATGAAAAAAAGAGAGTTTCGTAAAAAAAAACTTATTACATTTTTTTATCCCTCATAATTCTGAGAAATAATGAATTTTCGAAATTTTTACAAACGTTATTTTCCTTAAGGGGTAACACCACTGTAACGACCTCCGATAAAGCGTTTTAGACAAATAATACTTGGGGTAATTATTAAGCATATATTGAAGTATATTGCAAAAAAAATGTATGGGAAAATATTACAAAATGGCGACACTGCAGCAAATTCTTCCGAGGCATCATGGAGACTAGAGTAAAGGAGCCCGAACGCAATGCTGGCGAAATGGTTGTGAAAGTGATGAATGATCCGCGGATTGTACCCGCCTGGCGGCGCTACCACTGCTGGCTCCGTCCGCGCGGTGATTTTGAATCGTCTATCAGTGCAGCCAGATCGCGCGTAAAAGTTACCCCCTCTCTAGTCTCTTACGCGCCCATCACCCAATCATAGTAGCGCGTGTCCGTGAGCGAACGACGCTCGGACGTCTTCGGAAAGAGCCGAGCACGGTCGAAGTTTCCCGACCGCGCCTTCGGCAGCTACACCAACACATGGACGCTGAGCACGTTCATGTGCGGCCAAGCCGAAACCATGGAGACTAGAGTAAAGGAGCCCGAACGCAATGCTGGCGAAATGGTTGTGAAAGTGATGAATGATCCGCGCATTGTACCCGCCTGGCGGCGCTACCACTGCTGGCTCCGTCCGCGCGGTGATTTTGAATCGTCGATCAGTACAGCCAGATCGCGCGTAAAAGCTACCCCCTCTCTAGTCTCTTACGCGCCCATCACCCAATCATAGTAGCGCGTGTCCGTGAGCGAACGACGCTCGGACGTCTTCGGAAAGAGCCGAGCACGGTCGAAGTCTCCCGACTGCGCCTTCGGCAGCTACACCAACACATGGACACTGAGCACGTTCATGTGCGGCCAAGCCGAAAGGAAGGCTTCGAGGGAAAAAGCAATCTGAGCACGACGGGAGGCTTTTAGATGATTTCAATGCTTATTTAACTCTTGATTCTCTGCATTATTGATGTATACAAAAAAATGTATGGCGCACTCTGCTCGCTTATTTTTTAGTTTATACGTTAATTTAAATATAATAATAAATCTCAATTACAACTTATTTATCTTATATAAAATTGTTTACGCTTTACTCACACCCGTTCCTATGCCAAATAAATTATAATTCAAAAAAGTAAGCTGAAATATATTTATATTCGTATTATTATATTAATTCTCATACTTTCATCAAGCGACAAAGCATTATCCCCAAAAAGAAGCCAATCATCCATCCAGCCGCGAATCGTAAGTACCAGAAAGTGCACATATTCTACAAGCGATGAGATGGTCCGTTGGTAGCGTTCCTGGCTTCGGTCCGTAGGGGCCCCTAGTACAAATTTTTCTCCAAATTTTTCATAATTTCTCATATTTTAGTCGTATTTGAGATTTTCGGAGAAAAAATGATTTAAAACAGATTCAAGTTCTGGTCTATTTCCCAAAAACACATTTTTTTACTGAAAATTCATGATTCCTCATTTTTTCCCGGAAATTTCTCTTTTTCCTATTACCTGAGTGAATGGCTGCGAAAATATTCGGAGAAAATTTAGAGATGAAAAAAATGAGATTTTCGTAAAAAAAACATCATTTTTTTTCCGGAACTTTTTCTTTTTCCTATTGAGTGAACGGCTGCGGAGATATTCGGAGAAAAGTTATAGATGAAAAAAATGAGATTTTCGCAAAAAAAACTTAAATTTTTTTATCCCTCATAATTCTGAGAAATAATGAATTTCCGAAATGTTTGCAAACAATATTTTCCTTAAGGGGTAACACCACTGTAACGGCCTGCCACGAAGTGTTTTAGACAAATAATACTTGGGGTAATTATTAAGCATATATGGAAGTATATTGCAAAAAAATTTTATGAGAAAATATTACAATATGACGACACTGCAGCAAATTCTTCCGAGGCATGTTGAACTTAAGGTGCTATGCGGCACGTAGTATAACTTGTGCCAATTTTAATCTGGACAAAATATTTTTTAAAAATCTAGATGAGTGTAGCTAGTGAACCACGTAGGGGATTTTAGAAATATTGATTTTTGAGTAATTGCCGAGTATTTGACTAAAAATGTTCATCTAGACCTAATAATACAACATTCTTTTCTTATATTAAAATTGGCACAGTTATACTGCGTGCCGCAGAGTTTCGACATGCTTCGGAAGAATTGCTGCAATGTCGCCATTTTGTAATATTTTCGGATAAAAATTTCTAGCAATATACTTAAATATATGCTCAATAAATAACGCAAGTATTATTTGTTTATCACATTTTCTTCCGCCAAAAAAAATATCACAAAATACGCTTCCTGTAAGGCCGTTACAGTGGTGTTACCCCTTAAAGCCTTCATATAATTTCCGACATTTTCCCGTGATCGTAATTGAAATGATGAAATATTCGGAAAAATTCGAAAAAATTCGGAGAAATTCGGAGAAACGCGGATGTTTGCGTAAAAATAATTGTCCGCAAAACTCCGAATTCTTCATATTTGTTCCAATTCATAGAAAAATTCGGAAAAATTTGCCGGAAAAAATCGGAATTTTTCAGAAAAAGATTTGCACTTGGGCGCGGGATCGTTCCCAGCGCTCAGTGCTTTTTTTATAATTATTATTACTATTAATTCTTATTTGATTAGTTATTTTTATTAGTTATCATTATTATTTTAATTAGTTATCTTTTAGTGTCGACAAATTTATCGCGCACTCTGACCGCTTATTTTATTAGTTTGTACGTTAATTTAAATATAATAATAAATCTAAATTACAACTTATTTATCTTCTAAAAAATTGTTTGCGCTTTACTCACACCCGTCCCTATGCCAAATAAATTGTAATTCATAAAAGTAAGCGGAAATATATTTATATTCGTATTATTATAGTCATTCTCATATACTTTCATCAAGCGATAAAGCATGATGGTAATGCTTCATCGCTTGATTTCGGCAATTACTCAAAAATCAATATTTCTAAAATCCCCTACATGGTTCACTAGCTACACTCATCTAGATTTAATTAAAAAAATTATTTTGTCCAGATTAAAATTGGCACAAGTTATACTGCGCGACGCAGAGCACCTTAAGTTCAACATGTCCCGGAAGAATTTGCTGCAGTGTCGCAATTTTGTAATATTTTCCCATAACATTTTTTGCAATATACTTCAATATATGCTTAATAATTACCCCAAGTATTATTTGTCTAAAACGCTGCATGGCAGGCCGTTACAGTGGTGTTACCCCTTAAGGAAAATAATGTTTGCAAACATTTCGGAAATTCATTATTTCTCAGAATTATGAGGGATAAAAAATGTAATAAGTTTTTTTTACGAAAATCTCATTTTTTTGTTATTGGTTTTTTCCTTAGGTACACGCTTTTCGCATTTGTTACCTACTCTTTCCCCTCATTGTGCGCGTTTCTTTCCTCGACTGTTTTTTACTCCTTTTTTCTCCATCTTTCTCCCTGTTCCCCCCTCTTGCGGCCGCAGCCGACTTCCCCCTCTGTATTATATTCATCATGACATTTCTGTTATGGGTATAGGGAAACTGCGGAAAACCTACACCAATACAGCCGGTCATCGAGTTTGCCCCCCAGTCGTGGAACTAGTCTTATTTTGCCGCGAAATGCCGAAGAAAAACATTTCACAACGAAATGTACGCGACTGGGATTCGACCGCTAACCACTAGACCATCGCACCGGTTAATAGGAAAAAGAAAAAGTTCCGGAAAACAAATAATAACAATTTTTTACGAAAATCTCATTTTTTTCATCTTTAAATTTTCTGCGAATATCTTCACAGCCGTTCACTCAGGTAATAGGAAAAAGGGAAATTTCCGGAAATAAATAACAATAATAAGTTTTTTTTTTTTTACGAAAATCTCATTTCTTTTCATCTTTAACTTTTCTCCGAATATGTCCGCAGCCGTTCACTCAGGTCATAGGAAAAAGAGAAATTTCCGGGAAAAAAATGAGAAATCATGAATTTTCAGTAAAAAAAATGTGTTTTTGGGAAATAGACCAGAACTTGAATATGTTTTAAATCGTTTTTTTCTCCGAAAATCTCAAATACGACTTAAATATGAGAAATTATGAAAAATTTGCACTAGGGACCCCTGCGGACCGAAGTCAGGAACGCTACCAACGGGACCATCTCATCGCTCGTAGAATATGTATACTTTCTGGTACTTAGGATTCGCGGCGGGATGGATGATTAGCTTGTTTTTGGGGATAATGCTTTATCGCTTGATGAAAGTATGTAAGAATTAATATAATAATACGAATATAAATATATTTCCGCTTACTTTTATGAATTATAATTTATTTGACATAAGGACGGGTGTGAGTGAAGCGTAAACAATTTGATATAAGATAAATAAGTTGTAATTTAGATTTATTATTATATTTAAATTAACGTATAAACTAAAAAAATAAGCGATCAGAGTGCGCGATACATTTTTTTTATACATTAATACCGCAGAGAATCAAGAGCTAAATAAGCATTGAAATCATCTAAAAGCCTCGCGCGTGCCGTCGGGTGAAGTCGCGCGAGTCGCACAGTAGGAGAAAAGCCCAAAAACCTGGCCAAAACCCCAAAAAATAAATTTTCGAAATAGGGTCAGTTGAGTAGTCATTCAGGTAGAGGACTAGTAACTGCATTCTATTGTGGAAGGGAAAGCCCTTTAAGTGTATACCTGCGCCGCAGCGTCAGTTGGCAGTTAGTGTTCGTGAAGAGTGTACGTGTCACGCGCTGAACAGACGAAAATAACGCTGACTTCAAAAACCCATAACTTTAAAGTGACGGGTTTAATTTCAATTCTGCAACATGGATACGACTTCTGGAGGTATGTAGAACATGTTTTTACATGGGTTGAATCTAAAGTTTATGTATAAATGATTGAAATGTAGTATAGCCTTCGGCATAAATAAAATTGAATAATTTTGAAAACCTATATTTTCAACGGTCCGAAAAGTTATATATTTTGTCACATTTTGCAAAGCTCCTAGTCTCGGCCTTTAGTTTAATGTATAAGCTTTCGAAATTTACAAGAGTTACCTGCGGAAAACGTGCGTCTTGTCCGTTATGATTTTTTTCGCATCGTGCGGTAGCCGAGCGTGCACGCGGCACTATTGAGCAGCCTCTGCGCCTCTACCTGAGAATGGGTGAAGTAGCATCATAACGGACAAGACGGCTGTTATACGCTTGAAATAAATTATTTTAATATATATGTATGTGTATATATATATATATATATATATATATAAATTTTCTGTGATTTAATTATGATATATACGTATGCATATATATATATACATATTAAAATCAACCACATAAAAATTTCTTAAATATGAATGAAATGTTATAACATTCAAATAAAATATTTGAATATATATATATTATATAGTAAGCAAAGCTTTCTTTTAACCAAATCCATGTCAATATTTTCTGTCTAATTTTCTTAAAATTATTTCAATTATTGCGGTTATTTATTTGGTAAAATAATGTACATTGTTCAAGTTTTTGTATTAATTGAAAATTTTATCTTTTCCTTTAACACCAATTTTCTACAATTTTATGTCTTTATTACAGGATCCGGTTACAAAGAATTGGTGCTGGCAAGGAAAGAAGTATTTCTGATAATCAGCGAGCATTTATCCGATAAATTCGCTTCCTTGATCGAATTTATGGTATAAAAAATTTCCAAGGACACCGGACGTACAGTTGTAGTGACTCCGATTACGATTTTGATTAAGAATAAAATTTTCTATTTTTGAAACGTTCCGTATGTATTTTGGAAATAAAAATAATAATTGCGTAGAATACACTGTTCACGTTTATTTTATTATGATGATTTTTTTAAATATATTAATTTATCTATTTAGCAGGATACTCGGCCATTTTGTTTATAACAATTTGCTGTAAGCTCTTTGTTGCAAGTTATAAACAATAGATATCGGATTGGTAATCAGCGACCTTGAAAACCCGTATATACCAATTTTTGTCAACATCTGGTAACTTTTTAACGTTCATGTCGGCCATATTGGATCGGCCATTTTTTTTACGATAATTTGGCTTGCGGATTCGTAATCAGCGACCTTGAAAACCCGTAAATACCAATTTTTGTCGACATCTGGCAACTTTTTAACATTCATGTCAGCCATATTGGATCGGCCATTTTGTTTACGATAATTTGGCTTTCAGATTCGTAATCAGCGACCTTGAAAACCCCTGTAAGCCAATTTTCATTCCCGTCAAAGGTCATTTGAGGTTTTGGCCAGGTTTTTGGGCTTTTCTCCTACTGTGCGTCCGTACTCAGAGCTCGGACGCAGTGCAGCCAGATCGCGCGTAAAAGTTATCCCCTCTCTAGTCTCTTACGCGCCCATCACACAATCATAGTAGCGCGTGTCCGTGAGCGAGCGATGCTCGGACATCTTCGGAAAGAGCCGAGCAAGGCGAAGCGTCCCGACCGCGCCTTCGGCTACTACACCAATGCATGGACGCTGAGCACGTTCATGTGCGGCCAAACCGAAATGAAGGCTTCGAGGGAAAAAGCAATCTGAGCACGACTCGCGCGTGACGTCACCCGACGGCACGCGCGAGGCTTTTAGATGATTTCAATGCTAACTTAGTTCTTGATTCTCTGCGTTATTAATGTATACAAAAAAATGTATTGCACACTCAGGTCGCTTATTTTTTTAGTTTATACGTTAATTTAAACATAATAATATATCTAAATTACAACTTATTTATCTTATATAAAATTGTTTACGCTTTACTCATACCCGTCCTTATGCCAAATAAATTATAATTCATAAAAGTAAGCGGAAATATATTTATATTCGTATTATTATATTAATTCTCATACTTTCATCAAGCGATAAAGCATTATGCCCAAAAACAAGCCAATCATCCATCCGGCCGCGAATTGTGAGTACCAGAAAGTGCACATATTCTACAAGCGATGAGATGGTCCCGTTGGTAGCGTTCCTGGCTTTCTGATTTCTTATTTTTTTCCTGGAAATTTCTCCTTTTCCTATGACCTGAGTGAACGGCTGCGGAGATATTCGGAGAAAAGTTAAAGATGAAAAGAAATGAGATTTTCGTTAAAAAAAACTTTTTATTATTATTATTATTTTCGGAAATTTCTTTTTTTCCTATCACCTGAGTGAACGGCTGCGGAGATATTCGGAGAAAATTTAAAGATGAAAAAAATGAGATTTTCGTAAAAAAAACGATATTATTTTTTTTCCGGAACTTTTTCTTTTTCCTATTGAGTTTGTTTGGGTTTGTTTGGAGTTTGAGTCATACAAACACAGATTTAAACAATCTAGAACATTTACATCTCCGAAATAGAAAGACGTGAGTATCTAATATTGGTAATACCATTTATAGCAAAAAGCCAGATATCGAGGATACAAACTTCGAAAGTTTTGATCTCAGATAGGCAAACGAGCGATGGTCCATAATAGCGAACACCGAAATAGCGAACATCAAAGAAGTGGACGAGTTGCTTCTTAATTTTCTGCTGATTTTCGCTAACACGTACGAGATTCTTTTAAAGTCTTTAAGAGGGGATATACATTTACAATGATCAAAAAATCAATTTCTTTTCTTTAAGGGATAACACCATTCTAGGAATTTGGAAAAATCGTTTTCTTTTGGCTTCAAAAATACTTTGGGGTCATAAAAACAATATGCAGTTGGTCCTGCAGCGATTTTTTTTAAGGTTGGATAAGTGTGTACAGTAGAACCTCGATTATCCGAACCTCGATCATCCGAACCCTCAATTATCCGAACGATGACTTAGTTTATCCGGAAGCTCAATTATCCGAACGTTGGCGCGAAAGATACATGGTTGCTCGCTGCCACCGCCGTGAGCAACAATATGCAACCCAACGCAACTTCTTCTCAAACAGCTGCGAGACTTAGACGCTCAAAAACGCGTTGCAGCCGTTCGTCAATTAAAAATGGACGATTTTATTTTTAAAAAATATTTTAAAAGGCACTCGACTTTTTTCAGGTGTTTAAAACACACACACACACACACACACACACACACACACACATAAATATACA
This sequence comes from Ophion slaviceki, assembly GCA_944452715.1. Lineage (NCBI taxonomy): Eukaryota > Metazoa > Arthropoda > Insecta > Hymenoptera > Ichneumonidae > Ophion > Ophion slaviceki. The sequence goes on from OX101786.1 coordinate 50,316,672, forward strand.
GGGTGGGCGGAACATTGACGTCCAAAAATAAAATTTAGGTCCCTTGTATCCTGGGGTATCCGAATAACCCCCATGTATGTCCCGCGACTTTTCATAGTTTTCGAGTTATGAATTTTCGACCTGACCAATTAAAAAAAAATCTAAAAAAGAAGTAGAAGACTGTCGAGATTTTTTTTGCAACTGAATCTTCATGAGTAGTACTTTTATGCATAAAATAATCAGCTTCGTAACTGTGATGAAAGTTATTAAAATGTTGGTCTAAAGTGAAAAATTTATGTTCGGTAAATTATGACTTAAATTTTCAACTTTAAATTAAACATCTAAACAGGTTACTTCATGGTTCCTAATTAGGCCTCAAGAATGCGCCAGACTCTCAGCTTCCATAATCATCAAAAAAGCAGTACTTAATAGGGGTACTTTGGCTACAATTGACCTTCAAAGACAGCGAGGTGGAAAATTCTTAAAATTAGCCATCTGATTAAAAAAAATGCCCATTTTATCATTCCTAAGGTTATTTAGTTTGTTACCTAACCAAAAATGACTGCAGGAAAGCTAAGATTTAAACATTTAGAGGTTTATTTTTTTTTAGTTCAATTCAAGTTTAATGAATTTTGCGCCATCCGTTCTTGTAACGAGAACGGATCGCGTAAACGAGCTTTTACCTGATCCATGAGAAGGGATCGCGCAAAATTCATTAAACTTAAATTAAACTAAAAAAAATAAACCTCCAAATGTTTAAATCTTAGCTTTCCCTGCAGTCATTTTTGGTTAGTTAACAAACTAAATAGCCTTAGGAATGATAAAATGGGCAAATTTTTTTTTTAATCAGATGGTTAATTATAAGAATTTTCCACCTCGCGGTCATTGAAGGTCAATTGTAGCCAAAGTAGCCCTATCAAGTACTACTCTTTTTAATCATTATGAAAGCTGACAGTCTGGCGCATTCTTAGGGCCTAATTAGGAACCATGAAGTCACCTGTTTAAATTTTTAATTTAAAGGTGAAAATTTAAGTCATAATTTACCGAACGTAAATTTTTCACTTTAGACCAACATTTTCATAACTTTCATCACAGTTACGAAGTTGATTATTTTATGCATAAAAGTACTACTCATAAAGATTCAGTTGCAAAAACAATCTCGATAGTCTTCTACTTTTTTTAAAGATTTTTTTTTCAATTGGTCAGGTCGACAATTCTCAAAAATGCAGTAAAAAATTCATAACTCGAAAACTATGAAAAGTCGCGCGACATACATGGGGGTTATTCGAATACCCCACGATACAAGGGACCTAAATTTTATTTTTAGACGTCAATGTTCCGGCCACCGTGTATGTATATATATATATATATTTCAACGTTAATATGTATGTCAAATTTTAATATATATTTATGTATTTTTTTTTATGTAAAAAGGTGTTGTTGATGATCTCGTCCCAAAAAACCCACGTTTCGATTATCCGAACTTTTGATTGTCCGAACTAGTCTCGGTCCCAATTGGTTCGGATAATCGAGATTCTACTGTATACGTAAGGCAGGTTTGCCTTACGTCACAAGAGCCTCGCGGTTGAGATATGAGCGTGCGGGCTCTGAGTGTAGACGACGCGGGTTCGATCCCCGGTAGCAATGTCTTGTTTTTTTTATTAAGCATATACGAATTAAATATCATAAATAATGCCTGAACAGGCGAGAATAGCTAAAGCGAGAGTAAGTTCGAAATTTTCTGAATATAAAATGAAGAGAAAAAAGTTGATTCACCGAGGATTGAACCCGGACCTTCAGCATCGTAATCCGTCACGCTAACAACTCAGCCACGACGCTCATTGCAGTTAAAGAAACATTTATGCTACACCCTTTTCCATAATGTTTACTGTTGAAAAAAAAATGCCGAAACGATCGCGGCAAAGGCTCAAGATTTCTTTTTGAACCTTTCACGGTCGTTTCGGCGTTTTATTTTTCAACGCGGTTCGTCGTTAATTTTTTTAACCCGCATTTTCGGCTTAAACGGGCAACCGAGAGAAAACAATGATCTCGATACATGTTTTTCACTTTGAAATTCATTTAATGCATATTCCAATCCGCAGTACGGCCACACATATATGTCGAGCTCGATCGGACGGAAAACCTCGCTCCGTTCGCCTGTCGAGCGAGCGAGGGGCAGAGACTTTCCCCCCACCGAGCTACCCATTCGTGTTCACGCTGACTGCGATACCAACTTGAGCGGTGATCACGGACTCGCGCGGCTACAAGGGAATCTGCAACCTCGACAGAGGCGATGATCACGAAATCATACTCCCGAACTCGCCGCCGCGATTTAGCGCCATTTACGAGGCACGCCGAAAAGGGCCGCGTTGTGCATCTCCCCACTAATCTCTGGTCACTTCGTTGTATGACTAACGCGAAACTTCACAGCGGTATCTTTGGAACAAGAGCGCTACCGTGGCTGAATTTCAAACTAGGAAACATCATCGCTTTTACATGTCACTTTTTCACCCATTCCGCCATATGCGTTCGGACTCCTTTACTGTAGTCTCCATGCCCCTGGCCACGGAGACTAGGTTTCACTGCCCCTGGCCGTGACACACCCCATCATTGAAAAAGACTACACCACGAAAAGTCCGAGTTGCGTACACCAGCAACGACAGTCAGGCGCGAATTGGTCGATTCAATAATAACGATAAAACGTCAGCTAGCTTCGCAGTACTCGTTCATCTCTCGCGAAATGGCATTTATTTTGGGCAATGGTCTTCGTAATTCTTGACTTCAACATAAATTCATCCAATTTTTCAAATGAAATGTAAAGAAATTGAGAGTAGTTCCTGATAAAGTGTTAAAAGGCAGGAATCGTGTGGGTAAAGTGTTCCGACCGCTCGCGGTGCCCGAGTAGTTATCTCCATTTTCACTTGGCTCTCATTATTCTTGATGATCTGTCGAAAAAAAAGAAGGTTGAGAAAGTATTTCGACGAGTGCGAGTAATGGTGAGGTTTCTCAATATTCGAGCTTTAAACTCGCGAGAATCACGCTCGATTGACAGATTTTGTTTCTCCAGATCCCAGGCCCCGAAAGCGGTTCGAAAGACATACAGAAGTGCGAGACGATCGAGGGTCGGATCTCCGATAGTTCGAGATGATCCGGAAGCTTTAAAAAAGCAGCTCAACGAGCATGTCTCGTTGAAGAGAGCGGAAAATTAATATTACCCAAGGCCGAAAAGAAAAAAATTGTAAAGCAGGAATGGCGCGGCCGATAGTTCCGAGTCAACAAAAGTTGGCGGAGAAGTTGAGTATCCTGAACGATCGTGGTATCGGAATGTTGACGCGTATATACAACATAAAAAAGGCATGCGGGGATGCCAAGTCGAAGCCAGGTTTCCTATCGGACAAGACTCTCGAGTCTTCGATAAAGTCGATAGTCAGAAAGTTTCCGAACATCGATACGAAAGGGCTGCCGACGATAACGAACCTTCGCAACGAAATAATAAAATCTCTCTCTCTGTACTATTACACGTTCGTCGATCTGCTAGACTTCAAGGACAACGTTTGTGAATTACTGACGACGATGGACGCCTGCGGCGTACACATGGATATTACGATAAATTTTGAGCTGACCAAGAGTTATTTGGATCTGGTCGTGACGTACGTGAGTCTGATGATCTTGCTGTCGAAGGTGGAGGATCGCAAGGCTGTTTTGGGTCTGTTCAATGCGGCTCACGAAATGGTACACAGCCAGTCGGACTCGAGTTTTCCCCGTCTTGGTCAGATGATAATGGATTACGACGCACCGTTGAAAAAACTCTCGGAGGAATTCGTGCCTCACTCAAAATTGCTGAGAAACGCTTTGGCATCGCTGTGGCCCGTTTATCCAGGAAGAAATTTGTCGGCGGATACATGGCGCGCGGATCAAAAATTGAGTCTCGTCGGAAGTCCCGGACAGATACTGAAAGCAGCGGCGACGGAGACTATGTCGTGCGAGACGCTGAGCCTGGAGAGGATAGAACGCTGGATAATACTCGGTTTTACTCTGTGTCACTACTCGCTAGGCCAGGAACAGGCCAACAAATTGTGGACTACGGCTCTGGAGTCCGGTTGGGTATTGGCGCTGTTTCGCGATGAAGTTATTTACATACACCAGTACGTACAGGGCTTCTTTGAAGGCGTCAAAGGTTACGGCAAGCGGGTATCCGAAGTGAAAGATTGTTACAATCAGGCGGTACAGAAGGCTGGCTACAGGCACCGAGAGAGAAGAAAATTTTTACGCACCGCCTTGAAGGAATTGGGCCTGATAATGACGGATCAGCCGGGACTTTTGGGTCCCAAGGCTCTGCTGGTTCTGATGGGTCTGTCGCACGCGCGAGACGAGATCCTGTGGCTCCTCAGGCACGGGGACAATCCACCCTCTCAAGGCAAAGCCAAGGGTAAAGCTAGCGAAGATCTGGTCGATCGTCAATTGCCCGAATTGCTCTTTCACTGCGAGGAATTGCGGGCTCTCGTGCGCAAATATTCTCAAGTACTGCAGCGGTATTACGTACAATTTTTGTCGGGTTTCGACGCGCCGTCGCTCCATCGGATGATACAAAATTTGCCTGTATGCCCGGAGGAGGAAGGCGCCATTCTGAGCGATCTGTGCTCCGCGATCGCGGCTGTCGGCGTTAAACAGGTTGAGGAAAACGAGATGTTCGATTTTCGGGCTTTTCGCCTTGATTGGTTTCGTCTGCAGGCTTACCTCTCGATAGCAAAGTCCAGCGTCAGTCTCGTCGAGAATCGGGAACTCGCCGCTTTCATGGATACCGTTGTATTTCACACAAAGATGGTGGATAATCTCGACGAGATGCTCGTTGATACGTCCGACCTCTCGATATTTTGCTTCTACAGCAAAATATTTGAGGACCAGTTCCACATGTGTCTCGAATTTCCGGCCCAGAATCGTTACATCGTCGCTTTTCCCCTCTTGTGCAGTCACTTTCAGAGCTGCACCCACGAGCTCTGCCCGGAGGAACGTCATCACATACGGGAGAGAAGTTTGTCCGTCGTCAATATGTTTCTAGATGAAATGGCCAAAGAAGCGAAGAACATAATAACGGCGATATGCGATCAGCAGTGTAACATGAGCGACAGCTTGTTGCCAAAGTACTGCGCCCAACTTATATCCCAAGTCGTGAATCGTAAAAAAAAAGACAAGAACAAGAAGAATACTATTGAGATACACAAGCCTGGCATCGAGAGTTACCGCAAGACCCGCGAACTATTGACAACGATGGACAAACTTCACATGGCACTTACGGAGTTGTGTTACGCGATTAATTATTGTCCAACGATAAACGTCTGGGAGTACACGTTCGCTCCGAGGGAGTATCTTCATCAGCATCTCGAGACGAGATTTGCAAGGGCTCTCGTTGGTATGGTAATGTTTTCCCCGGAATCGAGCGAAATAGCCAAACCGTCCGAACTGTTCGTCAGCGTGCGCGCCTACATGAACGTATTGCAGACTGTGGAAAATTACGTTCACATCGACATAACCCGCGTATTCAACAATGCTCTGCTTCAACAGACTCAATCGTTGGACAGCCACGGGGACAAGACGATCGCCGCTCTCTACACTCAATGGTACTCGGAGGTACTCTTGAGACGAGTGAGCGCAGGTAATATCTGTTATTCGGCGAATCAGCGGGCGTTCGTCAGTCTATCCGCCGAGAGCTCGATTCCCTTCAACGCCGAGGAATTTTCCGACATCAACGAACATCGCGCCTTGGCCGAATTGATCGGACCTTACGGCATGAAGATGCTCAATGAGACCCTCATGTGGCACATCGCCAGCCAGGTCCAAGAATTGAAGAAACTCGTATTTGGCAACAAAGATGTCCTCGTTGCCCTCAGGACGAACTTCGACAAGCCCGAAGTAATGAAGGAGCAGTTCAAGAGATTGCAACATGTCGACAACGTTCTACAGCGCGTCACGATTATCGGAGTGATACTGAGCTTCCGACAATTGTCGCAATCGGCCCTGGTCGACGTACTCGAGGAGAGAATACCGTTTTTGCTCAGTTCCATACTCGATATAAGACATCATCTTCCTTCGGGTGACCCGATGCGCGTTGTCTCGGAAATGGCATCCGCCGCTGGACTCACTTGCAAAGTCGATCCAACTCTGACCGCCGCCCTGAGAACCCAAAAAGCTGAAGTAGACGAGGACGAACACTTGCTTGTTTGTCTCCTCATGGTTTTCGTCGCTGTTTCCATACCGAAATTGGCCCGTAACGAGAACTCCTTTTACAGAGCTTCTCTCGAGGGACATTCCAACAATATCCATTGCATGGCAACGGCTATTAATAATATTTTCGGGGCGCTCTTTACGATTTGCGGACAAAACGATATAGAGGACAGAATGAAAGAATTTTTGGCTCTCGCCTCCTCGAGCCTTCTACGTTTGGGCCAAGAGGCCGACAAAGAGGCTACGAGAAATCGCGAATCCGTCTATCTCCTGCTCGACCAGATAGTTCAGGAATCGCCCTTTTTAACGATGGATCTTCTCGAGAGCTGTTTCCCGTATGCTCTCATACGAAATGCCTATCACGATGTCTACAAACTGGAACACTCGCAGACATGAGATTGCGGCCAGCCTGCGGATCGTGTCTTTCTCTTTTCCTCTTTTCTTATTTTTTTCTTTGTTTCTCACGCTCCCTGCTAAAGGAATAACCGCCCCCCCCCCCCCCCCCCCCAGAGCCGAAGCGCAAAGGATACTTGGCAAACGGGAATGCGAGCATCGAAACGAGAAAAGTAGAAAAAACATTCAACTTATCGGGAATAAAATAGTAAGGGTCATCTCGAGGCGTGCTAGTTAATCGCGTAATTATGGCTGACACTGCTGGAATTTAATCGTCATTGTTCAAACTGACTCCATTGTCATTCTCACGGGTGAGAAAAGCGAGAGATAGTAGTCGACGAGTCGTCTTTTTTTCTTCATTCGAAATATTGAGACATCCGCGAAATCTTGCTACGGCTAGGCATGTACGGTTTAACAATTTTGCAAACCTCCACCCAAGTACGTATTTTGAATGCTCTTCGATAAGAGGACAGTTGTTATCCGCAATTACATCAACACACGTTGGACTGAAATGACCAATATTGGGTTAAACGATAACGCTAAATAGCCAAGTTTCTTTTTACATGGATTTCGTACATTGAATTTGACAGATTAAGTTGAACCTAAACGCATTTACCTATTGAATGGTAGAACTTCGACAAGCGTTTAACAATTCCCAAAGACACACTTGTCATGTGTATGCATCGTCGATAAGTCTATTTTATTGTGTTTTTATTTTTTTATTTTTATTTCATACGTAACGTCATCGAAGCACTGTTAAAGCTTCAATCGTAAAGATGCAATACCCTCGCCCCGCCCATTTTTCACCTGTCAGATATATTACCGCATACATCCTCTCGTGTACTTTCGAAATGTATCGACTATTTAGTCGTCAATTTTGTATACTGCAACTATTTTACAATAGTTTCTACAATGAATAAAGATGTCTGTTTGACCGATTATTCGACATGTCTCTCACCTGGTTGCTCCAGACATTAGCGAACATTTCTTTTTTCCATTACATAATCAAATTTTTAAGTTCGTTGCTTACTTGGCATTCTGACGAGCGGGCAGCAACAAATCTGGTGGGTAAACACGTATGTACAAAGGTATGGGCGGGAAAGATGGATGGCCCTGCACGTATCAAACCTAGAATTTCCATATTTGACGAACTGACGAACTCTAAGGAAACAACAAAAACTTGTGAACATCGATGATACTATTTTGACGGAAAAAATACAAAAATATCCTGTCAAAAAAATGGTTGCATTTAAAAAAGCTAAGGTTATATTTTAGAAGTATACTTAACATTTTTTTTGTGGATAATATGCAAAAATGGGGCTCTAGCTGAAAATCGGTTGAACTTTTTTTTACGCTAATATCGAAATGGAGTATGTGTAATGACCTAACTTAAGCCAGGGAGGGGAGTGCAAAAAATATTCAGAGTTGTGAAAATTTACATTTTCTTGTAGTTTCACATAATCTCAAAATATTCCTTTATTGCAATAAACTTGGGGTGTGCGGGCAGTGCAGCCAGATCGCGCGTAAAAGTTACCCCCTCTCTAGTCTCTTGGGCGCCCATCACGCATCATAGTAGCGCGTGTCCATGAGCGTGAAACGCTCGGACATCTTCGGAAAGAGCCGAGCGCGGTCGAAGTTTCCCGACCGCGCCTTCGCAGCTATACCAATACATGGACGCTGAGCACGTTCATATGCGGCCAAGCCGAAACGAAGCTTGGAGGGAAAAGCAATCTGAGCACGACTCGTGCGTGACGTCACCCGACGGCACGCGCGAGGTTTTTCGATGATTTCAATGCTTATTTAGCTCTTGATTTTCTGGGCTATTAATGTATACAAAAAAATGTATCGCGCACTCTGATCGCTTATTTTTTTAGTTAATACGTTAATTTAAATATAATAATAAATCTAAATTACAACTTCTTTATCTTCTAAATAACTGTTTACGCTTTACTCACCCCCGTCCTTATGCCAAATAAATTATAATTCATAAAAGAAAGCGGAAATATTTTTATATTCGTCTTATTATATTAATTTTCATACTTTCATCAAGCAATAAAGCATTATCCCCAAAAACAAGTCAATCATCCATCCGCCCGCGAATCGTGAGTACCAGAAAGTGCACATATTCTACAAGCGATGAGATGGTCCCGTTGGTAGCGTTCCTGGTTTCGGTCCGCAGAGGCACGGGATCGTTTCCCGCGCTTAGTCCGTTTTTTTAAATTATTATTACTATTAATTCTTATTTGATTAGTTATTTTTATTAGTCATCTTTATTATTTGAATTAGTTATCTTTTATTAGTTTGTACGTTAATTTAAATATAATAATTAGGGTGTGCGGGTAGCAGAATTGGTCGGGTCGGGTAATTAGACCATGATCCGAAAAAATTCGGGTACCCGTGATCGGGCGGGTATACCTACCCGAGTTTTTCTAGTACTCGTCTCACATCGGGTACTCGATAAGTCATGTTGCTGGAACAAAATTTCGTTTTATAGTATAGATACCACCACGGAAACGTACCAAAACGGACGAAATAGACTCCAGCTTTATCCCTGTTGCAAAGAACCGATACAAACCAATAAAAACAGAAATACTATCGGAAAATGATGTGTTTTTGTCCTTGCAAACGCTTATGAATTCCGACAGGATTGACGATTTTTTGAAATATATGATTCTATCGGGTTTTGTACGTATCTACGGTGCCCATAGATTACCTATAGGATCCGAAAACAGTTCCGCGTAGTTCAATGTGCAAGTGCAGATACCTTTTAAATTTCAATCGTAATTAATCTGCAACAGCAGATTACTTTAAAATGTCCATTACATTTTAACGGAATGAACTTGTACTCACAAACTGGAATTCTAATGGTACTAATCGGCAGAACCCAATTGCATAGTCCGTATATGAAGTTATATGTTACAATCGTAATTTGACGGCAATCGGTTTGTATGTGACTTTTCAGATCAAAAACTTACCTTTAGCTGTACGAGAATGTATACGTATTCGCAAATTATTTTTTGTATGAACCTACTCGACTTTTCAGATCGAAAACTTACCTTTCGCTGTATGAGAATGTATTCGTCTTTGGAAATTATTTCCTATCCGCATCTATTTGCATGTACTAGTATTATAAAAGATTCGTCCTCAGAACGAGGCACGGTTTTTTATCAGTAAATAAGGGTCTGGGATTTATCCGTTTGGATCGAATTTTTCTGATACAGATAACTAAGGATGGGATCCATTCAATCGTTTGCTATATGGATTCTCGAATCCAACAATAATCCTTTGTTGTATGGGAATGTATGTGTATCTGCAAGTTATTTTTCATCCGCACCTATCGGAATGTACTAATATTGTAAATGTTTCACCCTCAAGAGGAGGCGTCGATATTTATCAGTAAATACGGGCCAATCATTTAACTGTGTAAATCGGTTTTTTCCGATGCAGATGAGGATTCGTTAAATCGGTTGCTATATGGACTTTCAATATAATGATTATCTTTTGTCTTATAAGAACATATTGGTATTAGCCAATTACTTTGTATTTGCATTCATCGGTATGTATCCGTCTTGTAAAAGATTTCGGATCTTTCCGAATCGGATGAGGTAATCTTGGCGAGGGCCCGACGCAATGCAGGGAATGCCCGATCACATTTCTGCACGGGAAGCCGTAAAAGCGACAAAAACGGGCTAGTTTAATATGGAATTATGTATAGGAATGAGTAGAAATAAAAAATTTACAAACTGCCATTGTTTGAGAAAACTGTCAAAGAAGTCCTATTGGATATAAAATCAAAATTAAAATAAAATCCAATAAAATATTGGATATAAATGGAAGTATATAATATCACGCCGTCTCTGTCACGCTGCTCTCATCGGTGCTGCTGTCGCCAGTATTATTTTTTGAATTTGTTTTGTCTGCAACATACGTAAGAACATTAGTTGAGCACGAGGGTGGCCCCCCATAGCGTGCGCTTGGCGTATCGGGTAGTTTACCGATTCACTGCGCAAATTACGCAATACGAAAAGTACGCGTAATTGGGCTTCTCTGGGGTGGGATGCATTTGTGATAAAAAAAATATGTATCGGAATGTATGGGATTCGATCGGTTTCTATGCTCTATCTGTTTCTTCCGGGCCTTAGGGGTAGGTTCGGTCCTGTACAAGAAGACCGATAGAACGGAATCTATGAGATTCTATCGGTTTCTTTTATCGTTATATTTCAGTGAATAAAAATGTATGCGACGACTGAATATAATAAAAATTTCACGTTCACACACACGGTACAATAAATCTTAATGAGTTTCAAGAAGTAATTTTAAAAAGCTAAAGCCTTTGATCCCAACAATAATAAAAGAAAAAGATATTAACATTTCGTCTGCAAACCTGGGTATTTCGTATCCGAGACAAAACTACTTGCCTAATAAGTTGCTTCATTTATTTAACAAACAATAAATAAAAAAACAATATTTTTCGATAATTTTATGATTGATATATTGAAGTGAATATTTCGAACACTGGCATGATTTTTTTCAAAAATGTTCGAATGTATTAACCTGATAAAAGGATGGTAGGTCTTGAAATATCCAGATTTGCATACGGACGGTACCGGAAAAACGATTACAGACAGAGTGTTAATCTGAACGTATCTCAATCTTTGAATAATGTACTTACTAAGAAATATCCAGCGGTATGGCACAGCCGTGTCCGTGTTTTTCACTGCACGTTTATCACAATTCACGTGTTCGCTTTTTTCACTTTCTTCGGGTTGTTCGGAACTTTTACGAATACCAGTTGTCGTGCCGAGTGATCAAGAAGAACTGACTAGCCGATGCCGGTCGCTGGTAGCCGCGCGTACAGTGCCGGCAAGCAAAGGGCGTATCTTGTTCCCCCACCGAACGCTATTGTAAACAAAACGAGTTCGAGATCCCTCGAGATTTTTTTTTTCAATTTTTAATACGTTCTTTAATTTTTTTAACCTTTTCTATGCTATGTACATTTTTCAAAATGTGTTTGCTTGGATTACATTATTTTTGAATGCTGGATGAGCCGTGATTTTGTTTTTACATCAAAATCTGATGATAACCAGATAATATCGAAAGTAGAAAATTATTTTGTTAAATAATTTGTGATTTTTTATATTAATTAACCATTTAAAAATAGAATAATGTTTAGCGACAAACAATAAAAGTCCTGTTTACCCACGTATAATTTCATTATTTAAAAATAATTTAACCCAAGCAAACACATTTTGCAAAATGGACGTAGCATAAAAAAGGTTAACAAAATTAACGACCGTATACAAAATCGAAAAAAAGTACCTTTGAGGGGACTCGAACTCGAGTCCTCCGCGCGGTAGTTAGGGCGGCTGACCTCGAAATTAAGGCCGAGTTGAAAGCTGGTCTGTTTCAAGGAACATCAGTACCTACCTAACATCCTGTAAAAGCACATCGTTAAACTCGATTGTCGTCTGACGGAACCCCCTTGTTAACTACAGATAAAGCCATGCAGATATGGACAGATCGAAGCACACGATCTGTTGAAAAAGACCGACAGAAACCGATCGAATCCCATTCATTCCGAGACATCTCTATCGAAATTTGATGTCTCTGTCTCTACACCTATCGGATTCTATCGAAAGAGTGGGTGGGAGAGGGGAGAGAGAGAGAGAGAACGCGACATTTATTTGGCGCCCTGGGACAAGTTTTCTCAAGCACTAAAGCAGGGAGAGGGAGAGAAACAATGTAACACTCAGTTCTGTAGAGGCAGTATTGTGATTTTTTAAAAGATTTGTATTACTCTTTGGATTAGTTTAGTCTTTGATTTTTTTATGGCATTTCCTAACATGCACTGGATATTCAGTAGAAAAAATGTTACGGTAAAAAACTTGAGCGTGAAAAGTAGCAACAAAAATCTGTGCAAAATTTTAGATAGACAAAAGGTATTGGCTTTTCGGAAGTATACCCACGTACTAGTGTGAACTGCCGTCTGTTTCTATATTTTCTAACATTTTTGAAAATGCAAAAAATGTGAACAAAATAATGAAAACCATAAACGCTTTCTGTGTTTTGTGTAACAAAGAGACTATTTCACGTAAAGCAGACCCGATTCTGAGCGCATACATATATGCGCAAATAGACTAGTTTTGTACTTACGTATACATTACCATAGATGGAGATGCCATTTTTTATTGGATATCTGCATAGGTTGGAAAACGCCAAGTTGAAACACATGCAGGAAACTGTTTCGAACGGATATAAGGTGACTCATATTTTCATACAAACACCCAAGCTTCATTATTCAGCTGATTCTTTGACTGTACGAATAAATGTCTAGATGCTCAGATACATTGTAATCTGCATTAACATATGCATTCACATAGACTTAAAGGTCAGTTTTGCATTAGATAATCCATATAGAACCCTATCTTAAATATTCTCTCTTCACCCTGGATAAGTTTGGAAACTCTGATTAAAACATATACAGGTAAAACCCATATTTACCAATAAGATCATTGAATCTGTATATCCCCATTAAATGTTAATCAGTCAATACCAATTACTGCTGATGAAGTGACTCATCTGAAATATCTGATTCATTCATATTGAAAACGTACATTTTTATCGGAAAATGATGTGTTTTTGTCCATGGAATCACAAATTGTATCCCATACAAAACTTGGTCCTAATATATCTGTCATTTCTCATAAGGCGAAATAAGTACAGTTTCATACGTATCAGTTTTTGTATTCGAGATCCGATAGCAAAAAATCATGGACTTTCCCGTTTTTATGCACATTCGCTTCCAAACGGCCAAGTCCATTGGAAACTTATAAATTTATAACTTGTGGAAATACAATTAGAAAAATATTCACATTAAATCCGTAGCTGCTGATAAATGCACGCAACTTGTTAATCAGTGTAAAATGCAGTTTTGATCCAGTAGATCGCACATACGTAATTCCCTATAAATTCCATCTTGCTCATAAAAACAATAGAATCTGATACATTCCATATCGGTGCATCCAAATAGATACCGTATATGCGAACATTCCAATGAGTCCAGATAAATTACGAGAATCCGCTATCTGTGCTGCCAATAGACCAAACAGCAATGTATCGGATTTTTATCGATGGCTACAGGATCCTATCGGACCTTTGCAACAGGGAGGAGAGAGTTGAGGATTTCAATAACGGGATTGGTTTTTTCCGGTAGGCCAAGACTTTGTAGCGCCGGGAGAAGTTATTGGGAGATCAGTTGAACGGTGGCTATGATTAAGTTGTTGAGGTTTTGTGCTGCAGGAAGAGGATCCGCCATATGAGGTGACGAAGATGAGTGAGGGGGTTGCTGGATCTGAGTCTGGTAAAGGGTTTTTTCCCTCTGAGTGTTGGATGGAGAACGACCGTTGGGGGCTACAAGGATATCTGCGTGAGCGGCTCGCGTCGAGAGGATTGAGTTAGAGATGGCTGAAGCCATTTTCAGGTTCTTGCGAAAGTGGTGAGGCATTGAAGTAGAGTCTTCGCTGTACGAGTAGTGGCGTGGAAAATCCGTCTCTAGCGAGGGTTGCGGAGTCGTTCGGCGCTGAGGTGTGGGTCTCGAGGCGATTTGACTGAAAGTACGCATGAAGTTTGTTGACGAGTTGGGGGGAGTGTGTGATGACCACGTTTGGGCGGATAGCGGTGGAAAGTGTAGAGTTTTTCTTTGTTGCCAGTAAACTCTAGGCGATGGTTCGAAATTAAGATAAAACACACGATTAAAGGGGATGAGAAAAATACAGAATAAACTTTATTTCATAACGCTTCGAATACAGAGCGATAGACAAGAGCTTCTCTTGTCTACGTACAACGTGTACTGACCAACTCTTCCGGTTTTTTTTCTTTGGCGACCGTAGCGCAACCTCAGAAGCGTGTACATTTCTCCTCGTCGTTTTCCCTATCACATCTGCGCACGCAGGCGCGGGAGATATGAGTCCGAGAACTCACTCGCTCAACAGAAAGTGGGAGGGCGCGCGCGTGATATGCCTGTTGGTCCCGTTGGGTGTATTGGCGAGGAGTTGTCTAGCTTCTGAGAGACTGATTTTCTACGGCGGTTTCTTTTATTTGTTTTTTGTGTAGGAAAGCTGGGCAGGTTTTACTAGTTGGAAGGTAGTTGCCCTTGCAGTTGGCGCAGCAGGCCGGGCTCTCCCTGTTTGGGCAAACCTCGTCTTCCGCGTGCTTTTTGCCTCCGTAGCGGGTGCACTTTGGTGAGCTTTTACACTGTGCGGCAACGTGATTGAAGATAAAACACGTGAAATATATTTTGACGGGAGCGTGTCAGGGGTCCACGGGATAGCGAACCTGGAAGAGTGAGACGAAGTCCGGACGAACACGACCGTCGAATTTTAAATAAACCGACTGAGTGGGGACAAGTTTCGTTTCGGAATTCATTGTAGCTTTTCGATGTTGCCATCTCGCTTCGAGCACCGGAAAGGTGGAGTGTATATGGAGAAGGATTTCTCCTATTGCGATGTCGAGAGGGAGACCTCTTATTATTCCGTCGCAGGAGAGGAGAGTCCGGGATCAAAGCCCTAAGGTTTTCTGCCGCCAGATCGGAGAGAGAGAGAATTTCGTTAGCAGTGCGGGCATTTGCCACGACAACCGAACATTGGTGTTTCCCGCAGCTGTAGATATCATGTACTTGTTCCGCTGTGTACCTTCGGAGGAGGATCCTACCTATCCTGGTAGCATTCATGCGAGGGGTTATTGGTTCAATCGATTTCGGTTGGATTAGTACGACGAAAGGAGCGGAAGCATTGCTGCTGTAACGGTTTTTGAGGAGTCGGTCCGGTATACTCTACTCGTTTTGTCGTTTACTTTTGGCTGGGTGGCTGAGCTTACGTCCGTAGATGACAAGAATCAGGGTTTATCGTTTTTTTTATCACTGTACTGTCCTCGGTCTGGTCGAGCGAACGCTTCCGGGAGTCCGAGAACGATTCTCTACACAGATTTTCTACTTGCGATGCGATGAACTCTGGGTCGTCGATCATTTCAGAGTCCTCATCGTCTTCGTCGTCCGGAGGGAGAGGCCCCCGGGCGTGCAAAGAAAAGACCATGACTCGCCCCACGGGTAAGACAGGCGCGTGTTAGAATGGCAGAAAATAAAGTGAAGTTAGGGAGGGATGAAACAGAAAAGGAGAGTAATGACTCAGCTTGGGTTAGCTGAAAACGATTTTGGTAGTCCTGCACCAGAATGGGGTATGTTTTTCTTGACTGTATTCGCTTTATTAACACCAACTTTCGCGAAATATGAGTGTGAGCGAAACTGCGGCTTTAAGATGGATCCGTACTCGCTTGTATTTAGGCGGGAACTCCCGCTATTGTATCAACTGTAAAGGGGATAGGCGGCCGTTGAGCAAAAGTCGCCAGCGGGAATTCGAGTCCGAACTCTTATGGCGAGACTTGAAAAAAGTGGCTACAATAATGTGGTCTAACAGGGATGGCGCCACTATTGCTAAGACCTCGAGAAGTAAGCTGCGTGTGACAAAAACGGAACAAATAAATAATGAGAAGTGAGCTGTGTATGAGGCAGAATGATACTTGAGAAGTGGGCTGCGTGCGAGAGAGATGTAAAATGATATACACCAGAGAGATCTCCGTAAATGCGTAAAGATGGAAGAATATTTTTAATATAGCAATGTCCAATGAACAATATGCATTAGGTGCATAATTAACGGTGAAAAAGGTCGAAAATAATAATAATGCAATACGTAGTGATGGAAAAATATTTTTATTATAACAGTGTTTAATTGTATAACGAACGGTAGAAAATGTCTCAAATAATACTTATGCTGTTTTTTCTTTCATCAATTTTTATTTTCTTAGGCAAATACGACGGTAAATTAATCCCTGCTGTCAAAGAACAATGCTTTGCGATCTGTTTATATTTAAACTCTTAAGCATGTATGGGTCCCAGATCAACCCCTGAATTGTTATTAATTTTTCAAGGCAGTCAATCAGGCGCGCCCGTTGAGCGGGCCTACGTCGGTAAGCCACACGCACATGTGGCAGTGCCCGGCGGATTGGTTCACCAACGTAGGCCCGCTCAACGGGCGCGCCTGATTGGCTGCCTTGAAAAATTAACAACAATTCAGGGGTTGATCTGGGACCCATACATGCTTATATCAATCGTCTCGGAATTTCACCCCCAACTATGCATTTCACGGATGACATTCTCTCGTGGGACACCCTGTATAATCTGTATTGCATCCTTTGTGGGTTATTTTTTTGTCGCCTTTTTATTTGCCTTGCAATTCTGCTTTCATTTTACATTGTTTTCGTTTCTCTTCTCTTTATTTCCTCCTCTTTTCTCGTTTAATTTTTTTGCAACACCTTTCTCTCCTTCTTCAATACAATAATCAATAATTGTTTTTTGCGACAGGAGAACGTTGGCCAATCGGAGGAGAACGTTCCGTTCAACCCGTTACCAGGACCGTCTGGTGAACGTGCCCGAGTAGCGACGAGTTGCACGAACAGCGCTCCAGTTGTACAACAAGGAACCTCCGGAGATAACGTGACTTCCAAAGAGGTAAGTCCGAGGGGCAGCTTGCAGTTCTTCGTGAATCAAAAAGAAATGACTTGGAGGCGAAATGGGTTCTTATGATGAATTCTCGAATTTTCGTAATATGCTTCTATTGAAATAACTGCATTTTTTTCTGAAGAGATAGCGACTTCTGCCTATGTTCATTCTTTTGTATTCAGTTGCCCTTTCTTATGCAACTTGGGTCATAGATATTGGATTATTTTTCGATTTGTGGTAAATTTTGACAGTCAGTCGTCGATTTTCACCAGTTTTGCACGGCCGCATTGGCCGAAAAAATTCGAAACATTTATTCGAAACAGATCGACTATCCTTGTGGCAAATTTTCTACTGAATACAAATCACATTGAGTTTGCATAAATTTAATTCAACTTTTATAATTACAACGATGCAATTACAATTGAATTGAACACAAATTATTAATAATATTATAATGACATTCAACCAAATATATAAAACAGAGTGGTGGTTAAACGGCTCGACGGGTAAGGAGGAGGAAGGAATGAGCGACGCGAGAAAGGGAAGGGATGAAAGCGGAGAGGTGCGGTCGAGTGGGGGTGGAGGGGAGAGAGGAGGAGGAACTGGCAAGGAGAAGAGAAAGAAAGACGAACGCGAAAAGGTTGCGATTGGAAAGGAGCACGAGTGTAGGAGACATAGGCGAGCTATGGAAAAGGAAGAGAGAGCAGTTGGAAGAAAAGGAGCAGGAGGGAAAGGAAGCCTCCATGAAAAGCAGGAAGGTGCTGTGGTCGCCCGAAACAGGGAGACAGGAGGGGGCAACCTGGAAGAAATTATAAGGGCGATGAAAGGGGAGGTCAGGCGGGATCTGGCGGAGGTCAAGGGGCAAGGAAGAAAAGTCGAGGAGGAACTGGGGAGGATGAGGGGGGAGATCAAGCAAGCCGAAGAAAGATGGAGAAGGGAAAAAGAGGCGATGGAAAAAAGGATAAGGGAAGTGGAAGGGAGGTTGGCGAAGGTGGAAAAACAAGAGAAGGAGATGGAAAAATAGGGAAGAGATTAAGGGAACTGGAGAGTGAAGAGGGGAGGGGAAGAAGGAGAGGAGGGGAAAGAGAAGATACGGAGGAGAGGGGGGTGGAAGGACGGACAGAGAGGAGGATCGAAGAAATGGAAAGGAAAATGGAGCGGAGAGAAAGAGAGGACAGACGGAGGACCTTCATAGCAAGGGGAGCAACAAAAGAGGGGACAATAAAACAGACGGTGGAAAAGTTAGTGGAGAGATTGGGAGTACAAGGGCGGGTGGAGGAGGCGAGAGACATAGGGAAAGGAGTAGACCACAGGAAAGAGGTAATGATCGAGGTAAGAATGGAAGACGTAGAGGGGAAGAAAGAGGTTATGAGAAAGAAGATCGAATTAAGAGGGAGAAAGGAAAGAATAGAGGATGATCTAACGTGGAAAGAAAGAAAAATGCAGTGGAGACTGAGAAGGATAGGAGAAGAGGAAGAAAGGAGGGGGAAAATAATAAAAGTGGGGTACGGGAAGGTGATAATAGAAGGGCCCACGTGGTTCTGGGACGAAAGAAGAGAAAGATTGACAGATTGGAGAGGAAAAGAAAGA
This sequence comes from Ophion slaviceki, assembly GCA_944452715.1. NCBI lineage: Eukaryota > Metazoa > Arthropoda > Insecta > Hymenoptera > Ichneumonidae > Ophion > Ophion slaviceki. Next base: position 50,335,408 of record OX101786.1, read on the forward strand.
GAAGTAGAAGGGGTGGGAGTAAGGCAGGAGTGGAGGGCCGAGGGGGGAGTAGGGAAATATCAAAAAACGAGTAGAGAGGGAGGAAGAAAAGAAAGGGTAAAGGAGGAAGAGGGAGAAGGAAGGGGGGAGCTGGAGAGTGGCATTTGGGAACGTGGCGGGCATCGCAAATACCCGGCTGGAAATTTGTTCAGGCTAGCCAGATTTATGATCGGGCCGTAATGAGGGAGCTGTGTGGCTATCCGTATTACGGGAATTTTGATTCGGCCCTGAGCCTGCCGTGAACAGGCAGCCACAGGTCAGGCAAACTTATGGCCAACGTGAAAATGGCCATAATGTGGTTTGCCTTATCAGTGCCCTAATATGGCTCTATTAGGAAGCCCATGCATGGCAGTGCTCAGGCTAGCGCTAAAGTGGTGGCGCCAGTGTTGCATTCAAAAACTATATATATGCTCTCACGTGTGTCATATTGTATACCCGACTGGAAATATATACATCGTGTTTGGGTTAAAACTTGTAAGTTTTCACGAAATATTAGGAGTACAACTTTGCAGTGACCGTTTTACTTAGAGAGCCACTGCGGCCGAAGTAGTGGCCCTAGCTCAATAAAAAAAGTGGCATTTTAAACTAGAGGCTCTGCCAATGTAAACAATTTAAAAAAGCTAACGGATACGTGTATGCATTATAAAGTTATAGGCACTCAAACATGGCAACCTACGAACCGAATTCTCAGCATTTGCGGGAGGTTATGATTTACTTCTTCAACATCAAGAAATCTGCGGCTGAGGCCCACCGTTTGCTTGTAGATGCTTACGGGGAAGATTCTATTAGTGAGAAAACGTGTCGGCGGTGGTTTCAACGCTTCAAAAGTGGAGATTTTGAGGTCGAGAACAAGCATGGTGGCGGAAGGCAGACGTTTTTAAAGACGCAGAATGAGCTGCTCAAACCATCCGAAACCATCACAGGGGAACTCTACCGACGTCAGTTGATGCGCTTGAGTAAGGCACTCAAAGAGAAACGGCCACAATTCAACGAAAGACATGACAAGGTGATACTGCAGCATGACAATGCCCGACCCCATGTTGCAAATGTCGTGAAAAAGTACTTGGAAACGCTGAAATGGGAGGTTTTATCCCACCCGCCGTACTCTCCAGACATTGCCCCTTCCGACTATCAGTTGTTCCGGTCAATGGCACACGATTTGGCTGACCAGCACTTCGGTACTTACGAAGAAGTCAAAAATTGGGTCGATTCCTGGATTGCCTCCAAGGACCAAGACTTTTATCGATGCGGGATTCGAATGCTACCTGAAAGATGGGCCGAGGTCGTAGCTAGCGACGAGCAGTACTTTGATTAAAGAATATGTAGCCACTTTTTTATAATAAAGCCTTAAACTTTTGAAAAAAACGGTCACTGCAAAGTTGTACTCCTTATATAAAAAGGAGCACATAAAGTGAAAACGTTATGAATCGCGAAGAAAGGAAGCGGTATTTGACACGGTTGCGTGTTAGATGTCGTTCGAAGAAAAAAGTTGATGAGTCCCGATCATCTGTACAAGTACCAAGTATGTATAACCTTACTTTTTTCAACTGTTACAAAATTTATGAATTTTTATACACTTGTGTATAGAATAACATAAATATAAAATATAATTCAAAAAATAAAAATAAAATAAAAAATAGTATAATATCAATATAAAATATAATTTGAAAACTGAGAATGAAAATGTTTTGTTTACGAAAAATTTGAATATTTACAGAAAGAGGCCCGAATGATAAAATTCAAGATCAGGAAAGTCTAGATAAAGCTACCAGCGAACAATATCCTAATGTCAGCGGAGAGGATTCGAACACCAGCGAAGATCTCCATGCCAGCGGAGAGGGTTTTAATGGCGGCGAAGAAGATCCCCATGTCAGCAGAGAGGATTTAAATGGCAGCAAAGATGAAGAGCCTGGTCAAGAAAATGTGCAACGTTGGAACAGAGATGAAGTTGAAGAACTGCGAGAATGGGTCATCGAATGGTCAAGTACCAGGTATGTATAACCTTACTTTTTTCAACTTTTACAAAATTTATGAATTTTTATACACTTGTGGATAGAATAATATCAATATAAAATATCATTCAAAAAATATAAAAATATTTAAAAAATAAAAAATAGTATAATATCAATATAAAATATAATTTGAAAAATGAGAATGATAGACGTTGTTTTGTTTACGAAAAATTAGAATATTTACAGACAGAGGCTCGAATGATAAAATTCAAGATCAGGAAAGTCTTGTTAAAGCTACCAGCAAACAATATTCTTATGCCAGCGGAGAGGATTCGAACACCAGCGAAGAAGATCTCCATGCCAGCGGAGAGGGTTTTAATGGCAGCGAAGAAGATCCCCATGTCAGCGGAGAAAATCTCAACCCCAGCGAAGAAGATGTCTATGTCAGCGAAGAGGGTTCGAACGGCAGCAAAGAAGATCTCCATGTCAGCGGAGAAGATCTCCATGTCAGCGGAGAGGGTTCTAATGGCACCGAAGAAGATCCCCATGTCAGCGGAGAGGATTCTAATGGCAACGAAGATATATTGTATATATTGCACTACTTAAATAATATTTCTCTTGCAACCTGAATAATATAGATTTCAAATGTTTGCATATTTCAGATGTCATACTGTCAAAACCAACAGCGAAGGAAGTGCGACACTTAAACAAATCCAGCAAGCTGACGGCAAGGTGCTGAACAACGCGAAGGACTGGGACGGGCACCGCTCAGAACGACAAAAAAAAGAATTACCACAAGTGTGAGGATATACCGTTTAAATATATATTTCAAATGAATATATAAACAAAAAAGTTAACAAAATAAAACTAAGAATAATAACAACAATTAACAAACATAAGAACAAAGAAAAAAACAACCAAAGACACTGTCAATAAGTTCAGAAATATATGTTTTGTTGTGAAACTGTTCAGATGTAACTTGGTGTTAAATATTCAATAAGCAAAAAAAGTTTTATCTTATTTGTTCTGTATATTTTCTGCAATACATCCGATCAGGCATGTATTACACGCCATCATAAGGCGCCAGAATAGTCGCCCAATGAGGCTGCCAGATTTGGGCGTAGTCAGGCTGCCAGATCCCGCCGTTATCGGGAACAGCGTTTCATTTTTGTTCACGCCGTGATCAGGTTGTCATCTAGCGGCCCAATGAGGCTGCCAAATTTGGGCGTAATCAGTGTGCCAGATCCCGCCGTTATCGGGAACAGCGTTACATTTTTGTTCACGCCGTGATCAGATTGCCATACTAGCGCCATATAACGGCAGTCAGGCAACCTGATCCGAGCGTGATTAGCGCCATAACTAAATTTCCAGCCGGGTAGTTTTTGAATGCAACACTGTCGCCACCACTTTAGCGCTAGCCTCAGTACTGCCATGCATGGGCCTCCTAATAGAGCCATATTAGAGCATTGATAAGGCAAACCACATTATGGCCATTTTCACGTTGGCCATAAGTTTGCCTGACCTGTGGCTGCCTGTTCACGGCAGGCTCACAGCCGAATCAAAATTCCCGTAATACGGATAGCCACACAGCTCCCTCATTACGGTCCGATCATAAATGTGGCTAGCTTGAACAAATTTCCAGCTGGGTAGCGCCATAACTAAATTTCCAGCCGGGTAAGGACGGAGAGTTTTGGAAGGTCTGGAAGAATGGGAGGTGGTGGTGATAATAGAGACCTGGGTAGAAGAAAAGGGATGGGAAAAAATAAGAGGGAAGCTGCCGAGGGGGTTCACATGGACAGTACAATGGGCAAAAAAAAAGGAATAGGAAGGGGAGAGCCATGGGAGGAATGATGATAGGAGTAAGGGAAGAAATGGAGGCCGAAAAGAGGGAAGGGACGAGGGAAGAAGAGGGGCTAATGGCAGTGAAGGTGAAAGCAAGGAAGGACACATGGACGATAATTGCATTATATGTGAATGGCGACACGGAAAGGAAAGTGGAGAGTTTGAAAGAATGGATGGGACGGCAAGGGGCGAAGGGAGGGTGTTAGTGGGAGGGGATTTCAACGCACGGACAGGAGAGCAGCGAGGACAGGGAGGAGGACGAGGAGCGGAGGAGATCAAAGGTCGGGAAAATAAACACAGAGGGAAGGAAAATAATAAAAATGATAGAGGAGACAGGGTGGGAAATTTTTAACGGTAACATAGAGGGCGACGAAGAAGGAGAATTTACATATACAGGGGGAAGAGGGGAGACAGTAATCGATTATGTGATGGGGGACAGGAAAACAAGGGAAGGGGTGGAGAGCATGAGGCTAGGGATAGAGTAGAGTCGGATCACCACACGGTGATCGTAACGATAAAGCGAAGAAAAAGAGAAAGGAAGAATCAAAGTAAGACGGAAAGAAGGGCAGGGAGCGGGAGGTGGTCGGAAAGAATGAAGGAGGAATTTAGGAGGACGATAGAGGAGGCAGCAGTGGGGGATGGAAAGATACAACAAACAGTGACCGAAATGATGGGAAAATTGAAAGAAGTAATGAAAGTGGGGGAGGAAGAAGGGGGTAGAGAGAGAAGGGCTACGAAGGAAGGATGGTGGGACGAGGAAAGTAGGAAAAAAGGGGGAGGTGAGAGCGGAATTGAGGAGATGGAGGAAAGGTAAAGACACAAAGGAGGCATACAAGGAAAGGAAGAGGGAGTATGGGGAGTTGTGCGAAAGGAAAAAAGAGGAGGAGAGGGAAAGAAGAATAAGAGAGGCAGCGGAAGCAAAGACAGAGAACAAGGTGTGGGAGATAGTAAACAGAGGAAGAAAGGAAAGGAGTAGAGTAAATGAGAAGATAGAGGCAGAGGAATGGAAAAGATATTTCACAGGGCTATTAGGAGGAACGGAAGGAGGAGGGGGAAATGGCGAAGAAAGACAGAGAGACGGGGACACGGAAGAGGAACTAGGAAAGGAGTAGATAACAAAGGCGGTGGAGAGGCTGAAGGAGGGAAAGGCGATGGGAGGCGATGGAATCGCAAATGAGGCGTGGAAATGGGGGGGGGGGGGAGAATGGGCGATAGAATGGGCCTGGGAAATATGTAGAAGGGTGTGGAGAGGAGAGGGTTGGCTGGAGGGCTGGAAGGAGGGGATAATAGTCTCGATAGTAAAAAAGGGGCAAGGGATAAGGGTAGAGGAGTATAGGGGGGTGACACTGATGCCCTCGCTATACAAGATATATGCAGGAGTGCTGGCGAAGAGGTTGGAAGGGGAAGTGGAGGCTATAGGGGCGGTGCTACAAAACCAGACGGGTTTTAGAAGAGGGATGGGAACGATAGACAATGTGTACGTCTTAAGGCGTTACCCCCACTTGTAGCGCAAAAAAGGCCTTTTTCATGATTTTTTTTAAAGAAAACTACAAAACTTTTTTAATCGACCAATATACCATCTTAAAGAACACATCTTGAAGAACTTTCAGTAATTTTTTTATTGAAAAATATTACATTGTTTAGTGGCAAATGGCCGTCAATGAAATAATGTTTTTATATACACGGTTTGCGGTGACCAACATTGCGGCGAAGTGGATCATCTGAAAAAAAAATGCGGATGGATTTAGTCAAATATAAGTATAAACTAGTCTTTAATCGAAGGATTTTAAAACATATTCATTTTTCACAAAATGGCGGACAGTCAAAGTTAATGGTTCGATTTTAACGAAAAAAACGGCCGTTTTTTGGTTATAAAACCATTTTTTTCGAAAAAAAAATCGAACGATTAGAAACTACATTTTTATGTATTAAATAAGCCTGCAAAATTTCAAGAAGATCGGTTCATTAGTGTTCGAGTAATCTTGGTCACCGACTTCAGAAATGCCATTTTGAGAAAAACACGTTTAAAGTTTCAATTTCAGTTTACACGAAGAAAATATTTTTTTTGTAAACTTACATAGAGTCATCTATTCCGGGCATCAAAAAAAACTGCACTTCAAATTGCACTTCAAAAAAATGCAATAAAAAAAAATCGATTTTTTCAAAATCGCAAGTGGGGGTAACCCCTTAAACTACATAATAGGAAAGCAGGTGGGGAAAAGGAAGGGAAAGCTGGTGGCGCTATTCATAGACTTGAAAGCGGCCTCAGTGGATAGAAAGGAGTTGTGGAAGGCGCTGGCGTAGAGGGGAATAAGAAAGGGACTAAGAGAAAGGATAAAGTAAATACGCGAGGAGACAAGGAACAGAGTGAAAGCAGGGGGGAGGCAGGGGAAGTCTTTTGGACTGAGAGGGGGGTAAGGCAGGGATGTTCGCTGAGCCGGTTGCTCTTCAACCTTCTGACAGAGGATCTGGAAGAGGAGCTTAGAAAGGGTGAATGGGGGGAGTCAAGATAGGAGATAAGAAATTATTCTCGCTAGCATACGCGGACGATATGTTGGTAGTAGCGGAAAGAGAGGAGGAGATGGAAAATAATATTAGGAGCCTGGAGAGGTACTTTGAGAGGAAAAGGCTCGAGGTCAATGTGGGGAAGACGAAGGTAATGAGGTTTAGGAAAGGAGGGGGGAGGTATAAGAAAAAAGAATGGAAATGGAGGGGGGAAGGGATGGAGGAAGTGAAGGAATTCAAATACCTGGGGTACGTATTCAGAAGGAACGGGGGACAAGAGGCCCACATAAAGGATAGGTTAAAAAAGGCGGGAACGGTAATAAGACAGGTATGGGGAATAGGGAAAAGGGAATTCGGAAAAGATGTGGGTAGGAGGGTGTGGTTGTTTGACACGCTGGTGTGGACGGTGATGGGGTACGGGGCAGAAATCTGGGGGTGGGAAGAGAGAGGAGCAATAGAAGGGGCACAGGAAAGATATCTGAAATGGGTATTGGGGCTAGATTGGAGAACACCGTGATATATGGTGAGGGAGGAAACGAAGAGGGATAAAATAAGAACCAGGGCGGGGAGGAGAGCCTGGAATTATGAGGAAAAGCTAAGAAAGGGGGGAGGGAGTGAGTGGGCAAGGAGGTGCTGGGAAGAAATAAGGGAAAGAGATAGAAGGGAGGTGCAGGAGAGAGCGAATTGGGAGAAAGGTAGGGGAGCGTTTAGGAAGTTCGGGGGGTGGGAGCGGAAGAACAGGACCAAGAAAATGAGGAGTATGGAAGGAAAGAGAAGGAGGACAGGGAGAACCAGGAAAGAGAGAGGTGGGAAAAGATAAGAGAATCGAGGTACAATAAATGGTACAAGGAAGTAAAAGCGGACGAGATTCCATGGTATATAAAAGCGGGATGGGGTGAAGAGAGGTACAAGAGAGTGGCGAGATTTAGGATGGGGAACGAAATGAGAGAAGGTAGATACTGGGAGGCGGAGGAATACAGAGAGTGCAGGATGTGCGGGGAGGAGATAGAATCGTGGGAGCACGTGCTGGACAGGTGTGGAGGAGGGAGCGGAGAGGAAAGAGGAATAGGGGAGAGGTTAAGGGGGATATTGGACGAGGAGGGAAAGGGAGAGGCCTGGATGAAAGGGCTGGTGGGACGGCGAAGGGAGAGGGAAAGGGATGATGGAAGAAGCGAAGGAGAGGAAGGTCGGAATGAAAGAGGAATGGAGTGAAAGCGGGAAACGGAAGTCGGACCAGCGGAGAGAGGACGGAGAGGAGTAGATGTAAAGAATAGCCGGCTGTAAATAGGTTTAAGTAAAATAAGGCGCAGCGGAGGAGGCGGCGGAGAGCGGGTGCGTGGCGGCGTAGGTTTAAGTAGCATAAATAGGTTAAGAACGGATGTAAGAGAGAGGCGCGGAAGTCCTTTGTAACCCTACGGGGAAGCGAATAAAGATTACTACTACTACAAATATCATTTATATTCTATTTACCCAATTCAATTAAATTTAACATTGAAATTATCTTACAAATCCAATTCAATTTCATTTAAATTGGAAGTAATAATTACCATGACTATCGAATGTCAAATTATCTGCTGAACACGAATCACGTAGAGTTTTTATCGAAATCTCAAATTTAATTTGAAAACGAAGAAAAATCGATTTCCAATTTTTCTTAATATAACGCTTTTAACCAAATAAGTGTACATTTTTTTCCTGCAGAGATAGCGACTCCTGCTTGCGCTTGTTCTTCTCGTATGTAATGACCATTGAAAATGCGACTTTGGAAATGAGGATTGGATTATATTGTGATTTTTGGCGAATTCTCAAAGTCAGCCCTTGGCTTTCCATTTCTTTTCCAAGGCATATGCATGGGCCCAAAAAATAGAAAAATGCGTTTTTCCTGTGTTCCGGTTCTTTTATGAGCCATTCATATAGCAAGTTGTTTGCTGAACGCTAATCACTTTCAGTTTCCATCGAAATCTCAAAAATTGGGTGTCGAAACGCGTAAAATGGATTTTTCATTTGCCTTTAAATTAGATTTCAATTAAAAAATTGTAACTATTTTTTCCGAAAGGATAGGTATTTCAACCTGAGCTCATTTTTTTGTATTCAATTACTATTTAGAATGCGAGCTCGTTTATTAAGATCTGCTAATTTTTTATTTTTTGCAAATGGAATTCTATAATTGACTTGTACCTATTATTTTTATGCAATGACTTGAAGAAAAAGAAATTTCGGCAAAGAAAATTTTTTTTTTCTAGATTTGTTCTCGCATTTGGGTTTCTTGAGGAAAAGGTGCCTGTGGTGCGACTCAAAGAACTCGTACACCAGATGATAACGCTGCTTCCTGAGAACAAATTGAAGCCCCTGGTCCACCGCAATGCCTATACGCAAATTATAAAAAACGTATTTATAAAAATAATTCATCTCTCGAATCACGCGACTATAATATGGTAAATAGAGACAAATTACGCTTTTGCTCCGTGCTCATAGATTCAATATATTCTAATATTTCCTACTATTAATTTTCTCCTTCAAGCGCACTGATGAAATTACTACACGGCTGTGCTGAGTGGAATGGAACTTCAAAACACGAGGAGCTGGTTATGAAATGTCTGGGAAATTGTCAACACTATTTCTGGCTGGGCTTGCAATCTCGATTACGATGCAATTCTCTACGAGGTTCACCATTTCTTCAAAGTGACAACGATTAAGGGGATAGAGAAATAGCCCTCGAGTCGATTTGAGTATGTGCTATTTATTTTACTTGAACTCTTCTTCAGGATTGTCCGAAATCTTGGTGGAAGAAACGAAATTCTGATACGCCGCTTCGTACGATAAACATTTTGCTCCACGGTATAACCAAAAATAAATAATTAATGCAAACGAGTTCGAGAGCCATTCGTACCCGGATCGTTTGCTCGCGGGGAGTTGAACTCGTGAAGCTCGGAGAAATTGTACACGCGCATACTCTGAAGTGTCAGATCTTCGATTAATATTTATTTCTCGTGTTATTCGCAGGCATTAACACAGTGTCAAGCTTCAATATCCGGAAGCCGACGTCCAACCATTTTTCGTCAAGTCACAGCAATACTTTCAGGACTTCAAACAGCAAGGTCTCAAGAACATACATCAGGCAAGAAGGAGTCGGAATAATATTAATGCCCAGTGTAACAACCATTATACGACAGGTGGGGGACACCAAATTGTATAATCAGGCTCTCGCCAACAAGAGGCATGAAAAACTAATACTTTTTCTCTTGAAACAGGTATCGCGACAGAAACCCCAAGTACTGCGATCAAGAAAGATGCCATGGATCCTATTCAGAGTTCAGTGAAATTCACAGCGCTCGGGGCTCAATATCGAACCACCGTCTCGAATAAATTTAGGCGTGAAAGGGAAAAAGTGCGTGTACACTGCTACACAGCCGAGATATTGAATGTTTGATTAATTAATGTTGAGTGGGGGTAGCTTGTGCCTACTTCGGAGGGGCTGACCATCCCCGATACGTCTCGTATGTACACGAGGGACAGATGTACAAATTATGAACTCGAGTTCCATTCAGCCGCAGTTTAAACTAATCAATTTTCAAGATAAGCATTGTGGCACTTTCGAAAATATTTATTTGAGAGAAAAAATGTATCCTTGGAGTAAATGATAAATTTACAATTTTTTTTAATCGGCCAGTAAATATTGCGTAGATATTTATTGTTAGTCTGGTTTTTAAACCATTTTTATCAGCAAGCAAATATTGTTCGATCTTCCTTGTATTCTTCTTCACTCGAGAGACACATCGAGGATTTTTCGTAACTTGCCAAATTTGTATTTTTTTTATCAATTGAAGATGAAGAAACGATCAACACCGAATGTTCGTTACTGGCTTTATTGCAATTAAGCCAAGCACATTTATTCAAAACCTCCAACTCACCTTGACGATCCTTGCGATATATTTTTTTTCTTCAATAATCAGCGTTCGCGATCTCACAGCGTGTAATTAATTTGATTCGTGCTGCTACAACAAAAATATTAATGCATGAAAAAAAAACAGGCAACACGAACGAGAATAATGAGGCTCAGCGCAAGAAGTTCGAGCCTCGCTCGCGAAATCGGCGAAACACTTTTTGCAATGTTTAATTTAATGAATGAATTTTGATACCCTTCATGTACGCACGCAGATATTGTAGATTAATTCATTGAAAACAAAAAAGAATTCATTATCAAAAATGCAGTTGATATACGGGATTGAGAATTTCTTGTATCCAGCAAAAGTCAGATGGCTATAAAAAGTTCAATGAACCGCCAACGAGCCTCCAGCCTGTCCTGTGCTACATCAATGTATGGGCTGTTCCACACCAACGCGAAATATTTTGAAAAATATATAATTTCATGACATACAAGTCGTGTTCATTTTTGTGAAAAACAAATCAACGAACTACAAATGACTAATTATACAACCAACCATCATAAACGTACAATCGAATCGGGAAGATGTACACATTTTTTAATCCCACAACATCTCTGCCACCTTCGTATCTGTTTTTTGAGCATTGTGAACATTTGATGGGCGTGTAAGAAACAAATAAAATATCGATGGTCCCGAAATGAACGTTTATTATTCATTCATCGTCAGTATTTTTGTTTTGCGAGAGTTTTCGTCTATAATTAGCCGGCCATAATTTCCGTTCAGTTTTTTTTTTAATTACTTACATTTATGAGCAAAAATAAAACTGATTTTTTCATGTCGACACATAATTTATGAGCAATATTTATTGCGACAAAAAACTTTCCCGACGAGGGTACGATCCCGGGCTCTGGCGCACGTTACTCCAGCGTGCTAACCATTGAGCTATCACTTGCATCACTAGAATAAGTAGTTTTTCAATATTTAAGCAGTTCCCCCCTGATGGAGTTTAGATTCGGTTTGGATTGTTGGTTGGTTTGAGGTTTAATGTAAATTCTCTATTGTTTTATTTTTGTTAGTCGTGACTTAAAAAAATATTTCTCTTTGAAATCGAATAAGCGATTAGGATTTGGTTGGGTTGTATTAGGGGTTAGGTTGCGTTATGGTTATTTAATCGTTCATGTCACCGAATAAAAATAAAACATTTGCAGTACCGATCGGCTCCAAGTCGACAAATGACTGATATATTGACATTTCATAACAATGAACAAAAGCATATCAATTTAACTCATCAATTTTATAGAAAAAATGTACGACAAACTATTTCGAATCACCGCGTTTCTCCGCGTTTCCCGGCGTTTCCGGTGTCGCCGCAGTAGAGGCGCCGCCACGCGGTAGGTGGTGTAAGTCGTTGCCGTTATCGCTTTTTCAGACTATTTCTCCAACACTGCCATGGAGGCTCCATGAACACTGCGTTCGGGCTCCTCTACCAGAGATTAGTAGGGAGATGTACAACGCTCCCCTTTTCGGCGTGTCTCGGAAATGGCGCTAAATCGCGGCGGCGAATTCGGGAATATGATTTTGTGTGCATCGCCTCTGTCGAGGTTGCAGATTCCCTTGTAGCCGCGCGAATCGTGATCACCGCTCAAGTCGATATCGCAGTCAGCGTGCACACGAATGGGTAGCGCGGTGGGGGAAAAGTCTCTGCCCCTCGCTCACTCGACAGGCGAACGCAGCGAGGTTTTCCGTCCGATCGAGCTCGACATATATGTGTGGCCGTACTGCGGATTCGAATATGCATTAAATGAATTTCAAAGAGAAAAACATGTATCGAGAAAATTGTTTTCTCTCGGTTGGCCGTTTATGCCGAGAATGCGGGTTAAAAAAAATTAACGAGGAACCGCGTTGAAAAATAAAACGCCGAAGCGACCGTGGAAGGTTAAAAAAGAAATCTTGAGCCTTTGCCGCGGTCGTTACGGCGTTTTTTTTAAACAGTAAACATTATGGATAAGCATGTATCATAAATGTTTCTCTATCCTCAATGAGTGTCGTGGTTGAGTTGGCAGCGTGACTGATTAACGATGCTTGCGGTCCGGGTTCGATCCCTGGTGAATCGACTTTTTTATCTATTTTTTTTCTTCATTTTGTATTTAAAAAAATTCGAACTTACTCTCGCTTTAGCTATTCTTGCCTGTCCAGGCATTATTTATGATATTTAATTCACATATGTTTAATTTTAAAAAATACATCGGCTACCGGGGATCGAACCCGCGTCGTCTGCACTCAGAGCCCGCACGCTGATACATCAACCGCCAGGCTCGTGTGACTGCAAACCTGCCTAACGTATAGACATTTATCCAACCTTTAAAAAAAATCTGCTGCAGGACCAATTGCATATTGTTTTCGTGACCCCAAAGTATTATTGAAGACAAAAGAAAACGATTTTTCCAAATTCCTAGAGTGGTGTTATCCCTTAAAGAAAAGAAATTTATTTTTTGATCGTTGTAAATGGATATCCCCTCTTAAAGACTTTAAGGCGTCTGGCCACCTTGGCCGATCGAAAAATGAGTATATTTAAAAAAAATTATGGTGAGCCGAAGAAAAAAATTGTATTTTTCACCGAAAATATGGCTCATCATAATTTGTTTAATGGTCGAAAAAAAAACCGCTGCTACATTGTAGCGACACTACGCACGAATGAGCTGATTTTTTTTCAGATGTGACATGACCGGGTAACAGCTGGGACAATGACTGCGCGTATCGTGCGGAGGACCTCCGCGGCAATGTGCATAACGGCGCCATTTTTTAATATTTTGAACGGAAATTTATTAACGTTATTCTTACAGCCCTTTCTGACGTTATGTAAAAAAATAAAAATATTCCGGCCCATACTTTCGAGTTTATTATTATTTTTTTAATATACCTATTTTTCGATCGGCCAAGGTGGCCAGACGCCTTAAAACAATCTCGTACGTGTTAGCGAAAACCGGCAGAAAATTATGAAGCAACTCGTCCACTTCTTTGATGTTCGCTATTCCGGTGGTCGCTATTTTGGACCATCGCTCGTTTGCCTATCTGAGATCTACACTTTCGAAGTTTGTATCCTCCATATATATGTCTTTTTGCTGTAGATGGTATTACCAATATTAGATACTCACTTTTTTCTATTTCGGAGATATGGATGTTCTAGATTGTTTGAATCTGTATTTGTATGACTCAAACTGCAGACAATCTGAATACACGTTCTCGAATAAATGAGCTCTCGAATAAACAATCCTTTGGTTATTCAATTTCGTCATCGGTCGAAGGATAAAATTTTGGATAATTTACAGTTCGTTACTTTGAGTTTATAGTTCTGTCATTTCGAAATCTTTGTCGTTCTATATTTGGCGTTTCAAAGTTTTGACCCCCATCCCAATGTGAAATGTATTGAAAAAATGCCGAAACACACTTATCCAATGTGAAATGGGTTTTAAAAAAAATGCCGATCGCGAAAGACTCAAAGTTCTCTTCGAGCCTTTCTCGATTGTTTCGGCACTTTTCATCAACAATTTTTTTAATTAATTTTGTAAGGGGAAAAGTAAAAACTTATTTACGTATTGGGGGAAACATTCATTTTTTTGTCATATTTTTTAATACTGTTTGCACCGAAATTTGGAACGCCCGCTCGTTTTGAGCAACTTCATGCGTCCGGCGGAGCGAACGACTGCGGGTTCGGTCGTGTCGACGATACCCGCGGCGTCCTTGCTGCGGCCGCTCCCCACGCTCGTGCCGCTGTTCTTTCGTTGGCCTGCCCTTCTCGCGCACTTGGGCTCCTGCGGGTGCTTCTTGCCACTGCTGCTGCGGCTGACGACCACTTTTCTTTTTGTTGCGGCGCTAAAATTTCTTCTTTGTAACTGCCAAAAGTAAATAATAAAATGTACAAATAAAATACACTACTCACACAAATTAAGGGATATTTTAAAAATTCCAAATTTTTGGCTGATTTTCAACAGGGGATAACTCAGAGAAAAATGGTCGCATAAAAAATGAAATAAAGGAAATTATAGCTTCAAGTATCTAGTTTTCAGATCTGGACTGGAAAATTTGTTAGCGTGGGCAGTTTTCTTGTAATCATCTGACAACCAACGAAATTTTTTTTCCAAATTTTTGCTCGTCTTTAAAATGGTTTGTGGACTTCAAAGAATTTTTTTTATCGTACGACTATAAAAGTCTTTTAGACAATTTAATCAGCTTTAATTTGACCTTTTAACGAGCTCCGTACGATGATTTGGCGCGGAGTAATCGTTGATCAAAGCAAAAAAGTCCATTTTACCTTTGACAATCAATTACTCGAGAACTAATGATCGTACAGGAAGTAAAAGTAGGGTTTTGGAAACTGCAAAACATTCTCTATGACATGCAATTAGGGGCTGTTGATAAAACATTTTTTTTCGGAGTGATGATATTGACTGAAAAAAAGTTGAAAATTTGCCAATTTAAGGATATTTGGAAAATTTGGTATAACTTTGGATATAATGCATGAACGAAGGATATCGTCGGTAATGTTTTAACCTCGAAGTGTGCCCAAAAAATCCTCAAAGTTGCAAAGCGCTGCGATTTTTTTTTCTTAGTGCCCCGAAGGATTAAATTTATCGTTTCTGTCAAAAATCACCAATTTTTCGACTTTTATACATTTTTTCAGCTTCAAAATGTTTTTTTTTCAGCAATAATGCGTAATTTATTCATTCAACGACAACAATCACCGAGAAAAAAAAACGAAAACAAAATTCAAATTTAAAAAAAAATTTAAAGAAAGTGTATTTCAACCATTGAAGCTGCAAAAAAAAATAAAAGTTCGAGATTTGTGTGAAGAGACTCAGTCGACAGTAGGGAGATACATCAACAACAAAGGTGGTTAGACTGGTAAAAAAAAATCGACCAAATTTTTGTCGACAAGAGAAGATTATCGTTAACACGTGAAAAAAAATTTGAAATTTTTTTTATATTTCTTTATTTGAAAAAAAACCTTTTAATAAAAAAATTCCGAAATTTTTGGTTTTAATTTTTTCATTAAAATTTTTTTTTCAAATAAAAAAAATTCAAATTTTTTTGTCACGTGTTAACGATAATCTCCTCGCGCCAAAAAAAAATTTGGTCGATTTTTTTTTACCAGTCTAACCACCTTTGTTGTTGATATACCTCCCTACTGTCGACTGATTCTCTTCACACAAATCTCGAACTTTTAATTTTTTACAGCATCAATCGTTGGAATACACTTTCTTAACAAATACAAAAAAAACAGTTTTTTTTCGAAACTACCCAAAGAATTTGAATTTTTTTTATTTGAATTTTTTTCGAATTAAAAAAAAATTTCTTGGTAATTGATGTCTTTGAATAAATAAATAACGCATTATTGCTAAAAAAAACATTTTGAAGATGAAAAAATTAATAAAAATCGGAAAATTGCTTATTACGGTGATTTTTGACAGAAACGGTAAATTTGAACCTTCGGGGCACGAAGAAAAAAAATCGCAGGGGGTTTTGAGGGTTTTTTGGGGCACTTCGAGGTTAAAACAATACCGACGATATCCTTCGTTCATACATTATATCCAAAGTTATACCAAATTTTCCAAATATCCTTAAATTGGCAAATTTTCAACTTTTTTTCAGTCAACATCATCACTCCGAACAAAATGTTTCATCAACAACCCCTAATTGCATGTCATAGAGAATGTTTTGCAGTTTCCAAAACCCTACTTTTACTTCCTGTACGATCATTAGTTCTCGAGTAATTGATTGTCAAAGGTAAAATGGACTTTTTTGCTTTGATCAACGATTACTCTGCGCCAAATCAGCTCATTCGTGAGTAATGTCGCTACAATGTAGCGTAGCGGTTTTTTTCGACCATTAAAAAAATTATGGTGAGCCATAATTTCGGTGAAAAATACAAATTTTTTTCTTCGGCTCACCATTATTTTTTTTAATAGTCGAAAAAAAAGCCGCTATGCTACATCGTAGCGACACTACTCACGAATGAGCTGATTTTTTTGCAGACGTGACATGATCGGGTAACAGCTGGGACAACGACCGCGCGTATCGTGCGGAGGGCCTCCGCGGCAATGTGCATAACGGCGTCATTTTTTAATATTTTGAACCGAAATTTATTCACGTTATTCTTAAAGCCCTTTCTGACGTTGTGTAAAAAAATAAAAATATTCCGGCTCATACTGTCGAGTTTATTATTTTTTTTTAATATGCCCATTTTTCGATCCGCCAAGGTGGCCAGACGCCTTAAAGTCTTTAAGTGGGGATATACATTTACAACGATCAAAAAATCAATTTCTTTTCTTTAAGGGATAACACCACCAGAGGAATTTGGAAAAATCGTTTTCTTTTGTCTTCAACAATACTTTGGGTTCATAAAAACAATATGCAATTGGTCCTGCAGCGATTTTTTTAAAGGTTCGATAAGTGTGTATACGTAAGGCAGGTTCGCAGTCACAAGAGCCTCGCGGTTGATATATCGGCGTGCGGGCTGTGAGTGCCGACGACGCGGGTTCGACCCCCGGTAGCCAGTCTTTTTTTAAATTAAACATATATGAATTAAATATCATAAATAATGCCTGGACAGGCGAGAATAGCTAAAGCGAGAGTAAGTTCGAAATTTTTTGAATATAAAATGAAGAAAAAAAATAGATAAAAAGTCGATTAACCAGGGATCGAACCCGGACCGCAAGAATCGTCAATCCGTCACGCTGCCAACTCAGCCACGACGCTAATTGAGGATAAAGCAACATTTATGATACACGCTGATCCATAATGTTTACTGTTGAAAAAAAACGCCGTAACGACCGCGGCAAAGGCTCAAGATTTCTTTTTGAACCTTCCACGGTCGTTTCGGTGTTTTATTTTTCAACGCGGTTCGTCGTTAATTTTTTTTAACCCGCATTCTCGGCATAAACGGCCGTCCGAGAGAAAACAATTTTCTCAATACATGTTTTTCTCTTTGAAATTCATTTAATGCATATTCCAATCCGCAGTACGGCCACACATATATGTCGAGCTCGATCAGACGGAAAACCTCGCTCCGTTCGCCTGTCGAGTGAGCGAGGGGCAGAGACGTTTCCCCCACCGAGCTACCCATTCGTGTGCACGCTGCTGCGATATCGACTTGAGCGGCGATCACGACTCGCGCGGCTACAATGGAATCTGCTAACTCGACAGAGGTGATGCAGACAAAATCATATTCCCGAACTCGCCGCCGCGATTTAGCGCCATTTCCGCCGCACGCCGAAAAAGGGGGCGTTGTACATCTCCCTACTAATCTCTGCCTTTACCTCTAGTCTCCTTGACCCTAGTCTTCATGAGTTAATGCCCGGCGCACGCTTCCTTGTAAATTTATCTTTCGTCTTGTTTTGTCAAATTCGGGAAGTATCCTCACGAATTTTTGCGAGTTGAAGTTGTACGGCTGTCCCTCTCTGTCTCAATAGTCGCACGAAATGGCCGAATTTGTAGAGAAGAGATGCGAGGATATGATTCCTGAACTCGAACAAATGGAACGTATTAAACTGTTCGATAAAATTGAAATTCGGTATGTATAGGTTAATTACGAATCTTTCGACATATTGATGAATTTCAACAATAACGTCGTCCTTTTGACAGTTTGCTATAGAATGATTATGATAGACTCGGTGAAACTTTATACAAGTAGCCGGCGATTTTTAATATGCCAGGGTCGAATTTAAAGGTGTAGTGGCGGCGGGGGTGGCCCACGGACAACAAACAAGTAGGGCGCCTAGCGTTACTTTCCAAACACGATCAACATGTTTTCGGCCATAGTATCCGAATAATTGATCACGAAAAATACAAGATCCTCTTAACCGTATAGTAACATACGTTTTTTCCAAGTTGAGGAAGAAGACGCTTTCCATGATTGGCCCAATTGTATTACAATTACAATGTTTTGCCTTTTTTCTTTTTCTTTGTGCAAATAAGTTCATTTTTTAGAACGCTTCATTGTATACATTGTGGTGTAATTATGCGCTACACAGCTGCCTGACTTGCCAATTAATAATTTTTGCTTTTGTACTTTTTATTTGTGAAATTTTCAATTCATTTTAGAAAAATAGCATATACTGGTCAGTGCAAGCGTCTGTTTTTTTACCAGTTAAAAAAACAATAGAAGTACAAAAATATTTCTTTTTTCCAAACATAACGCAAAATTTTTAAAAAATTAAGTATGTGCTCAATCCATGTGACATTTTTCGAATTATAATCTTTCGAGCATTTTATTTTACAAAAAATTAAACGCGTTTTTGGTATTTTAGTCTGAGTTTGGCACTCTGAGTTTGGCACTCTGAGTTTGGCACTTGCCACCTCCCCCCCCTAATTCCGGCCTGCCATACTCAAGATAACAAGCCATTGAGTCCATAAGAATATTTGGTGTATGTGTATCACAACCTTGCTCCGATACGGGTTAGGTTGAAAAAAAAAGAATTTCTCGATACGCGTTCCATTGTTTCTGTGACTATTTGATTGTATTTAAAAAAATAATCACGTTAAATCAACTTTAATGATTCAACGGAAATTAGGGGTATCGCCAAAAAGCGAAAGGAATACGAATACAAAATCCAGAGACACACAAAGTGCAAAGAGGATTATCTAAGATACATACAGTACGAAATGGATCTTTTGAGACTCGTTAAGCAAAGACGCGAGGTAAAGGTAACATATTTATGTCAACATTTAACACTACGAGTCCAAATTTTCTAAATATTGAATGAATTTTCAGAAATTCGGCATCACGCAAAAAAAGTCAGATATTGATTATACCATTGCCAACAAGGTCAACAGGCTCTACAAACAAGCGATATCGAAATTCCAGGATGACATTAGATTTTGGCTATCTTATATGAAATTTTGCAAGCACGTGGTAAGTTTGGCGAATCGCATTTCTGATGTATATCCAAGGTAAATACAGACGATTATTGATTTGCAGAAATTTCACAACTCAGTCAGTCGGATGATTGGTAAAATGCTACAGATTCATCAGGACAAACCAAAGTGTTGGCACATAATTGCCCGTTGGGAGATAGAAGAGAGCAAAAACATTGAGAATGCTCGTCAAGTCTTACTCCGAGGTTTGCATCATCATCCGGATTCTCAATTGCTTCTGAGCGACGCGTTTAAACTAGAATTGAATATGGCGAGTACAAGTAAAGACAGCAAGGACGAAGATCCGGCGATCGCTGATGGAAACGAAATGCCCATCGGTCACAAGAGAGCTTCAATCATATACAAACAAGCATTGAGACGGGTCAAAGATGTCAAATTTATCGTGGAATTGTTAAATATTGCAAAAGGATACGAAAATACGGAAAAGCTGCAAAATAAAATTGCCAGGTACGCATCATAAAGACACATTCGTGTCAATTACGCTCGTTCTCTATACACAGCCGTTTTGTGAAAAAAAAAAAAGGATTTAAACAGCTGGCGCACATGGTACTACTCTCGGAGAGGAGAGAGTGCCTATACTAATTCTTCAAAAACTTGTTTCATTTATTTCAAAGTAGTATATATACTTATAAGTACATACGTGTTCTGCCGCAGTGATATGATCGAAGAGTATCCCAACAAACCTCTGATGTGGGATACGATGGCTCGACGAGAATTGGAAGGTTTGCCACACCCAACGGATGCAGAACTTGCGATGGAAATTGACAATGAGCCGCCGAGTTCACTGCGGGATCGAATCAGCGCTTGCAACGAAGTTTATCTTGCAGCCGTGAAAAGAATAAAGACCGAGGAAATGTGGTCATTTTACATTGACTGTTTAATAGAAATAAATAACGATGCGAGCGCGTTGCCGAATTACAAGAAAAAATTACTGAAGAGCGCTCTTATTCAGGCACACCAAGGGAGAAAATTGCGCGAAAAATATTACATTCACTGGGTGAGTCGGTGAATTTTTTGCCTTCTTTCCTTCCATCAGAAAATAATTATAAGGAAAACATTCTCAATGCCTTGTAGCTTAGGAAAATTTCTCGAGCGGAGGTTTTTTGGATTTTTTGTTCGCTCAACGTAGCAAATAGCCTCGAACCGATCTCATTGACATTACGATCTTTACAGATCGAAATGTTGAATAAGGACAAAAAAGACAATAATTGCCAGAAACGTCTGTACGAAGTATTGAACTGGGCAACCGACGCTTCAGCATCGAGCGTCAATCTCTGGTGCGCCAAACTCTCGTATCTTTTCACGTCGGGACGCGAGGCCGAGGCAATGGCGGAGTTTGCCAAAGCATCGGTAATTCTTGGAGATAAATCCCTACCTCTTTGGAGAATGAGACTCATGAACGCACAAGCAAAACATCCGGAGAAAGTTGAAGATATTTTTCGGGCCTCGTTGAACGGCGATCCGAGCATCGCCAAAGAGATGAAACCTTCTTACATCGAGTGGCTCGTTCTGACCAAAGGTTCGAAGTGACAGCTTAGCAAAAAAAATCCATTTTCAATGTTTCATCATCGTTCGAAATGGAGTTGATTTTTATCTCCAAGATTCCACGAGATTAAAAAATATCTTGGCTCCGCTCTGTTGTTACCGCAGGTATCGAAGCTGCCCGGCAGGTTTACAACGATCTTTGTCTGCAGCCTCCGACTTGTCTCGAATTACATAAAAAAATGGCGACATTGGAAGTGCTGCAGCCGGAAATATCGGTGAAAGACGCGAGACGACCGCACGAAATGTCGACTTTCGAATTTGGCACGAGCAACACCGACGTTTGGATCGATTATATATCGTTCGAGATGAGATACGGAGATTCGCAAAAAGTCGTGGATATTCACAGACGTGCGATAACGAGCCTCGAGCCAGCGTTGTCGGACGTCTTTATCGCCGAGTACAGTCTCTTGAAAGCGAACCCCGAAGCCATTTCGACAATCGCGTGAAAGAATTTCCGAACCACAAAGCACGCTCGCAAGGTACAAAAAGCGAGAAAGACCCGAGGATTGTTGGCTTGAAAAATAGACATTTATAATAAGCGAGAAAGAATTTTATTGTTTTTCCTTCCGCGCGTTACCGCTAACCACTGTTCAGCACTGAAACTTATTGCCCATTCGACAAATATGTTTTTGTCTGTATTTCGGGAAAGATGGAAGCGGGTTTTGCCCATTCTATAATAAGCTAACCCGTTCCGATAGAAGTGACCGACATTCAAAAGGTTCGTGCAGCGATTTCACGTTGGGACAAACAAAAATCTTCGATATTAATCGGTGGCTGCGAATAGATTTTTCATTCGTGTTTCCATTCATAATGTCCATCGATGATCTTCAGCCCGCTCGAAAGCTTATCGTAAAACGTGGAAACTGTTTAACGCAGGGAAATACGAGAATTTAATTATTTTACATTTTAATCCAACTCCAGAGGTATTTCCTGTTCCATGCGCGTCAGTGGGATGTCGCGAGATCGGTCTCGTTGGCTAATTTCGCGGGATTATCCGACTTTAAGCTCGATCGCATGTCCAAGCACTTTACGTCCGTCATAAGTGAGTGTTCCTTGTCGTCCAAGTTGCGATCGATACGAATCAAGAGGGCTTCCAGAGCGTTGTACGTAGCTCTGAAAGTGGCAGAAGGCATGTTGGATATTTGTTGGGGGATTTTTCCAATATTGCCGATTTAATAAATATTTTCATCGACGATTTCTTCGTTCAAAGTCTCTACAGATGTTTCAGAAATCATTTATAATTCGGTACTATCGGTATATTATCGTGGTATAAAAATGAACATGTGCAATATTCCATAGGCTTTACGAACAAACAAAACAAGATAGAATTCGTTCAACTGACTTTGTGGAATGAATATCGATCGTCAGATCTTCCTTGGTCCGCCGCAACTGGACAACTTCATTTTTGAGTCCGAACTCAGTTTCATCACGGCAAAGCTCGTAGCCCGGACGATAGGTCCGATTTTCCAGTCTCGTCTCGACGCACTTGACAGCGTTGGTTTTTCCCATAAGAGCGTCTTCCAATTTGGACAGTTCTTTCCGTAGCGATTCCATTTCTTTCCGCATCTGCCGGGGAAATCGAGGAGTTTAGAGCGATGCGAGAGATCAGGCGAGTTGCAACGAATGTATTTTGTTTACCTTGAGCTTTTGCCAGGCGAGCTCGTTTCTCGCTTTTTCCGTCTGATAGATTCTTTTTCTTAGTGCAAAGTCGGTAACGTCCAGCTGAGCTTTTATATCGTTGCTAGCTCGCTCCTGGATCACGTACATCGACTCGCGAAAATTGTACGAATCGCTGAGTTCATTGTCGGCCAAGAGTTGCGTGTGTCGACAGTGTTCCAGCCAAGTTTCGTAAGGAGTGCATCTTCAAATTGTAAACTTGATGCAATATTTTATATCAATACCAAGATAATCAGCTTATTGAAATATTTCGGAAAAAAATAATCTTCGAAAGAGCGTTTTTCGTTACGGTAATTACACCCTCGATTGCTTTACTTTCGACTGAGCTAAATTCGAGGATACATTCAAAGTCGGAAAATTTGTAAAACACCAATTCCGAGAACGATCATCGCGTACGAACACGGTGACGGTTTAGCGATTTTGTTTTGGTTGTATTGAGGCATGCACACGCAGGGAGCAAAGAAGTAAATTGTTCATAAATTTACAAGCAAGTTGGAGAATGTTATCCGCCATATCCATTCCGATGCGCCAAGCTATAAGGCTATCTATGATGTAAAAAAGCATGCGAGCGAACAATCTATGCCAAGACGACTAAAGATCCAGAGTTGATGGAACACAAAAGATTCGAGGATTACCTCTTGAGGATTCTCAAAGAGTTAGGCTTGTTACTGATACTAGCGGAATTTCGATTTAATTGTAGATTCTCCTTCTCTATCTGGATCGCCGCTGTTTTGTCGTCCAAGTCGAGATTGACTTTGAATCGAACCTCTTCTAGTCCATTCAACTTTTCCCAGGCGGCTTGAACTCTGAAAATCATCAAATAAAATATGTTTTTTTTTTTTCGTACGTGTATGTATTTAACAAAATTTACCTGTCGGTCAATATTTTTTTCACTCTCTCGATGATGCAGAGTTCCTTCTTCAGTTCCTTGTCAGGCTCATCGTAAGTGAGTTCGGAGCCCCTTCGACAGTTTCTCATAGAGATGCATCGCGCTGTTGTTTGCAAGCGTACATTCAAACTCTCGAGCGCTTTAGCCACGTTCGATCTCTCTGCTCTGAGAAGATCCGTCTCCGACGCAATACGATCAGACAAACTTTTCCAAATTTCACACCATCGCGATAACTCCGTGATTCTGCAATATCCCATACGGAGTATCGTTAGGTTCGTCGTGAAAGTAGTTTCGATCTCGAATTATATGTAATATCGTTCGTGCGCGAGGAGCAGTTTATCGAAAGGAGACGATTACGGAAAGGTCAATCAATTATTTTTCAAAGATGATTGAGTTTTGAGAAAAAGCCGGCGGCTCCGTCCCGCCGATTGTCATATCGTTGATGAAATAAAAACTCGAATCGACTCGCCTATCCGCGAGCCTCGAATTGTTCATATACGTGTCCCATTCAGTTCTGATATGCGTCTCGTCGCGAACGAGTCTTCCGGAATTTCGCAGCTCGAAGCCTTCCGATATTCTCGTTGCAGCTGCTTTTTCAAGCTCCCACTGCTTGGCGTACCAGTCACTTAGTCCTATAACGAATTTTTCGTTTTCAATTAATTCTTCTTTTTCTTCTTCTTAAGTGTTATAAATTACACCAACCTATGTTAGATGTAGGTTTTTCATACACGGAAACGGATTTGGCCATCCTTCGACAACAGTAATCCTTCTGTCGAATTGAGGGATATATTTTGCACACAAGATACTTCAATGTTAGGGAAAAAATTAATAGAGACGCCACCTCCAAACAATCCCCGTTGCCAGAGCAACGCGCCGAAAAAACACGCCAGTGGCTATTATCGATACTGATTTCTTATCATCTTTCATATTCTGTATTGCAAAAGAAAGTCGGTTTTCGAAGGTGAGGGGTTGAGCTGAAGTTGGAAAAAACCGACGTTCAACGAGCGTGTGGTTCGTTGGAATGCAACGAACGTTAATTTTTTCGTTTAGCTATTGTTAGGAGGATGAGAGCGTTTGAATGTCGCGCGAAAGAAGTAACCGCGAAAGATTGCGTGACGCCCACTGAACTAAAGTAATACTGGAACGCGCGCTGGCGCAGCCAGCCCGTATCGAGAGAGATAGCATGAACTGCCCCAGTCTGGGTATTCGTGTCTCTGTCTGTACAGTCCCGTCCGAAACTTTTATCCCAGTTTCGACGTTCGCGTATTACACATTCTTCATAGGAACACAATCGCTAACATTTCGTTTGCATTTCGCTCACACCAGGAACACACGGGTGTCGCACTGTTCTGTAGTTGAAAAACTTACACCCATTGCTTACTATTAATTTATTATCCCTTTACAGTATTTAATTCATTCTATTATTGTATTTACTTACATGAAAAATAGTCGGCACCGCATTTTTATTCAAAAACCGTTTACCACTCTTATATGTGTACGATGCATTACTAAAATGATCACTGCAAATGGTAGTGTATTTGGTGATTTCATATGTTATTGGTATAACTTGCTTCCACTTCTCTAACAAATTCTCATTTTTCAATGGAAATCTGTAAATAATAGACATATAAGAATTAAATTTACAAGTTATGATTTATCATTTCTAATATGAGGTTATGTTTTATTCTGACGTTTATATACTTACCCAAAATACGATATATCACAAGTCGGGTTCCAAATATTGTTGCACCCTGTGACACAACATACCCTCAACATTGTAGTTTTTTTTTATACGGTTTACACTTTACATTCATACAAGTTTTATACGACAAATAAACGAACTGAATGAATTTTCGAAGCACGTGACACGTACTGAACTGAGTGGACAAACTTTTTGCAGCCCATGTACCTGATGTGTGTAACGTCATTGTGCACATGCGCAAAATGGTTAGACAGAGCAAAAGATACCTATCGATGCATCGTCGAAGCTATCTCTCTCGATACGCCGCTTCTACATGGGAGGGAATAGCCAGCGCGCGTTCCAGTATTACTATAGTTCAGTGGTGACGCCGCGCAAGTGGCGCGCGGGAGACGGATGTAACCGAAAAATACCGGGAGAGCGCGGGCTCGTGCGAACAGAGCAAGAAAGGCACCGGACGCGTGCGGCACGAGCGGAGAAGACTGTACCCGATTGTGATACTCGCTGTAGTTCAATAAAACCAAATTTCGCAAGGGTACCTTTTAACCCGGTTACGTAACTCTTCTCGGCTTGTATGAGAAACAGCTATGTTACAGTTGCGAGAGCCGGTTTTACCCGGTGAAAGCTAGTGTTCACCAAACGCCGTTGCCATCGTTACAACTTGTTGTTCCCAGTAAAAATTCGAATTAACTGATAAATAAATTTGGACCATAGCTAAAATCGTCTCTAAAGCTAAACAAAGCTAAACAGTTTCAGCCGATCGATTTCGCTGGATTGATTTATTAGTAAATTCTAATTTTTACTAAAAAAAAAATTGGTTGGAATAAAGGCGGAACTAGTTTTTACCAGTCAAAACGCGTTTAAACTGACAAGTGCTTTTGACGGTAACATCTATATTTACTCCTGTAGAATTTCGTTGCAGTCCCAATAGTCTAAACATATTTAAGTAGGAAAAATTGGTATTGGTAAAATTCAAAAGGAATCACGTATCCAGAAATTTTTTAAACGTCAACATTGTACGCCACTCTTTTTTTCTTTAACGTTTTCAACGACCTGAGGTACTACTTTTTCAACTTCTAGTGGAAAAAAATTACCAGCTCGCATAGAGGCAATTTTCAAATTAACCTAATGAAACCACCACTCGATACCCCGGTACCCATAATAAGTGGCACTTTTGAATAAGTTTTCGAAAAGTAATCCTAATGGGTAGGAAATGTTCGCCAGGAGGTTACCCTCGAGTTGACAACCGTCCGAAAAAAGATAACTTCTGGGTAACTTGCAAGCGGCCCTATTTGGACGACTTCTGGACAACCCTTTGGAAATTCCTACCCATGGGTACTGGAACTTGATTTTCAAGCAAAGTTTCAAGTTCTGAATAGAGCGACACATCAGTTTGACACTTCTGTTTGGTTTAGGTTGACATTTGTCACTGTTGCGGCATTGATGGAAATAGTACAATATCCGGGCCGCCATATTTTGACCGTTGATTCTTGATGTTTGAACCAAAATAATGCGAACTTTAAGAATAAAAAATGTGCCGTTTCGGCTTCCTTAAGGAATTATGAGCGCTTTTAGCGGTAATTGGAAATACACCAAAATTCAACGACTGTTATTGGTTCATGGGTACAATATCTTTATTTTATCATAAATACTAGAAATTGACCGGGCGGGTTATAAAAAGTATTTGTTTAGTATTGCCTCAAGGGAAAATGTTATTCTCTTGCTTGGCTGAGACCCAATTCGGCGCATGCAGGCCATTTGAGTTACCCAGACTACATCACGTGGAGGTTGCCTGCTCAGTATTCTTGGCTCTGATAAGGGCCGTTTTAGTGTTTCTTTGTAGGTGTGTGTGTGTGTGTGTGTGTGTGTGTGTGTGTGTGTGTGTGTGTGTGTGTGTGTGTGTGCGTGTGCGTGTGCGTTTGTTTGGTTTGGAGCCTTACAAGTCCGAAGAGGGATGAACTGTATACTTTCAATCCCTCTTCGGACTCCTAGCGATTAAGAGTACTACTTTACTCCGTCTAGTCGCGCCAAGAAGGGAGGAAAACATGGCAGTGGTATTTAAGGTGTTATACGCAGTGGCAAGGCCAAAAAAGTCGTTTTTTCACGATTTTTTTCTGGAAAAGGATTTCATTTGGGCAAAACGAAAAGTATTAGGCAGTGTAGTGGCATCTTTTAGCTTTAGATTGGCATTTTTTATTTTCAAAAATATTCATTAACATTGCTCCTGTAGGAAGTCTCCTGGAGGTCCCCGAAAAAAAGTGTCCGGCGGTGAGCAAAGTATCCCCAGTTTGGATTATCTAAAATGAAAAAACCAAAAAGATTATTTTAGAGGATAGATGAATCCAGGTATTGATCGAAGGAATAGTCGAAATTTTAATTTTTGACAAAATGGTGGCTCCGGAAAGAAACAATTTCGATTTTCAACCAAATTTTTTTCGTTAAATCGTTGAAAAAAAATAGAAATAATTATCGGAAATCTTATTCCTTCGATCAATACCTGAAGAATATATCTGACAAGGTTGTGTTAAAATTGCTTTGAAGTTTCAACAGTCGTTCACACATATTTAAGATTTTTTTTATAACTTACATGGAGTCATCTATTCCAGGGCCATACGATAAATCCTCTGCGTAATCAGCAGCTTCCAATATCCCCATTTGGTGTCGTCTGCGAGCCATTCTTCCCTCGCGCGTGCTCTCTGGCGCTCTCAAGTCGGATATTCTGACGCGCTCTGCATCCTCCTTTTCGGCATAGGCTTGGGGGCCCAATTGATAGTCCTATGCCCATCAGTCCTCAAAACTTAGCTGCACCTTCTAATCCTAATCCGAGAGTTCTCATGGCAAATACAAATTGTCTATTTATCTCGTAAGAACGATTGATAAAGGGACAGGAGTTTATGACTCGAACATCACACTTATCACACAGAAGAACGATTTTGAAACCAAGTACTCGTTCTGAAGCTGTTTCAAATTTGACTTTTCCATCACAAGATTTACATTTTACGTATTCACTTATTGCTGCAAACACTGTTATAAAATTGAATATCCGATATTCAGTTAAGGAATCACGGGGAACTAAGATCTCCTGCTGTCTTTTTAATTTTCTCGCGGACGCACTGAAACTACTTTCATCGGTTCCAGCTGTTTTTGGATTAAAAATATTTTTATCTTTTTTAGTCTTGATATTTGCACTTTGTCAGATGCTGTTCGTTTTCTACTACATTTGACGGGCATTTTGAAACGCAAAACTACGAACAGAGAGTATGAGCTGAACGCACGACTTTACAACGTGGCAGAGTTGTTTCAACTGACGAAATTCACTTCTGTGCTATAAGCAACGGCTAAATTTTGCCCTCAAGTATACAATAGACCTTTTGCATTGAAATCTTATGCTCCGAATACAATGAAAAGGGTCACCTCAGGTATCGCGCGCCATAACAACAGCTGCTACTCCCCGCTCTTTCGGGCGCTTACTTTGTAGCGCTTCGAGCGTCAATACAAATATGTGTGTATTTCCGAGAATATTCGCTGGATCGATTTGAAATTTTCAGGACATATACTCACATACTTGTATATTCCGAAAATGCAATAAAAAAATCGTTTTTTTGAAATTTCTAACTGCGTATAACCCGTTAAAATACATTTTTGACTTCCGAGACACTGCTGAAACTATATATGTTCGAGTTACCTTGCCTGATGTTCTTTGAAATGTTCTAATTCGACAAAATCGTCATATTCGATAACTAACGAAAAATTCTAATTTTGACAAAAAATAGGCGAAGCATTAACTTTTACCACTCTTCACATTTTGTTTATTTTGACTCCATAATCCTAAATTCACTGTCGAATCTTGGCGCCCCGGATATCGCACTCTTGCCGCATTGATATTACCGTACTGACATTGCAAAGTCGACACAGGAAGACCCGCCGAGTATCGTTGCGTTAAGGTTACCGTCAAGGGGCATGAGAAAATGCATAAAATTCGGGAATTTTTTAAAATATAAAATAAATACTTTCAGAAATGGGTTCTAATGTTTTATTCTTCTATAAATGGAGAGTAAATTCCAATTTCATTTCTTCAAAATAATCCAAAATGGCGACTTCAGCTCTCGTCAAATAAAGCCATGCACAGCGTTTAGGTATGCGCGGGCACTCCGCAGCCTTGTCACTTCATCTGAAACAAAAACGGCTTAAAGATGATAAAACTAGATTATATTTGGGGAGCCTTAACTTTTTTAGTTTTCTGAAAGACACCTGGATAACAAAATAGCAGCCGTTTGAAAAAAAAC
This sequence comes from Ophion slaviceki, assembly GCA_944452715.1. Classification (NCBI taxonomy): domain Eukaryota; kingdom Metazoa; phylum Arthropoda; class Insecta; order Hymenoptera; family Ichneumonidae; genus Ophion; species Ophion slaviceki. The sequence continues at coordinate 50,364,663 of OX101786.1, forward strand.
CCCAATTTTTTCTTGCTTCAACGGATGTAAAAAATATTTCTAAATCAATTTTTGACAAAGGCCGCTTCACGATAGCACTGCAAATTGAATTTCTTCTCAATTGCGCAGAGATTAATGTAAATCGGTTTATCCGTTAAAGCTGTAGAGCGCCCCGCGCGCTGAAATATGCTGTTTCCAGAAAAACGCATTTAAGTTTTAACGTTAAAAAAATCGTGTTGAATGTTTGTTTCTGATAACTGACATTTAATCAGCTATTCCAGCAACCCTACAGAGGCCCTTCATCTTTCTCGAAGAACGTATTCTGCTAAATTTGAAGGTTCAATTTGTCCATCCTGGCCTTTTTCGCATAGTCGGACATGTTTCCCTCCGCCGCCGCCATGCGCTTCTTGTCAGTCAGTTCGGCGAAATTCCTGCTGTTCGGTCCGACGATGATCCCCAGTATATTAATTGTCTTCAAAATGGATGTTTGGGTTGCACATGAGCTATACATTCCTTCTTCTGTTCAGTGAGGTCACTATACGGATCGCAATTGAGCTGAGCACGGAAAGTTTTGATGTCTCTGTTGCCGATGTATGTAGCATACTTTACACTGAACATCTCTTCGGAACGAGAAAACATTTCTATCGTGCCATCAACTTCCATCTTACCAGCACTTCAGGAAAGATTTATGCTGCAAATTTCTTCGTCAGTCTGGTACCAAGTATCATATTCCAGGGTTTCTTTTGCAGCGAACCAATTGCTGCAGCCTTGACAGAATCAAGATTTGACCACAAAATCTACAACTTTGTGCGTTTATTTCCAAATCAACGTTGCAATGTCGAATAACGAAGAAAACCCTCGTTTCTTCCAGGATCCGTTGCCAGATACACTCAAAAGCGTTTCTTCATTTCCTGCCTCCTCGTTTTCTGCTTCTGTTCATGAACCGCCTTTCGTTGAATGAATTCGAATGTGCTCTTCGCTGCCTCATGTAGATCCATCAACGAACAGAAAACGCTTATCGAACGTCACCCAAGTTCCGAAATGCGCCTCACAAACATGAATCAACAATTTATTTCGTAGCCAGTATTCTTCTTGCTTCTTGCCCTTGCACATGAGAAGTAATTCGAAACCAAGTCCACATTCAACGTTCACCCGTGCGGCTTTACACTTTAGCCACTGTGGCAAAAAGTTGGACACACTTAGTACATCGAGAATAACGTTATTATGGCCAACGTCGACTTCGATGTTATCATAATTCGCGTCCTTCATTTTCGCGGCTGAAGTGCTAGCAAAAGCATCCCCGTTCTCCATTTTCTGTGCGTCGTATCTGAATTTCTTCTTCCGTGGAAGATTTGGGTGGACACCACTTTGTGATTTCCGCAAGTTCAGAATTTTTAAACACTGTTCCTGTTTATACGATCGTCGCACAACTGAGAACATGTGTTAATAGTTTTTCCCTGGGATTTGGGTAGAGTAAGGGTAAAGGCCGACACAGTTATTTTAAGAAAATTATTCCCTCGTGGCCAGCACGAGTGGGAATACGGCTATTTATTTATGAACACGCGGTATAGCCTAACTTTTCCTAGATACTACGGACGATGATATTTGGCATAAGAAATAATAAATATTAGTGACTCGCGTTAGCCTAAGTTCTCCCTCGTTCGATGCTTTTATTGCGACGCGACGGTGCTCCGTCTTGCACCCGATTATCTACGATTATTCCCCTCGGATTTTGGAGTCCCGACCGACCGCGTGGCGGGCATCTCCTTTCTCACTCTCTCTCTCTCTCTCTACGAAACAATGTCTTTTCTCGCTTGCGTCTCGCGACCGACTCCCCGGCTACGCGCCTTCATTGCGCTCCCTCGCTCGCTGGGCGGATGCGCCTCCAGCGCCTCTAGCCACTCGCTACATTTTCGCGGCAATTTTAAATTAATAATAGATTAGTCGCTAACACATGTATTACAATTTTTCCGACCGACCGTACATCCCAGGTAGCAATTTCAAAATAGTTGTCTATTAGTTGTCCAAATGGGTACCCAATGTCCGCTTGGAAGTTACCTATACGTTATCATGTGTCCAACAGTTATCTTTTTGGATGGTTGTTGACTTTAAGATATCTTCCGGGCGGACATTTGGCACCCTTTTAGCCGACTTTTGGACAACTTTTTGAAAATTGCTACCTGAGATCATATAATAACTTAATTTTAACGCCATCTATAGGCAACGGAAGGTAAAATATTCACTAATAGTCCCATGAAATTGATAAGGGTACCTCAGGTAGTGAGACAAGGGCTTCCCGGAAAGCACGCTACGAGCGCCTCAGCTACCTGTTTTCCAGCCGGCGGACGGTTCCTCACTCAACAGGCTGTAAATTCTAAAATACTTTAGATATGAAAATATCCTTTTATTATCCCCACGAAATATCCATTTCGAAAGTTGCATCGAAGATCGCGCTATCTTTTTGGCCTCGATTGGTCAACGCCGGAAACCCCCCTCCCTGCCCAGTCCAATTGGTCAAAGAGCGTCCCTGCACATGTGCGTAGTACTTTGGATGACGAATGTTACGTGGCGCATCGACTTCCGTTGCGACCCTGCGCTGATACAATTCTATATACATATGCGTTACTCTCGTCAGCCGCAAGAACAAGTGTATAATTCGAAGCTGGATTCTACGTTTCGCTTTCCGTTTATATACAACAAGCGTTCGGCCGTGTCAACTGGGGGCGGGGGGGGGGCATGTTGACGAATAATTCTTGGCGGGGGGCAACGTTCTAAAATATTACAGGTGTATTACTTTCCGCATGTACACACATATCAATAGAAAGTCACAAAAATTATTGGAATAATAAAATCAACGTCCGACCGGACGTTAATGGGCCGACGAGCGGAGTAAGATAAAAATCTCGGCGTCCGAGTGATTGGTGAAAAATTCGACGAGGAAGAGTGGGGAGAGGCGGTGCGTGGCGGTTTATCGGCGCGACGATAGGGGCTCGCGCAAAGCCGGCCGGAGACGAGCGAGTCACCTCAGAAATTCAACTAGCGAGAGAGACAAAGATTTGAAAGAGAAAAATAGAGATTTGTTGTGTTATTTTCGAGGAAATTTGTGCACAAGTCGTGTGTGGTGTGTGTGCGTGTGTTCGCGAAGAGTCGATCGCGACGGAAAGTTGCGGCAAATCGAGGAGAAAAAATGCGTCGACTCGGGGCGAAAGGTGGCAAACGAAGAAAATCCGAGACATCGAGCGACGCAGACTCTGGGGAAAATGGCGGCGGCAGCGGTGGTACGACGAATGATAACGTTAATACCGATGGCGGTCATAATAACCCCGAGCCTGACGAGGCCGTTGTTAAAATAACGCCCAACGGTAAAAAAAGATCCCGTGGACGTTCAAAGCGTGACGACGAGGCGTCATCGGTAGCTACAAATACAGAAACGAGTCCCGCTAAAAATGACGCCGAGACGAGCGAGGAACAAACGAGGCCCGAGCTCGACCCGACGCCCATCCCAGAACAGGAAAATGGCAACGACGGTAAAAGTAGCGCGAAAAAGCGCAAGAAGGAAAAACAAAAAGTCGCCGCTTCGAGCTCCCAGGATAATGAAAATGAATTCGAGGTGAGTTTCAACAAAAGCAAAATACTCTGTAAAACCGACCCAAGAATTTGCGTCTTTCAATTTATTTCTTTTGGAGACTTGAAAAACTCACTCTCCCTCTCCCTTCTCCCCCCCTCTCTCTCTCTCTCTCTCTCTCTCTCTCTCCCTCTCTCTCTCCCTCTCTCTTTCTCTCTCTCTCACTCTCTCACTCTCACTCTCTCACTCTCTCACTCGTGCTCACTCGTGCTCACCAAAACGAAGCCAAATTTTGTTGTCCGAATGAAAAATGTTTTTCCTATTAAAGTGCTATAAGCTAGAGGTAATAATTCATAAAGTTTGTAGTTAATTGCGTCTGAATGATACAAGCTGTTGGAATAAAAATAGTGTATAGATGCATCGTCAAGTCTTGCCTTCATTTAGATAGGCGTTATAGAGAAACTTGTGGTTGGTCGTAACTTGGTTTTTCTGTTGCAATATCAAAGGTGGAAAAAATAGTCGCCCATAGGACTATAAAAGGTCGACGCCAGTTTCTCGTACGCTGGAAGGGTTATAACGAGGATTCCGATACTTGGGAACAGGAGAAGGATTTAAACTGTCCGAAACTGATAGAAAATTTCCTGACGGACGAGGAGGAAAAACGAGAGGAAGAAAATGCATCGGAGGAGAACGAGAACAAGAATGAGAACAACACACCTGGTCCGGAGACTAAAACTACATCCAAGTCCAAGAAAACCAAGAAGACAGCCATCAGAAAAGATAGAAGTAAATATTTTCACAATATTCTCGTTGTCTAAATCGCGAGAAAGGATATTTGCAAACTGGAAAGATAATCCAATTCCGTAGTATATGTGAAAATTGATCCTCCGTCGTTGCAAAATGAAAATATAATCGAATATGCCGCTTCAAAATACGGCTCTTGAAAGTTAGTATCTTTGGTGGAAAAAAAAGGGAATAACATTGGCGTTCTTTTTTCTTCCTCAGATAAACAGAATCAAAATGAGAAAAGAGGAGATGAAGAAGACGGCGAAGACGAGTCAAAGGAGTTTGAGGTGGAGAAAATAATAGAAGTTCATTTCAAGAAAAATAAGGGGCGTGAGTTCCTGATTAGATGGAAGGGTTTCAACGCCAACGACGACACATGGGAACCTGAAGAAAACCTCAATTGTCCTGAGCTGATATCAAAATTTATGGAAAAAGTTAAGAAAGCCAAATCATCGGACACCCGCGAGCTCAGGACTAACCCGACGCACACTAAACGCTATACCTTGACAACACACGAGAGCGGTAGAAGATGGTCGCGTCGGAACGTGGACAAGCAACGGTAAATACCGTGTTTTTTTTTTCTTTCTTTCATTTGCTCGGTTTTCTTTTATTTTTCGTAATTTCATTTTTCAATTCTTTTCGTAAGAGCAATAATTATTTAGCCTTAAAGAGCTCCGTGAGGCGAGCCAAGAAAGAAGAAATCAATTTTACAATTTCTTTTCCCGACTATACATCTCGTTCTTTTTTCTTTCTTCCATCCTTGTCTAATGTATTATTAGCAGTCCCGAATTATTATTTTACAGGACAACATATTACCAGTGCGATGAGTAAATGATGGCGCAGGGAAAGAAATGCGCACGATTAGATATTAAGCTAATTACCTCGTAAAAATGAACACGAAAAAAACTAGTGTTGCGGGGTAGAACCGCGAACATCAACGAGGCGATGAAAAAATGGAATCCCAATTCCGCTTCTGTTTTCCTTTTTAACGGAACCTCCATTTTTCCCTTTCTCTCTTTAGCCGTCTGCTTTATATTACGAGAGACAGAGAGTGACGAAGCGGTTGAATGGAGAAGAGCTTTTTCAGATAAGGGTCTCTGCACAATTTTCTCATTTTACGCAACTAGCATTAACATTTAATTTGGTGACAATCAATCTTTTATATCACCTATACATCTAGAGATTGTCGCGATAGACGTATGCGGGAGAAAAAAACCCTTGATGTTATCTATGAATCTGAGCGCATTAATCGCAGACGATTGCTTTCACAACTATCGATGTATGATTTAAAAAAATAATCCGTTATTCAATCTACATCTTGCTGTTCATCTGTTCCAACACGTTGAACACAGGGTTGACGATTGGTTACTTTTTTTTTTTTTATAAAAAAAATTGCCTTTTTCTGCGGTAAGACGAAAGAATGAGCAAAGAAAAGGTAATGTGTACGGCGAGAGTGTAAACGTGCGAATTGAGTAATTCACACGAAATTATTAATATCTTCAAGTGTGTGCGATATAGGATATATAATATACATAGTGTGTATACGCACACAAACAAAACACCCCCTCCCCACACACCCTCCCACTGCAGAGCGGAAGTAAGGTTGGTTTATGATAATGAAAATGCGTACTAAATGTGGGCGAGAAAAAAATCATAAGGTGAGTACATTGCATATATCTAAATGTATACAAAAACTTTGTGAACGTGTGCGTACGATTAGGAAAGACGATTCTGGAAAAAATCTTCCATTTCTTTCCTTTGTATTTGATAAATCGTAACAATATGATGACGTTCTTGCCTCGTATAGTCGTCGACCGCCCACCTTGCTCCCGCTCGTGACAAACACCCAAATGTATGCCCGTCACATTCGAGATTCAATAATTGTTACACTGGCAAGTCTATTTACGATAAGTTTAACAGTTTTTTGTGCAAAAATATTAGTTGAATTAGAGAAAAATTTGATAAACCCAACAACTCGTAGTGAGCGAATGCAGTTTTATATCGCCAATGGCGATTTCCCGAAAGAGGACAAAAATCTTACTTTGTACACAGGTGACTATGTATAAAATAAATAATCTATATTGTAATATTTGATTACATTTGTGCTTTTTGCATGGACTTTTAATAAATACACGGTTCAAAAACTGTATACCAAGGTACAATGGCCCCCGAAAGTGTATTATTGAAAAGAGAACGTCACTTGGCCACAACAGTGACAGTCAAGTACCTACGAGTCAATACTTGGAATGGCTGATTGCAACATTATTGGTTTGTACATGAAAGAAAGGAATAGTTCTTTCAAAACAAACATAAGTTCAAGAAAGTAACAGGATTGCTATATATCTAGCTCATATTTGGCTAATATCTTTTGAGAAAATGCATTCACTCATCGAAACACGCTTATGAAAGAACGCAAATTTTTACAATGTTAACCCTTCCGTTGACACACTGGTTCATTTTGACCCGAACGAATTTGAAATGAAATGCTCACTTTTTAAAAATAAAAATATTTCATATATTCTTGCTGGAATTTAATTTCATATTTTCCAAAATTCAATTATGCTGACATCAAAAGTGTATTCCTGACTTTTGAAAATAAAAATCGACCGAAGTGTTGTTAATGACAGATGGATCAAGTGTGCCAACGAGCGGTTCAATCTTACATGCATCATTCTCTTTTTACGGGTAGTCATCGGATTTATAATTTGGAACTTCGTAACAAAAGGGCGATACGATTCTCATAGGAATTGAATGACGGGGGTACGCGGCCAACGTCCTTGGGCTAGAAATTATCGAGCGCGATCAGTATCGTGGCAAAACCGAATCTGTAGGCGCCACGGAACATACGTATTGCGGCTAGGTCTCGAAACCGTGACGGAAGTGCCTTGTGCCAGCGATTTTGAGGCGGTACATTTTATGACGCTGCTGAGTCCGCCGACCCCGAACGCCGCGTCTCACAATACAAACTAAGTTGAAACAATAAATAAAAATAAAAGACACAAGCACGATTATGCATTTCCGGGCACGTCGATTAACAAAAGCAACAAAAAAATGTAAAGATATTACGGTATCTACGTAATGCTGAAATGCTGAAAAATGATTCGAATTGAGTGCCAGTGATCGACCATCTTGACGCAGTATTAATAATTGCACATGAGGCTAATTCGCTTGGCGTCATAGGCTCTCTCCTGTGTCTCTTGACTCCTTGAAACTGAGTCTTATCGAGCGTTTTTAACTAAAATATTAACTATTCTTTCAGCTATAGCGTTGGAAAGATTATACTTATGGAAGCGTTTTTCATTACCTCCACTACTATTACAAATAAAAGCTGTAGGTTTTTTTTCGTCGAACCCACCTAGAAAGGGATGCATGCGGAAAAATCGACTGGTTTGACAAAATATTACTTTAACGCATATTTCCATGCGTTTCAGACGACAACGCGTCAGATATGATGCTGAGTGAATAGGAGCGAGGAGCACTATTATCCCAATAAAGGTCTTCGAGAGTGGGAGCGAAAGGCAACGCACAATCACACCAAAGTTACCTTCAATTATGCGAACTTTTTTTTACCAATCGTTTGGTAGCGTATGGCAGCCCATTCAAAGCGTTGCGTGCGTTTGCATTTTTCAAAAAATTGAGCCTTGTGCCCTCTGCCACTTTGACTAATCGAACTATTTTTTACCAAAATTCCGACCCATTACCCGACACCAAATTACCATCATGACCCATAGCGTACACAAATCACGTAACGCCAAATTCCCCAATTTTCGACCCCTCTTCCCACCTACCAGGACCGTAACGCCTACACCCTTTCCCACGCCTCTATTCCGTTACATAACGGGTGCTGGCGATGGTTACAATATTTTTTTTCTATTTTCAAGACCTTTTTAGGCATAATTATTTGCATAATTACTATTTGCATAGTAATTATGCAAATTTAAAAAATCGATTGCGTACAACCTTAGTCACTGCGATTGGAATTGAAAAAAAAATTCAAAATCGGTTGAGAAGTTTTTGAGTATTTGCTGGAACAGTGTTGAAAATAGTTGTTTCGAGAAAAACGCGTTCAAAGTTTTCGATGCGTTTTTTCTGGAATATTGATACCTACTATAAAGTATTTAGTCTCAGGCGATATGACGGTTCTTCACCTTTATTATAATTCACAAAATAATAAGACTGCATTTCATCTATTGTGAACGATGCCACACCTCTAAGGGCTGAGGGTACTAACCGGCCATGCTACCTGTTCTCACTAACGTGACTGTAACTCCATCAACTTCCGGACTTTTGACTGAAAATTTTGTCAACATTTTTAAATATATGTACTTTCAAGAATGATAAAAAACAAAAATGTTTTTCTTCAAATTCTGCTGGGCGAAAGTGGGAAGGGGGAAAGCCTGTGCACATTGTTGCACAGTGGCAAAGAATATATATTACATGGAAGCTCAAGTCCTGAGTTCTTCGTCCATTTTAGCTGGCCAGTTGCCAGCCTGGCCACTGCTGGTTACCGCGCCGGTCATTGGGCGACAAGTCCTTAGTTAATATTTGGCAATAAACAGGTAGTATATATTTCTGCCGGTAGACGGCACGCGACATATCGGTGTGCCACACACAATCAACGAACATATATTCTATGGATGTGTTCATGCACATCGATCATGGTCTTACATACAGGCCTTGAAACGAACACCGTGGGGATGGCTCATTTCGCGGGCGGTAAACTATCTCACCTTGTGACCACCAGGGTAGCGCTGTGATCTAGGGATGGAAAATCAACGCATGCGCGATGCAGCTCAACAGTGTCAAACGGTGCGAAAATCGTGGCTTGTGTGTCATACGTTTAAAGGATTTGGAAGTAACAAAAACCGAGGTAATTCCTTGTACCAAGCATCCCCTCATTGTAAATGGTATGCCTACTGCGGTTCATGACAAGGTAAGTAGTAATAATTATAGTAAATTATTTTTACATGATGCCTCAGCACAATCGGCATAGCATCAGTGAGGTTATCTAAAAAGACTGATGGGTATAATTTATTTAAAAAGAAAATATTTTCTCTATCATTATGGATTATTAATTGTTTCATTTTTTGTTATTTACTTTTTTATTTGTATTTAATTATCCGAACTACTTTCAATCATATTTATTTCATGACGTAGCCATACTTCGCAGTCCTTTCGCAACCAGTTTTGTATTCGAAATTTTATCTGTCCCGAATGAAAATGATAAATAGTTGTTCAAATAAGTTTATCACTTCAGCGCTGTGAGAGCGACACGCAACGGAAACTGACATACAATTTATTTCAAGAAATTTTTTTCTTTATTATTATTGATTATTATTTGTTTGATGTTTTTTACTTAAATTAACTAGACTTGTTTTATACATATTTTTTAAATAACGTAAGCACGCTTCGTCGACAATTCTATATTCGAAATCTAATCTATGTCCCGAATGAAAATAGTAAATAGTAGTTTAGAACGAGTTTTCCTATTTTTTTTACATATTTCGCATATTTAATTTTTTTTCTTTCCTTTTTTGAGTTCTTTCTCTACTTAATGTTCCATACACATCCTCTCGCGTACTAACTATAGTCCTAGCTAACCTGTGGTTATTTTAGCTAAGTTCATTGCTTAATTAAGGTTCTCAGTTTTTATGTGTAATATTCTTATTTGACATCTCAACCCGCATCTTGTTCGTTCCAGAACTCATAATTATCTGAATTGATTTGTTTATACAGTCCCTTTATCAGTCCCTTAAATAATTGTAGGTAGATCGTAGATTCTTACGTTGAGATGAATACAATAATCAAAAGTTTTTCATTTTTATAGATAAACGTTCGTCACCTGGAAATAAACTTTCTGAACAATCAACAATATCAGAAATAACGGCTTTCGATTTATTGTATAGTTCAATATTTGAGGGCACTTTAAACACTGGACATTTTTACGGCACTTTTGTTTTGCCGGTTTTGCATTGCGGTACTACACATGGTTTCACCATTTTTTGAGACACAATAGCGTCTCACACGCCAAGTGTCTTTAAATTATTAATTATATATTAAATTTAAAATAAATTACACTCTATAAACGTGAAATAAATTAAATTCTAAATTTAAAAAAGTAACTGAGAGTCAACAACACGTAACGATTTCTCGCCCAGTATCACTCACTCGCAGATCTTAGGTTATGTTTCATTCGAATATAATGGTTAACGCATTTCCATCCCCACCTATGTCCATCCCTAGATCACAGCGCCGCGCCCCGGTACTAAAAACCCGAAATACAAGCGAGCCAAACCACACTGTAGGAAATTCGCTTCGTTTCAAGACTTGTATGTAAGACCGTGACATGGATAGAGGTAGCGCTCTAGGTGGCTGGTGTGATAACTAAGCATGACCCCAAGAAATCGTGGCAGCGCTCCCATAAGGCCTCTGCTTCCATGTAATATATGTTCTTTGACAGTAGTTTTTCCCCTTAACTGACATTTCGTATGGAAAGCGGTCAAATTTTCGCGGACGTTTGGGTATCGGTTGTTTAATCACACCGGTTAAAAATATATTTACCTAAAGCGTACGCAGAATGGAGGGCTGTGATTTGCCAGCGCTAGTTTCAGCGGCGAAGCGAATCCCAAACACAGATTTAGGGCCGTATTTAAGGTCAAATCTTAAATGTAAGTCCGCCTTAAAGCGATCTTAAGATCGCATTTCGATTCACAGACGCGCCCCCTGATGGACAAACGTGCTGTGAAAATTCACATGTCAGCATTATAGCGGCAAGAAGACAGCATACGGGGCAGGGAGACTAGAGAGAAGGAGTGGACACACAGTGCTTACGAAACGACCGCAAAAACAGAGCAAATAAGGAGGCGCTGCGATCGTCTGTGTCCGATCGATTAGCTCCGCCACTAGCCTCGTGCTCTTGGCGTGCTCTCGGTTGCTGCTGACAGCACATTCGTGATGGGGGACCTAACTGTTGCGTCTACCTCTCCTATTTCGCTGTCTTTCTTATCGTTGCAAACTAATAATAGCAACTAATAATTAATTAAATTAAGCGGTGAACCAACAATGTAGGTACACGTATGAGCCAAAAGTTTCGGTCGAAGCGTATAGTAACATCCAATGCCTATGCGACGCTGTTGGTTGTAAATTTTTTACAGAGCTTGTACCCGCTATATGTCCCACATATTCGCACCTCATGCGGAGATAGGTCTCATGATCGTGTAGAGAGCGGCGCTGAGCTTCCTACGATCCGTCTTTCGCGCAATATTTTATATAAATTTTTAAAAAGCGTGAAAATGTCAACCCAAATGCGATACAAAGGAAAGTTTACAAGAAAAAGGGCGCTTGCTAAAAGACTGAAAGCTGTGGCAGCCATGTGTCAAGCAAATGCGGCTAAAAGCGATGAGAATAACCATAACCTCAACGATCAGTAACAAAAATTTGCTGTCGAAGGACGTCGGATCGTGGACTTACAACATCTTGCCGACAGTTTAAATTGTATTCGCTGTAACAAAGGCAAATACATGCATAAACTGAACAAATTAAATTTGTTTGCAGAATAAATTTATTTCACATCCGTCTCAGAATTACTAGAACTCGGGAAAAAAACACGCTTCGAGTTCCCAGACCACGCACCGATCAGCTTGCTGCAGCGTACAATGTTGCTATTCCGTTACAAATGGTTGGGCACGAGTTTGGTGTGGGGAATCGGCACGATGTGATTGAAAATGAGCCTCAAAGCAGAGCACACAAACACATCGAAATCAAATTCTTTTATTATTTGTGCGCATGCGTCAAGTTTGAACTATTATAATTATTTGAGACGCTTTCGTCAGGAGAGCTGCTTGTGGCACGATCTGGAACTATTGTAGGTCGGACTTTTTAAGACGCTGGAACTACATATTGGACTATGCTGTGTCCACTCCTTCTCTCTAGCCTCCCTGCATACAGGTTTGGAAACTCCGGCGTTTTTTAGTGGTGGGGGTAGGTCGCTTAGTGAAGCCATATTTTACGACTTTTAGCGGTGACGCTGCGGTAGTGTCCTAATCTTGGATGAGGGACGGTGGTTGCAGGGGCGGGTTCTCTGCTGCGCAAAAACAATAATCTTCCTCTTCCGTGCAAGAGGTCGATACGAAGCTACTTGTCATTAATTAATTCAAAATGCGGCTTCGACTAACAATTCGCAAAACTCCTGGAAAAACATTTAGCTTCGAAAGACTTGCTGCAACGTCATGGAGTCGTACTGCTTAATGAAATAAACCGCCGGAAGTGGGTCGCAGTTTGCTCAAAAAATTTAACATATTTGGGCCTAACGGAACTTGGCAACGATTCGAAACAGTCGATTGACATTAACGAGCAGGCAACACATGGTCTCGTACTCATGTTCCAGCCGCTAGCTGCTCAGTACACACAGTCGACATCAGTGTTTGCTTCGAAAAGCTCCGTAAAGGGTGAAGAGCTCGCAAAAACTGTCGTGAAAGCAATTGCGTATTTGGAACAATGCGGAGCTATGATTCACGGGATTGTTGCCGATGGTGCTGCAACGAACGCGAAAATGTGGTCGCTTTTGGGCATCAGCGGAACGATCGAGCATACCAAAACATGGTTCGCGCACCCTTTAGATGAAAAGAGAAAAGTCTTCGCCTTTTCCGACATTTGCAAATAAATTATTCTCTAGCTCAAATCTACGAGTGACTACGTTCGGTGGAGCTACTTCGAAGCGTTGTACGATCTGGACAAAAACCACGAGGGAAATGCCCGTGCATGTCCGAAAATAACACATAGACATGTCGTGTTGGATACCACTTCCAAAATGCGCGTCAGGTTGGCGACTCAGGTACGTCAGCAGGTTACGAAACAGATGGTATTTTAGTTTTAATGCTTTCACATTTTACATTATAATGAAAAGAGTTGGTATTTATTCGCATAACTTTAAATGTGATGGATAAATTAACAAAGTACGTATTGTGTTATAGATCTTCAGCAACTGTGTTGCTCACGGGCTGCAGTTTTATTTGTCACACGGATGCAAAGACGTTAATGGGTGTGAAGAGACCATTGCTTTTTGCAAATTCTATAATAACCTATTCGACGCGCTCAATCGAAAAATGCCAAATGAAGGACTTACGCCGCAGTCTAATGACTTCAAGGTACATAAGTAATGGACACTGCACAATTAAAAATGAAATAGAGTGAAAGCCACATCAAATTGTTTCATTACTACTTAATTCTTGCCAGATTCGCGAAAATTCAGCACAGCAATTAAACGAATGGGAAACAAATGTATTACATCGAGATATCCCTCCAGAAGAGTTTCGACTGTCGAAACATCGCGAGCTCTCAGAATCTCTCTTCGATCGACGATGGACCTCTGCCGTTATCTCATTGACGAATTCGAATTTCAATACCTACTGACTGGAAAACTCAATCAGGATAATTTGGAGGTAATTTCTATTTGTCTTAGACTATTTTTTTTCTTAAGTTGCAATAAATCGACCAGTTGCACAATAAATTGTCTTTGTTGGATTTAGAAATTTTTCGGGACAATACAGCAATGCGCGGGCTAACGACCACCCCAACTGTCCTACGTTCTTACAGTTGTACAAGCTGCTGTCCGTGTATAGTGTTATCAAGCCTCCAAAATGCGGAAATTGTACTGTATCGTCAAACATCAAGCCGGCGACCCTGATCTCTCTGAGCGAACTAAAAGCTATTTACGGCGACAATCGCGAAGGCAAAAGTGCGGAGTATCAGCAGAATATTCAGCAGAAACTGGATGCTGTATTACAGTACGATTGGGAAGCAGATGACATTATCCCGCTTTCCGTCGAGCATGATTATGCCCTTTCTCCTATCCTCGATTGTATTATATACTACGTGACAGGTTTTTGATTTTGATTTAATATCTTACACTAACAACGTAAGTAGAAATTTTACTAACAACGTACGTAAACATTTCACTAACAACGTAGATATACATTTCAATAACACCAACGCTTACTATACTGTACTAAACACCGTATGGTTCATCTGTACTTACTCAGTATACATCATATGTGTTGTAATGAAATACGAGTTTTGTTGTTTTAGGTCCAAGGAATCTTTGTTAAGATTTGTTTTCGAAATTTTTTCATATCATTTCCAGGTTACCTTTGTAAACAGGTGCTAAGAAGATTTAAGTCCGCTCCGCGTGCACAGACGCCGTGAAATTGAATGCCAGCTGCGGATCTTCGGTGTCGCAATTGGTTGACATTAAATCACGCGGCGGTCTTATTCACGCAAATTATAATTTTTTCAACCTTATTCGGCATGTCGAATCGATTTTTGCAGAATATTGTTCTAGCGCTGACGTCTTCAATCTGACGCTTGAAAAAGTACTTGATAGTTACACCTTTACGTTCCCCTGTAAGGAACATGGTTCGGAAATTCTTTCCTATGTGATAGTCTATTATATTAGGTTAAGGATGCGACAAACCGCGCACCAAGAAAATCTCAAGCAGAAAAAAAAGTTTGTTGTAAAGAAAAAGTTGTCAAAATTAACGAACGTGTGATTTTGTCGCTTACGAAACGAATTCCACGCGCGCGTGTGTGTGTGTGTGTGTGTGTGTGTGTGTGTGTGTGTGTGTTTATATATATATATTAGGAGTACAACTTTGCAGTGGCCGTTTTATGGTACTTAGAGAGCCACTGCGGCCGAAGTAGTGGCCCTAGCTCAATAAAAAAGTGGCATTTTAAACTAGAGGCTCTGCCAATGTAAACAATTTAAAAAAGCTAACGGATACGTGTATGCATTATAAAGTTATAGGCACTCAAACATGGCAACCTACGAGGCGAATTCTCAGCATTTGCGGGAGGTTATGATTTACTTCTTCAACATCAAGAAATCTGCGGCTGAGGCCCACCGTTTGCTTGTAGATGCTTACGGGGAGGATTCTATTAGTGAGAAAACGTATCGGCGGTGGTTTCAACGCTTCAAAAGTGGAGATTTTGAGGTCGAGAACAAGCATGGTGGCGGAAGGCAGAAAGTTTTTGAAGACGGGCTGACAGCTGGGCGTTGTGTACTATGAGCTGCTCAAACCATCCGAAACCATCACAGGGGAACTCTACCGACGTCAGTTGATGCGCTTGAGTAAGGCACTCAAAGAGAAACGGCCACAATTCAACGAAAGACATGACAAGGTGATACTGCAGCATGACAATGCCCGACCCCATGTTGCAAATGTCGTGAAAAAGTACTTGGAAACGCTGAAATGGGAGGTTTTATCCCACCCGCCGTACTCTCCAGACATTGCCCCTTCCGACTATCACTTGTTCCGGTCAATGGCACACGATTTGGCTGACCAGCACTTCGGTACTTACGAAGAAGTCAAAAATTGGGTCGATTCCTGGATTGCCTCCAAGGACCAAGACTTTTATCGACGCGGGATTCGAATGCTACCTGAAAGATGGGCCGAGGTCGTAGCTAGTGACGGGCAGTACTTTGATTAAAAAATATGTAGCCACTTTTTTATAATAAAGCCTTAAACTTTTGAAAAAAAAAACGGTCATTGCAAAGTTGTACTCCTTATATATACACGAATATTTCTTAATTTTGAATGAATAAATTTGAATAAAAAACGAGAAAATGTAACCGATATTTTTATTCATACTTACCTGTATTTTTAAGACTGAGAAACCTATACAAATAAAAATGGATGCGATTTCCTTGAAATTATGCTAATGGATTTTTTTCGATTCTTACGCGTTCTTAGATACAAAGCTACGAAAATTAATTGCCCAGATATACAAGTGTCGTATCGATAGCTCATTAAGGGGTTTCTTTGAGTTTGTACTTAACTACAATCTGCAATATGGTAAAATTTGCAACACAGTACTTAGGATCTTAGGATTAACAGTACTTAGGTACACAGTACTTAGGTACTTAGGATTTGCAACACAGGATTTAGGATCATAATAATCTTAATTAAAATACTTATACAATACTTATACAATACAATATATACAATATATACATACAATACTTATACAATAAGCCAAACAAACTTGTCAAATCTGAGGTGAAAGTAAAATGTTTAAAATCGTTCAGTTTTTGTCGAGCTTGCTCACATTTCGATAAAACTTTAGTCGCTGTTAATAACGTATTTTTCCATGGATATTCATTCATGTGTTCATTTCGGGATGTCTTTTTCCATATACTATAATTCCGTCACTATAATAAATAGGTATGTCAACGTACGCAGGTGGAATAACGGCGAAAATCCGTAGGTGAGACTGAAACGGAGAACCCTCCTCCGCAACCGCCGCCCCTCGTCTAAGATTAGGACGCTATCACAGCGCCACCGCTAAACTCTAAGAATTATGGCTTCATTAAACGACCTACCCCCACCACGGGAGTTTCCAGACCTGTATGTAAGACCGTGCTCTGAAGCGTGGTCGCATGCTGGATGTTGGTGATAGAGCGTGTGCTATTTTTCGTGACGGCTTGCTTGCGTGGTTGCATTTTTTTTCGTGCTACATTGAATTCAAAAAATGCCTGAAAAGTGGTCTTCGGTGCAAATAAATGTTTTAATTGACGCATACAAAGGAGAACCGTGTTTATATGCAACAAATACTCCGAATTACTATAATAAGCATTTTCGAACTGCGGCCCTTAATAGAGTGAGCAACGCAGTTTTGAGGTTAAGGCTGGGAATAGATGTCCGATTTTTTCTTTCCGACAATCCGATCCGACAGTCGGATCCGACTGTCGGATCGGATTGTCGGAAAGAAAAAATCGGATGTCTATTCCCAGCCTAAGGCCAACGGTGACGGCAAAAGAGTACTCAAACCAATTTCACAATTTGAGAAATCAATTCAACATCGAGCATTCCAAAGTGAAATCATCGTTAAAAAGCGGGACTGGCACCGATGACGTGAGTATTTTTTACTATAACTAAAAAATTTAAGCTAACCTAAATTTCAAAATATAATCAATATAATAAACATTTATGTAAACATTTTCAGGTTTATACACCGAGCCTGTGGTGTTATGACAAGCTCTTGTTCCTCGAATCCTACGTGATCCCGCGTAGGAACAGGACTTCCTTCGAGAGTGAGGTTTCGCTGTCCGATGTGCCGCTGAGTCAGGTAATGCTAAAAATGATAAAACTTAAAAAAAAACTTTGCGAATGCAAAACTCATGCCTTTTTGTTTTTAGGGTACAGCGACACACATAATTGAAGAGAACTCCGAACACGCAAATTGTTACGAGAACATTGAGTACGTGGAGGATGTTTTTATCCCAGAGCTTGACGAGATGATTCAAGCGCGGGAAAATCTTTGTGGGTCTTCTTTGTCAAAACAAGGGTTCGACACAAATAGCACTTCACTGCACAGACCTAGACGTTTATCACCATCACCATCTCCACAAAGGAGTCGCTCATCATCCTTGTCATCAGTGACGGCCAACAACCAGGAAGAAGATTCATTTCCACGTCCCCGTACTTTAATGCAATCCGACTCTTCAACGTCTGGAGTATGCACATCAGTAAGGCGTAAAAAAAAAGAATCCTCGATTGGACGACAGCAACGAATTTTCTACCCTCATAAAGAATTTAACAAATTCAATAAATACACCTATCGCCGTAAATACGCCTCCGACAAACTCAACTCTGGATTCAGTAGACGGATTTTTAACGTTCATGGGAAGCTTACTGCGAGACTTTCCCGCCGATTGGAAACTATAATTGCACAAATGTGCATAAAAATCGACTGCGGTTGAATATTTTTCTCTCAAAAAATTTGTTTTCTAATGTTCAAATATGCAATAAAATAATCTGAAAAGTTCGCTAGACTTGCTTATTTTTTTCTGTCCTAAAAAAATTCCCCAAAAAACGCTTTCTTTAGGCCTCCTAAAGCAGGATCCCTCCTTAAAGTAAAAAATCGGTCGATAAGTTTAAAATGGTATGAACCCTGACGACTCCTCTAACCCTCGGTGACGGTTAGAAGCGGACAAATTTCAACTCTTTTTACGGAGGGTTAATTAACCTGAAAACACCTGACGTCACTTCCGGTTAGAAAACTTTCAACCCTTTAAATGGAAGGTCAGTTAACCTTAGCGGAACACGTTAGAATATCGTGTTCCGCTAACCAGTTCCACGCTTCCTTTATGGCTCTCCTTCCCGCCACGTTCCAAGTTATCACTCTTAACTTTCGTACCGCTCGTGTCTCGCGCTGTTCCGCTGTCTTCACTGCCGCCGGTCCATCTGGCGAAACCCCGTCGTTGCCCGACGTTCCTCCCTCCTAGGCCCTCCTTGTTTGTCAGCATCCTCGAGGTCGCCGATACTCTCATTCCATACCTTCCATTCCCTTCCACCTGGACCTTGAGGTATCATATTCTTGTAATCTTCCCCTGGCTCCTCATTATGCTCACGTACTCCTCGATCCACCGTTGTACCTCCCATTCTCGTTGGGTGGGATCATCCCGTATCGTCTGGCGCCCTGCTCTTTTTTCAGTTGCCTTCATTATTCTGATTTTATTCTCCATTTCCCTCGTTTTTACCAGGATTCCTTCCCCTGTGTCTCTCCATCTCCGGATCTGGGGTTTTATCCCTTTTTTTCCCATACCGTCCTTTCGATATCCCACCCCATTCTGTTCTCAGATCTCTGGACTTCTTGTACCATGATGGTCTTCTTTCTGTCTCTTCTTTCCCTCCATTCTTCCAATAAATGTATTCTACTTGTGCATCCTCGTAAGGCTCTTCTTCCTCTCTCGTCGCTGTATCCCTTCGATACTCGACTTCCATCTCGTTCTGATTTTCATCCTTCCTCGTGTTTCCCCAAGCTGCTTCCAGTCTCCTCTCGTTCCCTTTCTCTTGCCTCCTCGTCCGCTCCACTCCCACTAGTCTTCTTTGCATTTCCGCATTTTCCCGCTGAAGTCGCTGTATCGTTTCCTCTTGCTGCCGAAATCTTTCATTCCATCTCTGCTGTTCCCCCATTAGTAATTCCTCCACTTTTTCTCTCGGGATTGCGTCACTCTCTCTCTCTCCTTCCCCTTTGCGTCCTCTTGTATCTGCCCTTGTTTTCCCCCAAAACTTCTCACCACGGCCTCGACCGTTGTTTCCACCGCCCTTCTTATTATTCTTTCCCCCTTCTCCTCCCATTTTTCCATCCACTTGTTCTACATCACCTCTATCTTCTCCAGGACTTCTTTTTCCCGGCTGTGATTTTCTCTCCCGCCCTCGCTGCCTCCCTTCGTGCTTCCTCGCTCCACCTCATCCACATGTCTTTTCTCGCTGTTTTCTCTGTTTCCTTTCTTTCGTCCACCTGCCCCCCAACATTCCATGAGCGATCTTGCCACGATTACCTTCCTTCTCTTGAATCCCAGTGCGCCTTTTGGCCTTCCCCTTCTCCTTTTGCTTGTCACCAATCTTTCCTCTGTTGCCTCTCTTGCCTCCTCGCTCCTTGGTCTCGGTGATTCCGTGCTTGTTTTCGGCCGCCATGTGCACTCTGTCGGTGTTTCGCAGATCCCGTCAGTCAGGCTCCTTCCTGCCCCCATTTCGTTTTCTTGGTCGGTGTTGTAGACCTCTCTTCCTACTTCCTTTTCCAGCCGCCGCTTGCCACTGTCGCCGCTGTTACCCCCGTCACTTCCGCTTTCTAACATCTCGCTCACTCTCATGCTCCGTCTCACCATTCCCGCTTTCTAACCTCTTTCGTGTCTTTCACCTATTTGTTTCTTCGCGGCTCTATTTTTGCTGTCCCTTTATTCACCAACACTTCCACTCGTTCCTCTCCCTCTCCGGCTATCTTCCAAATACTTTTCTTCGATTTCTCACCTTTAACACTTCGATTTGTACTATTTTTATTTTCGCTACTTGCGCCACGCGTCCACCTCGTTTCGTTTTCCAACCGGAACTCCAAAGGTAGTAATGAACGTAAGAAGCTTTAAGCAGTAAGCTACAATGGAAACATAAGAATGGATAGAATTGTGACGGAGGTCTAAACAGTTAAATTATGCCACTGTGCTTGAATGAAAAGAAGAACGTTAATTAATAAAATATGTACGGTGGTTCAGTTCAGCGACACTTATTTTAGAAAAAGGACATACATATTTTGTTAGAGAATAACAACTTGACCAATGAGTATAAGATAGTATGTATAAATATTTTTGAGTAGAACAAATTAAGCAGCACAGACGATACCGATAACAATGAAACGACGCATAACTCGCACGAGACTCCTGCGGACGATGCTGAAAATGTTCCGGAAAGAAGTGAGCAAGCTGAAGATGTTGAATGCGATCAGAGTTATGCTCGGATAGAAAAAAATTGCGTATTCTGCATGAGGTAAAATAGCTTTTTCAAACATTCATAACATCGTTTGAATGTTTTAAACAGTGAAATAAATATATTAAAAATATGTATATTTATAGGGGACATCTTTGCATGACAACTTTGATCCTGGCGAAGGGACATCGACGTCATGTGCATCGACATCATATGGAAATAGAACGGTTGAGAAAAAAAGTCAACATGGAGGTGTATCGAAGAAAACACAAGTACCTGCAGAACAAAAATTCGTCATAAAGGTAGCAATGGACGTAAGAAGTCTTAAGCAATAAGCTACAATGGCAACATAGACATGGGTAGAATTGTGGCGGACGTCTGAACAGTTGAACTATGCCACTGTGCTCGAATGAAAAGAAGAACGTTAAGTAATGAAATGTGTACGGTGGTTCAGTTCAACGACAATTATTTTAGCAAAAGAACGTACATATTTTGTTAGAGAATAACAACTTGACCAATTAGTATGAGATAGTATGTATACATATTTTTATGTAGAACAAATTAAGCAGCACAGACGATACCGATAATAATGGAACGACGCATAACTCGCACGAGACTCCTGCGGAGGATGCCGAAGATGTTCCGGAAAGAAGTGCTGAAGATGTAGAATGCAATCAGACTTCTTCTCGGATAGACAAAAAGTTGCGTATTCTGGACGAGGTAAAATAGCTTTTTCAAACATTCATAATTCCCACTAAGTAATGTGAATCGTCTCAAGGTAGTTCTATCCTCATATCGTTTTCTTAAGATTTTGTTGAAAATTTGAATAAATCTTCTTTGATATCAGATGCACATGTGTAACAAATTTTGCAAGGTTTTACCGAGCAGAAGTTCATATATTTATTGGTAAAAATCTCAATTTTCGGTAGTCTCATAAGAGCGCGTGTTAAAAGTTGCATTCTCATCAATAAATATTATGGCTTCTACTCTGTGAAGCCTGTAAGCCAAGTTTTAACTTGGCATCAAAGAACCTATATTTAATTTTTCACATAAATCTAAAGAAAAACATTTTCGCAATTTTTGTAATTATACAGCAAGTACATATTACCTTCGATGACCTTGAATTTGGAGTATTTTGTTCTTAAGTCAATTTTCAACAACTTTTCTTAATTAACTTAAGCCCGCGAACGATTTTGCATGTCAGAAAAACAATTTTTCGATTTAAATGTCACGATAGAACTACCTTAACCGAGAATCACAGTTGCTATTGTAATGAAATAATCGTTCACCAGTTTTCCAGCGCTCATTGCATTGGAATCTTCTGTTAATAATTATTATTTTGTAATTGGTGAATATATTCGTATGCAGATGATTGGAGCGACATGCAAGACCGGGCAAATGCTGAAAGTATTGAAAAAAGAAATGATAGTAGAGAAAAAAAGAGCAGGGAAGACTCCTCATGTAGAGCCATTAGTGGATTTGTGTACGGTCGAAGAGAATGATTATGTCGAATTAGTACGCGGCATACTTTTTAAACAGTCGGTATTGATAAGAGCTTGTGGCGCTCTGAATTTGCGCAGAAGACTGAATATTTTAATAGACGCGCATTGGACGATTGACGAGCAAAAAGTTATGGTACTGAAGGATAATAAAATGAGTAGAAGGAGAGGACAACAGAAAATTCCTGAGGGAACTATAAAGGGGCTCATGGGTAAGTATAACACATTTCATTTTGAAACAAAGTTTGAACTATATATAATGCGATGTATTCATATTCGCAACAGATGTATGCTTCGCCCTTCAAAATACCAAGGAGATCCCATGTGAGGGTTTTACGACTTACGAGGATGGAAGGAGGATCATGGCCATGAAATTGAAGGCCAATCGACGCAGCAGGAAAAAGAAAGAATATTACCAAAGTTTGGAAAAACAACTGGAGGAAGGTGGAAATCGAAACGAAGATGATTTCGGATCCGATACAGCAAGTGCATAAAGTAAATCCTCCATCGAATCGAAAAATTTTAGCGTATAGCGATTTATGTTATGTGACGGATGCTTCATATTTTCGATGTGTTATTTAAAAAAAAAGTTTGTTTACCGGTCATTTTTAATTTGTTATAAGAACGAATTACATTATTATTATTTCTTTCTCATAGTATACATTTTTTTTAACATTTGAATTTTTTTTGCATTATTCGTAAAATAAGTGTTGATTTTCTACCTCGTATTTATCGATAACGTCGATTAAAAGCAAAAAGACTTGTATCCAACTTCGTGTACTACCAAATTTGTTATGATTGAATTGAAAGGGCCAACGCGAATGAATGTGGTTTGCAATCCCTATAAAATGTATACAAGGTGCTATTTCATGGTATTGTTATATCTGTGATCACAAAAAGTATGTTGAGAACGAATTTGCAAATTTTCAAATTTACATTAGGATACAATAGATAGAACATATATTATTATTATTATTCGATGCCGAAGAATGTAAAGCGTATTAAAAATAACGTGCGTTACAACGATGACTGACAAAATAAAGATACTATCATTCGTTATAACCTTCTTTATTTCATGATATATATGTTTGAGACTACAAATTTGGTTCCTACCCTCCAATTCGTAGACAGCAAAAAAAATAACATGTATGTATATACATATATAAATACTATGTATAAATATTTGTAATGTCAAGTTATTCTAGATTTGACAGTGGGCAATTTTCATAACAATTCACGCTGCAATCGGATGAATAAAATATAAAAAAACTATCGAGCGTTACAATTTTGATCGTATCGTGCACTTATCGCTCTGTGAAAAGTAATCCGTTACATGGGTTTTTTTTAAATCCCTGCGGTTCTCGTTACATAGTGAATGAGTTCGTACTCGAATACATACGATAATAGCGAAGAGAGTTTTCGTACCAAAGTTCAGAAAACCCCGATGTAATGAATTCCATTTTCACAATACGACGAGCGCGGTCGACAAATAACCCTTTGTGCGGGGGGGCTAAATAACCCGCGAGCGAGAAGCGCACGAGCAACAAACAACTCTCTGTGTGGTGGGTTACATAACCCACGAGCGAAAAGCGCGCGAGCAACAAATAACCCTTCGCGCGGAGGGTTGCATCACTCACGATTGCGCTTGCAGAAAGAGGAAAAACCGTGTTATCGAAGGGTTAATCAACCACCATGCGGACTTGCACGAAATTACGTCACTTCCGGTTTTGGGTTACACAACCCTCAAAAAATGGGGTCAATATTTGTCCCTATATAACCCTCTGGGTTAATAACCCTCCGACTAAAGGGTTAAGGAGACGCTCTAGACGCCAGGGAAGAATCAAAAAAATTTATTCTGATGAAATTGATAAAAAAAACGCTGCAAATCGAAATTTGCATATTGCTGCCTCAAGATTTAGCACGATCAAAGGTTTCTCTATGAGGAAGCCGAAATTAAAAAAATAGTTCCTCATAGAGGAAAATTTGAGCATCATGCTAATTCTCGAAGAAGCAATTTGCAAATTGCAATATTTCGCGTTTTTTGAGTGCTGTTGCATATATCTATGCGTATAATACAAAAGGTATTCAATGAGTATTGTCGGGTGGTTAAAATCGTCAAAATCTCGAGTCTGTGTAATTTGGGAGGGTGGATTTCTTCGAAAATTGTCTATGCTGTTACATTCAAAAAGATATTTTCAAAAGTCTTTCGTGCACAAACAAAATTCGAATAATATAAAACCAGTAATGACATTCATTTATTTTTGTAGCATGATACAAATACAGTAAAATACAAATACAAGCCGCGGGCGGAATGCTAGTAAATAAATTAATAAATAAATAATATGAATTTGCTCGTAGAACTACTAACAATTAATAATTACCTCGTTCAATAGCGGTATACTGAAATGGCACTATGCCTGCAGTATTAAAGTATTCACAAAATTTATCTCGTATCTCTAATGCTTCATTACTGCTACGGTTATTTCTTAGATATTGGGAAGCATTCTGCCTTTCGGATAACTGTACTGCATTACAATCAGTATCGTCGCGGCTTGAGATCCTGTAATTATGTGACACGTACCATTGACTGGAATTATTGTTAGATTTATTGATCAAATAATTATGTAAAAACACACACGCGTAAGTTATTGTCTCTACTTTTTGAACGGAAAGAGATATCGTAAAAAGTACAACTCGCCATCTGTTACCAGTAGTTTATTGTGAAAAGCTGTTGACGGAAAATGATTTAATTGCATCGACACCTTTGGAAGAAATATCTCACAATGCTATGTTATTCGCCGGAGAACTTCATCATAATACATTGGAACTTTTGAATGGAAAAAATTCGTGATTGAAGAGGAATAAATTCACGCTCATGAGGATTGCGAAGAACCACAGTTCGAAGTGCCCCAACTTGATTCTTCTCCAGACGAGTACGAATCGGAACCGAAAAAAAATAAAAGTGAAATGATTCCCATCGCCTACAAAGTTAAAGTCGTGAACATTGCTAAAGCGCAGCCCGCGTGGTCTATGGCGACATTGCAAAAAAGGATGCAGCCGCTTGAAGAGAAAAGAATATCTTTCACAATGGGTGAATGATATTAAAAGTGGTGGAACGAGATTGGAAAAATTTGAGGCGATAGATTCGTGGACCTACGATCGTTTTGTGGAAGCAAGACAACAATATCAGCAAGTTACGACAAGAAATTTACAACAATGGGCGTTGGCTGCTGCTGCACAATTCATCGATTTCAATTTCAAGACGTCTGATCGATGGGTCACGGCATTCAAACAGAAACACAAAATTTCTCAACGAAAAATCACGAAACTGGTCTCGAAAAAAGAGGCTGCATCAATGGAGGAAATCCGGGCGTCTGCAGAGACCTTTCGTCGACAGACGTGCCGCTTAATACCTCAATACCATCAGGATTATGTTATAAATACTGACCAAACAGGAAAATACAAGTTTTCTGCGTACAAAATGTTTTTACCGATGCAAAATGTATAAATTCAAAATGAATTATATAAAAAGTTTTCTACATACATATTCGAATATTTTTTAATATTAAAAATACTATTTTTTCAGGATGTCAATATCAATCTGTTTTCAACAGGACACTCACTCAAAAAGGGAGTAAAACAGTTTTCGTCAAAAAGTCGGATTTGAATAAAGTGACGCATTCGTACACCGCACAATATTCCATAACATTATCCGGAAAACTGCTCCCACATGTCTTCGTATGTGTGCAAGATGCGACCGGTCATTTCAAACCTCGTATTAAAAAATTAGTAGATGGCCAATACCTATACGAACGTCATTGCAACATCATCGAAGTCCGGAAAACTAACAACAGCCTTATACACGGATTTTCTCCAGAAATGTTTAAAAACTTACGTCGGGGAGAATAAACGTTTACTTCTCATTGACTCTTGAGGGGGATCAAACAAATCCAGAGATGTATGATGAAATCTTCCAAGATGACGAAAATATGCCAACTTGCTCTGTAAAAGTAATACCTCCAAAATGCACTCCCTTAGTGCAACCTTGTGACGTTTACTTTTACAGACAAGTTAAAAATTTCATAAAGCGCTTGCAAAATTGCAGCGAATTGTTAGAGCATAATCGTGAAATTAATTCCCGGGAACATTGTATAAAAATCCATTCAATAATTCACCAACAATTATCGTCACCAATATTCCGAGACATGATTCAATACGCTTGGTTTGCCTCAAAATTATCAGTTACTAGAAACATTTTCATGAATGTTATTGGGACATGTTTTTGTACGGATGTATTGCAAACTCCCTGCGATTGTAAAAAATCCGCAAAAATGATTGCTTTATTTGTTTCTACGATGATTACCACTGCGGTTTTTGTATATAATTATTATATGGATAAAAATTGATTTTTCCCTAATCGACTTTGTTATTCTCATTAAAAACCCAATGTTCCTCATATACTTTACAATGAAAAATGAAAAACCTGCCGTTATGAATTGTTTTATTGGAAAAAAAGAAAATAATTTTAAAATAATTAAAATAATTAAAAACATAATGTAAATAAATTTTAAACAATAATGTTGGGATGAGAAACGTTTTGAATAATTGTTGGGATAACAAAAAAAAAATAAGATCCGAAGGAGGAATCGAATGCGAGACCTCCGGCGCAAAAGACCGAGCCCTAACCGTCTAGACTAGACGGCGGCTCGACAAGTGCTTGCATTTAAACTTATAAGGCGCCTAAGAAACTATGAATCGATTTTTCTCGGAATTTTCCGAGTAGTGCGTCCTACTCCTTTAACCACATGAGGTGCTAGGGGTCCTCTTTCACCACAAAAAATTCGGCCAAATCCCCGACCCCACGGTCGTGCCGTCTCCTTGTCAGGGGCCTCGAAACCTTCCTTTCTCGCGTATTTCTCGAGAAGCTTCTCTTTCTCTTCTTTGGGGATTCCATGGGCCAAAAAATGCTTCCACCTGTTGGCCAACGAGGTGTGGAGGTCGCAACCCAGTGCTTTGGATGCAGATGGGTCCTCGCCCAGAACCTCCAGGATATTCTTTCTCATTCTTCTCTTCGCTCAAAGTTTTGTCCTCTGGCTTTTGACATTTTCTTTTTGTCCCCTGTGACTACCAAATCTGCGTGAACAAAATAACAAAAACCAAACTAAAAAAACACGCTTTTTTGTGTATATATATAAATGCATGTTTCTTTCTTTTCTGTTTCTTTTTTCTTGTATGTATGTATGTATGTGTATATATATATATAAATGTATGATTTCTTTCTCTTCTGTTTCTTCTTTTATTTTTTTTTATTTGGTCAATTTTTGCTTTTGTATTCTTCACTTTACTGTGACTCAGCGCTATCTATCTGTTGTATTGTCTGACATGTCAGGCCTCCCGTGCCCGCTCATCAGCCGAATCATGGAGCCTAGATACCAGGAGGTTCAGCGAGGCCTTTCAACTCGTCCCCAAAACGAGAACAAGAAATGATGGCGCTGGGGTGCTCCGGCACCTATATGTATAAAGATATACGCTAAACATGGGTGCGATCTAAGACAGATCACAGATGATGTACCTAACCCTCATTAGTGTTAAGGGATACCACTCTAGGATTTTGGAAAGACGTTTTCTTTCCTAAAAATACTTTGGTGTCATAAAAACAATATGCAATTGGTCCTGTAGCAATTTTTTTTATTTAAAGGTTCAATTATCGATTTGGCCGCAGAGCCTTGGAACGCGCGCTGAGCTGCTCGTTCAACTTTAAACGCGTTTTTCTCGAAACCACGTTTTTCGATCTCGGAAGACGGATTACTCGACCACCTTTGCATGCATCGATTTGAAATTTTGATAGCAGCTTCACAATCATATTCTTTGTGGGAGTACGTAGCCGTTTTTTGATTAAATGTAAACTTCTTTTTATAAACAATTTACTGCTTTTTTTGGCAAAAAATCAATTTATTTCCTTCAAAGTGCGCTATTTTTGCAAAATTTGAAAGCAAATTTCTAGGTAGTCTCATAGCTAATAATATATAAATTATCATTTTTTTGGTTTTTGTTTCAGGTCTTATATTTTACGAGAAAACCGTTCTCCCGTGAACCTATATGTAAAAAAAAACACGTTTTTCTAGATGGGCTGTATTGCTGCCATTTTGAGTTTGAGTTTGAGATCTTTTCTCGCTTTTGCGTTTTTTTCCGAACCGTCATGAGGAAATTATGAATCGGCGGATATTTCGACGTTTGATGTCACGATCGGTCTGTCGTGAGGTTAGAAACTCATCCGATCACTTTCACCTCGTTGACCAATATATTACTATATATGTAGGTGCCGCTGCACCCCAGCGCCATCACTTCGGGACATTTTCGGGGACGCTTTTTTCAGCGCCTTTGCATTGCCGCTGAACCTCCTGGTATCTAGGCTCCATGAGCCGAATCTCTGATTTGTCTCATCTTTCATATAGGCTTTCACCGAAGTAAAGTCAGCAACAAATCAGTGCCGTACGATATGCAAAAAGCACCCTTTGCTACTTCATATGAGGCGATCATTTCATTAATTGAATTGTACAACCAGTTGGTGAAAGCAATTTCTATATAGATAGACAGAATTCTTATATGTAGATTGTTTTGGAGAATACCGAAATACAGAAATTGAGTCAATGTTTTTTGTCGTTGCGGAAGCAGTAACAAACAAAATTTATTTACAGACACAAGGAAATTCATAAGAAATTTGCATGCAGACAAAAAATTTACAGATTATCACCATATTTACACATTATGACACGCTGTACAGATAAAAAATAATAACGAAATACAGAAATTAAGTCAGTTTTTTTTCCTTGCGTCAACCGTAACAAACAAAATTTATTTATCGAAACAAGAAAATTCGTAAGAAATTTTAATCCAGACAAAAGTTTTACAAATTATCACATCTCATATTTACACATTATGATACGCTGTACAGATAAAGAATAATAACGAAATACAGATATTAAGTTAATGTTTTGTTTTTGGTGCGGAAGTGGTAAAACCAAAGATACAAGAAAAATCGTTAGAATTTTGGATTCAAACAAGATTTAAAAATTATCACACATCATATTTGCACATTATGACACGCTGTACAGATAAATCGACCTTACAGTTTTTATTTTTTCCTATTGTCTTTCGTTTTAATTTTCATCATGACAAGATAATAGTTTATCACTCTCTTCGTGAGCTCTTCGTTGTGTGCTTGGCATTCCACGTACGCCAAACTTTTCATGTCCGAAACTTTGTCGAGAACTTGATGGACAGTGTTGATTTTAACGTCAGTTCTCGATCAATCACTGCACTCCAAGTTTGTCTCGCGTTCGGGCACTGAAAGCAACAATTCAAACAATATTACAAGCCTTTTATTTAATTTGACTTTCTATGAAAATGGCAAATCGATATTTCACCCACTCATTTCCCATTTTCACGCCTAGAAAATAAACATTTTGTTTATTTTCGAGACATGAGACAAAACGTGCAATATATGAAAAAATCCATATATTGCACGTTTTGTCTCATCGACGGGACACTTGCTCCATATCTCGCGTTTGTGATAATTTTTATTTCGCTCGGTACGATAATAGTACGATAAAACGAAACCATTATTTTTATGAATGTAAGTACTATTTTTCTTAACTACGATTGATTGTTTTCACCGCAGATCACTAAATATATTTTATACCGAGACACAATTATTTTTTTTACGTTTAACACAATTCGCAAAATTGGTTACCCCGATCACGCTTTATGCCAACACGGACGACGAGCGGGAATCATCGATGACACATGACGTCGGTTGTGTTCTTGTCGCTTAGTTCACTTCGGTGCGGTCATGCACTAGCGACACACGCCGTAAAAACTCTAACTACTAAAATCCACAGTTTTACGGACGCTTTTGGATCGGGCTCCCCACAGACGTTCGTACTCCTTACCTCTAGTCTTCCTGCGCACAACGAAAGAATATGAAGCAGGAGGGGTGCGCCGGGGGGATAGCACCCCCCCAGAAAATTTGAATTGAAGATGTGGAACTCACACATCCTTCCACGGCATCCACACGACGGGCAACATAAAGGCACATCGTGCCTTGTCCACCGGAGACCAATCAGCGCGGCTCCCTAGTCGCGCCGCCACCAGTTCAGCGTAGCGCGCCCGTCAAGAAACAAAAGACCGCGCGTTACTAGGATACAAAATTTTTATCCTTCTAACATTCCTCATTCCTTTTTCTGTTTGCCTAAAATAAAGACATGTTTTAATTACTACCCGCGTCGAACCGTTATTCCCCCTCAACGGACTTTCGAACCGCCACAGTAATTTTTGGTGACCCCGACGTGATTTGAAAAGACACGAAAAAAGGCTCGGCGAGCCCGCGCTTTTTCGTCGTCCCGCGTCCTAGCGATACCGCATTATCAGTCGCGATTCTCTACCATCGCGATACCGCGCCATCCGCGATTTCGCGTCATCCGCGTCTCCCGCGAAGGCAAACACATTATTACGGAGCTGTCATTGGTCTATGACCTCGTCGTGCCCGAATTACCTCACTCGCTACGCAGCACCAAGGCAGTTTTGGTACCGGTGTTTTCAGCGCGCGTTCACGAGCTCGCTCCGCCGCCGTGAATGTCCGAGCCAGACACACCTCAGCGTGGTCTCTATTTTGAACCGGAGATAACCGACGACGAAAGCAACGACGAATCGTCCTTCGCCGACAGGGCCACCTTCGAAGCCGAACGGAGCGACGAAGAGACCGTCCATGGAGCTGAGATACCAGGAGGTTCAGCGGCAATGCAAAGGCGCTGAAAAAAGCGTCCCCGAAAATGTCCTGAAGTGATGGCGCTGGGGTGCAGCGGCACCTACATATATAGTAAGATATTGGTCAACGAGGTGAAAGTGATCGGATGAGTTTCTAACCTCACGACAGACCGATCGTGACATCAAACGTCAAAATATCCGCCGATTCATAATTTCCTCATGACGGTTCAGAAAAAAAAACGCAAAAGCGAGAAAAGATCTCAAACTCAAAATGGCGGCGATACAGCACATCTAGAAAAACGCGTTTTTTTTTACATATAGCTTCACGGGAGAACGGTTTTCTCGTAAAATATAAGACCTGAAACAAAAACCAAAAAAATGATAATGTATATATTATTAGCTATGATACTACCTAGAAATTTGCTTTCAAATTTTGCAAAAATAGCGCACTTTGAAGGAAATAAATCGATTTTTCGCCAAAAAAGCAGTAAATTGTTTATAAAAAGAAGTTTACATTTAATCAAAAAACGGCTACGTACTCCCATAAAGAATATAATTGTGAAGCTGCTATAAAAATTTGAAATCGATGCATGCAAAGGTGGTCGAGTAATCCGTCTTCCGAGATCGAAAAAAGTGATTTCGAGAAAAACGCGTTTAAAGTTGTACGAGCAGCTCAGCGCGCGCTCCAAGGCGCTGCGGCCAAATCGATAATTGAACTTTTAAATAAAAAAAATTGCTACAGGACCAATTGCATATTGTTTTTATGACATCAAAGTATTTTTAAGAAAGAAAACGTCTTTCCAAAATCCTAGAGTGTTGTTATCCCTTAACACTAATGAGGGTTAGGTACATCATCTGTGATCTGTCTTAGATCGCACCCGTGTTTAGCCTATATCTATATACATATAGGTGCCGGAGCACCCCAGCGCCATCATTTCTTGTTCTTGTTTTGGGGACGAGTTGAAAGGCCTCGCTGAACCTCCTGGTATCTAGGCTCCATGAGACCGTCCACGGAAATTTCCCGGAAGAAACCATGGCCACCGGACAGGTATCTCGCATAGCGAAATTGCCGCCGTTCTGGAAGGACGATCCTACCGTGTGGTTTTTTCAAGTCGAAGCCTCGTTCGCAATAGCCGGAGTGACGGTTGACGAGACCAAGTTTCAGTACATCCTCGCGAACCTGGACCCCAGCATACTGCCTTTCGTTTCCGACCTGATTCAATAACCGCCGGCACAAGAGAAGTATAAGGCTATGAAGGAGCGCATTCTTGCATCATTCTCCGAGTCGAAGGAAAGCAAACTTCGGCGAATGCTAAAAGGCCAACTGCTCGGAGACCGCAAACCGAGTCACTTCCTCCAACACCTCCGCAGCTTATCGTCGAACCAGTGCGATGACGTAATCCTCAAATCTCTCTTCCTCGAACAGCTGCCGCAGCAGGTTAGTGCCATTCTCGCGGCTAGCTCGGAGGCAGGTTTGGGAAAACTCGCTACGATGGCGGACCAGATCATGGATCTCCAGCGACCGGCGCAGGCGTACGCAATCAACACTCCGGACCCTCGCCGGCACAGCCTCAAGCTCAAGCACTCCTCACGGAGGTGACCACAGCCGACCGACTCCGTCAAATCAACGCGTTGACCGCGAGGTTCGACAAAGCTTTCAGCGATCGACAAGGTGAGAGGGCCCGATCTCGCAATAGATCGAACGGCGGCTACAGCCAAAGCCGAGCGAGCACAGCCGGGGGGTGCGAGAACTGTCGTTCGAAATCGCCGGGACCCAGCGAAGATTCCGAGAAGACGTGTTACTACCATCGCAGATTCGGAAATAAAGCTCGAAACTGCCAGAAGCCGTGCTCGTGGAAGTCTTCGCCTCCTTCGTCGGAAAACTAGCCTCGCCGTTGCACATCCAGGCGGTTGACGACGGCGATTACACGCAATACCGCCTGATCATCCTCGACAAAGTCTCCGGGATATCATTCCTCGTCGACACCGGAGCAGACATCTCGATAATACCTCATAGCTCGATGGGGGACGCTCGCACAGAGCCATCGTCATACAAACTATACGCAGCAAATGGTACGTTAATCGACACTTTCGGAGAAAAGTTGCTACATCTCAATCTCGGACTTCGGCGACAACAGAGTTAGATCTTCACCATCGCCGCGGTATCAAAGGCCATCCTCGGAGTCGATTTCCTCGCTCACCACGGTCTTCTGGTCGATCTGAAAAACAAAAGGCTCATCGACTCGGAAACGCGCCTATTCTCGGTCGGTATCGTCGCGTGCGAAGCTTATTCGTCGGTCTCAACGGTCTCGAGCGAATTGCCATTCCGAGAGCTCCTCAGCGAGTTCGTGGCTATCACTCGATCGATACAATTCACGGGATCGTGTAAGCACGGTGTAAAACACCACATCGTAACCAACGGACCTCCGATTGCCGAACGCGCGCGTCGACTGATTACTGAGAAGTTCAACGCAGCTAAGCAAGACTTCGAATTCATGGTAGCCCAAGGAATTTGTCAACCGTCGAACAGTTAGTGGGCTAGCCCGCTTCACCTCGTGAAAAAGGTTTTGGGAGACTGGCGTTCCTGTGGAGACTACCGGCGTTTGAACCATGCAACGGTCCCGGACAAATACCCAGTTCCTCATCTGCACGATTTCTCTCATCGACTTCGAGGCTGCAACGTTTTCTCGACCCTCGACTTAGCGAGAGCATACTACCAGATACCCGTCGTACCGGAGGACCGGCCGAAGACCGCCGTTATCACACCGTTCGGACTCTTCGAGTTTAACGTGATGACGTTCGGACTCTGTAATGCGGCGCAAACCTTTGAACGATTTATGGATACCGCCCTCCGAGGATTGGACTTTTGTTTCTGTTACATAGACGACATCCTCGTCGCTTCGGAGAGCCTCGAGGAACACACTCAACATCCGAGGACCGTGTTCGAACGTCTACAGGAGTACGGGATATCACTGAACGTCTCCAAATGCAATCTCGGCGCAGAAAGCGTTCAGTACCTCGGTTACGCGATCGACAAAAACGGTACGCGTCCGCTCCCGGATCGCGTCGCAGCGATACACGACTACGAGAAGCCGATGAACGTCTCGGAGCTCCGTAGATTCTTAGGAGTTATCAATTTCTACAGACGTTTCGTTCCCAACGCCGCTCGAGCGCAAGTACACCTCAACGCCTACCTGTCCGGTGCGAAGAAAAAAGATAAACGACCGATAGATTGGTCTCCAGACGCCGAAGCGGAATTCCTCGCGTCCAAGACGCTGCTGGGAAATGCAACGCTTTTGGCACACCCGCTCGAGAACGCCCCGCTCGCCCTCCACACGGACGCGTCCGACACCGCGCTGGGAGCCGTCTTGGAACAATACGCGGACGGTAAATGGGAGCCCCTCGGATTCTACTAAAAAAAACTCTCTCCAACTCAGCAAAGGTACAGCACGTATGACCGTGAGCTGCTCGGAATCTACTCCGACTTGAAGTTCTTCCGTTTTTTAGTTGATGGGCGAAATCTCATGATCAAAACGGACCATAAGCCATTAACCTTCGCATTCGATCAACAAAGCGACAAGGCTTCTCCGAGGCAGCAGCACCAGCTAGATTTCATCGGCCAGTTCACAACGAAAATCCTGCACGTGAGCGGAGAGAGCAACATCATCGCAGACGCCTTTTCGAGAGTGAACACGATCGACATGCCGGTGATTACCTCCACGCAAGACATTGCACGAGCTCAAGAAATCGACGAGGATCTCCAAGAACTCCTTCGAACTAAAACATCATCGTCTTTAAAAAAACTACGCGTCGACAACTCGGATATGACAATATACTGCAACGTCTCGACAGAAGCAATCCGACCGTACGTCCCGAAGCCTCTGCGAAAAAGCCTCTTCGACACGGTCCACGGATTGTCACACCCGAGCGGCAGAGTTACAAGAAAGCTCGTCCAACAAAAATTCTACTGGCCGTCGATGAATCGAGACATCACTTCGTGGGCTCGTTCGTGTTTGCCGTGCCAGAGAAGCAAAATCTCGGGCTACAACAGGAACATTCCGGAGCATATCCCGATACCCGACACGAGGTTCAGCCACGTCCACATCGATATCGTCGGACCACTGCCACCATCCAAGGGTTACCGGTACGTTCTCACGATGATTGACCGGTTCACACGCTGGCCGGAAGCCACGCCAATCATCGATATCACAGCCCACACCGTCATCAACGCTTTTACCGCAACGTGGATTGCGCGTTTCGGCGCTCCCGTGACGATAACGACGGACCGAGGTTCCCAATTCGAATCCGCCCTCTTTCAGGCCTTATTGGACTTCATCGGTTGCGCGAGGATCCAGACCACGGCGTATCACCCGGCATTGAACGGCATGGTGGAGCGTTGGCACCGTTCTTTGAAATCGGCGATAATGTGCCACGAGAATGCTGACTGGACCGACACACTCCCCATCGTCATGCTAGGGTTAAGGACGAGCATCAAAGAATACATAAATACTTCGGCCGCAGAGCTCGTGTTCGGAACGATGCTTCGAATCCCAGGAGAATTCGTGATCGACTCAGATAGCACCAATAGTCAGCAAATTTACGTCGAAAAACTCCGTCGGCATATGCGCCAAATTCGCCCTGTCCCTACAGCACATCACTGCAAACGAAGGCCGTTTACGCATAAGGACCTGTACTCGTCCACTCACGTGCTCCTAAAAATCGTCGGGGGAAAAAAGTGCTCGACCAGCCTTTCGAGGGCCCATACGAAGGGCTAGAGAGGATTTCGGACATAGTCTTTAAAATCAAGGTCAACGACGAGCCAATGACAGTTTCGACGGAACGCTTAAAACCAGCATACTACGAGGGCGTTCCTCAGCGACCCACAAACGCAACGCCGAGCCAAAGCGGCCTTCCGGGCCAACCAGGATCTTCGCCTGCACCTTCGCCCCCGGATCCAGCAACGTCGTCGTTTCAAGCATCGATGAATTCGTCGCCTCGAAACCTTGCACCATCGCCGACACCTCAAGCTCCAAGTACGTCACCACCTCGAGCGCTCGCGCCGTCTCCGTCGTCACAAGCTCCGACTGCAACATCAGCGAAAGTTCCTCCGACGTCAACGACAAAGACCCTGAAAGCATCATCGACGCCGTCGCCACAAGTTCCACCGAAAAAGCCGCCGCTCTTGGTGCCACTCGCGCCACCAACTCTCACACCTCGTCTGGACGCTCCTCCTCGAACGTACGGCGGCCCGAGGAACAAAACTAAAGCAGTAAAATTCGCAACCTAACTAAGTTGCTGGGGGAGGGTACTGTGGAACTCGCACATCCTTCCACGGCATCCACACGACGCGCAACATAAAGGCACATCGTGCCTTGTCCACCGGAGACCAATCAGCGCGGCTCCCTAGTCGCGCCGCCACCAGTTCAGCGTAGTGCGCCCGTCAAGAAACAAAAAGACCGCGCGTTACTAGGATACAAAATTATTATCCTTCTAACATTCCTCATTCCTTTTTCTGTTTGCCTAAAATAAAGACATGTTTTAATTACTACCCGCCGTCGACCTCTGTGAAGATGGCCCACCGAAATCAACATCCAAGCTTTTTATCATCACAAATCGTTTGTTGGTCGTTTGTTGGTCATTGTTGGATCAATTGCAATCTTTGTTGGACCTTTTTTAAAGCACACGATGAAAAATAAAATCTAACGTGAAATTGACCGATTCCTTAACATTTCAACTGTTTTGAGGTGCAATCGAAGCGCAATCGTTTGTTGGTTATGAATATCATAATTAGAAGCTTTGTTGGTTCTCCGTATTATTTAAATCAATAGATGAAATGTACATCCCCGTGTTACATGACGTCATAAAATCATAGGGCCGCGTTTGCACTGTTGCGTCGACAGAATGTCTAACCAATCGGATAAGCGTTCGGGGATTAACCAATCAGCGAGCAGCTCCAGCAGTTGAGAAAACATGCCGCGAGGGATCCGCATTCCCCTGATTTTCATTATGATGAATTATGATGTTCATAACCAACAAACGATTGCGCTTCGATTGCACCTCAAAACAGTTGAAATGTTAAGGAATCGGTCAATTTCACGTTAGATTTTATTTTTCATCGTGTGCTTTAAAAAAGGTCCAACAAAGATTGCAATTAATCCAACAATGACCAACAAACGACCAACAAACGATTTGTGATGATAAAAAGCTTGGATGTTGATTTCGGTGGGCCATCTTCACAGAGGTCCCGCGTCGAACCGTTATTCCCCCTCAACGGACTTTCGAACCGCCACAAAGACTCTGAACGTTGTGGCATCTAGCGGACTCGGGAGTAACTACGATGTAATCTCGAGAACGAGGCGGGAAATATAATTGCAATTCAATGAACTGTCATTCGACGAATTGTCATTTGACGAATTGTTTTTCGATTAACCGTTTTCGACGAAGTTTCCGCAAATGCACAGCTACACGAATTTTTTTTATAAAATGAATTAAAGTTAAGAAAATTTAAATGTTCAGCTTATGAGACAGCCAATAACAACACAGACCGCTGATAACAACGCATGTGCAAAACATACATGTATACAGGGTGTCTCTCTTATCTCTGTCACCCGAAACAACTCGGTAATTATCGACGTCCCAAAAAAATGTTCCAGACAAAAGTTATACGGTGTGAAGGGGGTCATTAAATGCGACCAATTTTTTTTATTTCGGTGGAGGCGCTGACGCACAGTGAAGGTCACCACCACTTTTTTAAATGGAATGGTACTTTTTTCAACCATCTTGTGGAGCACCTCAAGCTGCATAAAAAACATTGGGGGTCAAAGTCGTTCAAAGTCGTTCAATGTCATTCAACGTCACCTCTGAAAATTAAATACAAATCTAAATATCTCAGATCACTACCAAATAGTTGGTAGTGATCCGAGATATTTAGATCTGTATCATCGATACTGACCTTGAACGACTTTGACTCCCTAATATTTGTTATGCGGCTTGAGGTGTTCCACAAGATGGTTGAAAAAAATGTTCCATTCCAGTTAAAAACGTGGAGGTGACCTTCACTACGCGTCAGCGCCTTCACCAAGAAGACTAGAGGTAAGGAGAACGAACGCAGTATTCCAAAGACGTCCATAGAAATCCAGATGAGAAGGGTGGCGCTGCTCTCCTACCGAACCGAAGTGAAGTCAGCAACAAACCAGTGCCATATAATATGCACAAAGCACCCTTTGCTTCTTCATATATAACGGTAATTTGACCAAATTAATTGTGAAACCAGTTGGTGAAGTAATTTTCTATATATTCGATAGATAGAATTCTTATATAGATAATATAAATTGTTTTGGAGAATAATAACGAAATGCGGAAATTTAGTCAATATGTTTTTTTTTCGTTGCGGAAGCAGTAACAAACAAAATTTGTTTATTGACCCAAGAAAATTCATAAGAATTTTAAATCCAGACAAAACTTACAAATGATCACACATCATTATACGCTGTACAGATAAAAAATAACAATGAAATGCAGAAATTAAGTCCATGTTTTTTTTTCTTTGCGGAAGCAGTAACAAACAAAATGCATTTGTAGGCATAAGAAAATTCATAAGAATTTTGAATGTAGACAAAACTTTTACAAATTATCACTCATTATGATACGCTGTACAGATAAAGAATAATAACGAAATACACAAATTCAATCAATATGCTTTTTTTCATTGCGGAAGCAGTAACAAACAAAATTTATTTCTAGATACACGAAAATTCATGAGCATTTTAAATCCAGACAAAACTTTCACAAATGATCACACATCATATTCACACATTATGATACGCTGTACAGACAAAGAATAATAACGAAATACAGAAATGAAGTCAATATGTTTTTTTTTCTTTGCGGAAGCAGTAACAAATAAAATTTGCTTCTAGATAGAAGAAAATTCATGAAAATTTTGAATCCTGACAAAACTTTTTCAAATTATCACACATCATATTCACATATAATTCGCTGTACAGATAAAGAATAATAACAAAGTACAGAAATTAAGACAATATTTTTCTTCGTTGCAGAAGCAGTAACAGAATTTATTTATAAATACAAGAAAATTCGTAACAATTTTTAATCCAGACAATAGTTTTACAAATTATCATACATCATATTCACATATTATGACACGCTGCACAGATGAAGAATAATAACGAAATACCAAAATTAAGTCAACATATTTTCTTTTCGTTGCGGAAGCAGTAACAAACAAAATTTATTTTTAACACAGAAAAAAATACATAATTCTCCTTTGATAGTTTTAGCCGTAGATCACGATAAATATATTTTATACCGAGACAATTATTTTTTACTAATCGCGAAATTCGTTAGTCCGCACGGTCCGCACCACGGTCTTACATACCGGTCTGGAAACTCCAGTGGAAGGGGTAGGTAGCTTATTGAAGAGAATTGGT
This sequence comes from Ophion slaviceki, assembly GCA_944452715.1. Lineage (NCBI taxonomy): Eukaryota > Metazoa > Arthropoda > Insecta > Hymenoptera > Ichneumonidae > Ophion > Ophion slaviceki. The sequence continues at coordinate 50,403,967 of OX101786.1, forward strand.
AGTTCACTAGTCACCACTAGGTTCATTGCGATCAGAATACCCGTTGCGGCGCGGCCGAGGGGGTCAGACAGAGACAGCACTAGTCGGCCATATTTATTATGGATTCTAAACACTGTTAAAAGGACCAGGAAAATGCGTTTGTCCTGTCAGTTTCGATTAAGGTTGTTCTGTACTTTTGGTCAAATCTTAGGAATTGGCTGAAATCTAAGTATGGTGTAGATATGACCGTCATGGGGTGATGCCCAAATATTCAATTTGATTCATCTATTAGTTAATGAGATAATTAGAATTGAATATGGGTATTTTTGTACGCGATCCCTATACCTAACACGTAAACCGATAGGAGTTTGCTCGCATTTCTCGACATAGGTTCTAAACGGATCTTAGGATTAAAAAAATAAAACACGTGTGCGCAGTACTATTGTGGGATTTATTTTAAAAAAATGACAAACTTTGACCGTTTAGTTTCAGAGATGTCGACTTATGAAAAGCGGCGATTTTATTCCACACCGAAGTCGGGTCCAACCATCTGTAACGGAATGGCAACAGTGTACGCTGCAGCCAGCTGATCGGCACGTGGTCTGGGAATTTGAAGCGGTTTTTTCCTGAGTTCTAGTAATCCTGAGACGGATGTGAAATAAATTTATTCTGCAAACAAATTTAATTTATTCAATTTATGCATGTATTTATTCGTGTTCTATATATTTATATATACGAGTGTGTGTGTGTTTTTTTTAAAGAGGTTTAGTGGGAAAATGCCTCCGTACCGTAGCAAATAATTGCCGTGTGGCGGGCTTGCACCAACTAAAAACCCCCGTTCTTCTGCGGCCTTACAAATTCTCCCGCGGGACGACCGCTAGGTATTACATCGCGGGAGAGGCCTTGGCCGTAGCTCTTCCTGCAGTGTTGTCAGACGACCTTACACCCCCCGTTCCCCACGAGATGGTATGAGTGGTTTAGGGGTTCGTGTCGCTGATTTCATCTATGACTGCCTGGTCTTCCGGCGTCGTCTTCTTCCTCACGCGTTCTGCACGTCGCAACTCCTTCATTACTGCGACAGCATAAGCCGATACCGCTGTCCATGCGTCTGCTGACTTCAGCATCAACTCCACCAGGATGTCCGGGGTGATGTGTATCTCCAGCTGATCCTCGACTATCGCGCGGGAGGCACTGAAACGTGGGCTTGGAACAATGCATATTCAACGTTCTCTTCGACTGCTCCACATGCTGGGCAGTCTGGGGAATCTTCATAATTAAACTTATAGAGATAAGCCCGGAAACAGCCGTGTCTTGAGATCACTTGAGTGAGATAATAGTTGAGCTCCCCGTGTGGACGGTTCAACCACCTTCGTGATTAGTCGGTGTGTCCACCTTCCCTTGGTAGAGGCATTCCACATCGTCTGCCACTGGTTGAAACTGATTGCCCTCGCTTCTGTTCTTTCATAACTGGGGTTTCTCGCTCCCTTCTGCTGGTACATCGATCTACGCTCCGCGGCGAGCACCTCAATGGGCAGCATTCCCGCGATAACGTTGATAGCGTCCTCGGAGACAGTACGAAATGCACAGGCTACCCTCAAGGCGCTGACGCGATACGTTGCTGCAGCCTTCCTGCAGTACTCCTGGATTTTCAGTGCATCAGCCCATATGGGTATGCCATAGGTGAGCACTGAGGTCGTCACTGATGACAGCAGTTTCCTCCTCTTCTGTCTGGGGCCACCGACATTGGGCATGAGCCGCGCCAGTGTAGTAGCCACCCCAAAGGCCTTTCTGCTGATCTACTCGGTTTGCTCTTTAAAGTTCAACCTCGCATCGAGAATCACACCCAGATACCGAATGAACGGTTGGGATGTGATTTCGAAGTTTCCAACCCTGAGCGTCACTGTTTCCATCACCTTCCTGCCGGATACGAGGAGTACTTCTGTTTTGTGAGCTGCAAGCTGCAGTCCAACAGAAGACATGCATTCCTTTATCTTGACGAAAGCTTTGCCGAAGAGTGCGGTGATTTGCTCCAGAAATTTGGCGATGACAATCAGCGCCGCGTCATCTGCGAACGCTACGATGGACACTCCTTTTGGCAATTGTAATAGCAGCAGATCATTGTACTTGATGAACCACAGAAGCGGTCCAAGTACAGAACCCTGAGGAACTCCTCCAGGCACCCTATACGTCTTCGGTCCATCCTCTGTGTCGTACATGAGCCACCTATTACATAGGCAAGTCGCCACTATTCTCCGTAGGTACTATGGTACACCTAATGCTTTTAGGGCATCCATGATACACTTCCATATTGCCGAGTTGAAAGCGTTTTTGATGTCGAGAGCGACAACTGCGCAGTACTTCTTGCGCCCTCTTGTCCATCGTTTCCCTGCAGTCGACGCCTGCGCCTGCTTCTCCACTGTGTTAATGGCATCCAGAGTAAAGCGCTCCTTTCTGAAGCCAAACTGGCCCTCCGCCAGTAGACGGTCCACGACCTTCTCAATCCTGTTATGGATGATGCGCTCGAAGATCTTTCCGGCGGTATCCAGCATACAGAGCGGACGATAGGATGAAGGTTCATCCGGTGGCTTCTTCTCTTTCGGGCGGAGCATTAGCTTCTGCCCCTTTCACTTGTCCGGGAAGATTCCTTCCTTGAGACACGCATTGTACATGCCCAGGAATATTGCCGGTGCCAACTTATCGCTGCCTTGAGTGCGATGTTGGGTATCCCATCCTTTATTGTTGCCGACCCTGGCAATCGCCGTACGAAGCTCTTCTTCATTAACGGCTGGAATGTCCTCATCGACGTCCTCCTCGAGCTGGTAGTCCTCCTCGGGTTGCTCAGGGAACAGATGTGTAACAATCTTTTCCAGCAGGGCTGCGTCCACAGGCGATGACATTGGCTGGCATTTCAGCCGAGTCATTACTACTTTGTACGGCCTGCCCCAGGGAGCATCTTCCACCTCGCTGAGTAGTTCGTCCCAGCTTTCAGCTCTACTCTGCTTGATAGCCTTTTTAAGCTTCAAGCGCGCCTTCATGTGCTGTTCTTCCAAATCGGGGAACGAGCGTTTGCCTCGAGCTCGTTGCGCTAGGTGGCGAGTTCGATGACACTCCCTTCGGAGGCCGGCAATTTGTTCGCTCCACCAGTGTACCGCCGGTCGGAAGTCAACATCACGTTTCCGTGGCATTGTGGCATCGCATGCTTTGGTGACCCTCTGCATGACCACCTCGACCTTCTCGGTTGCACTTTCCGCTGCGAGGGGGCTAGTGTCAAAAGTTTCACGAAACAAGTCCGCGTCAAACATTTTCGCTTTCCAGCCCTGCTCGTTTGTCTTCGGTGCCTTCGCTATTCTGCTGAAGTCTCTGCGAATCTCCCAGAGAATCGCTTGATCATCAATGTAAGTGTAGATATCACTGACTACTCAGTGGCACTGGTTTCCTGTCGCTAGGCTACTAGTCACAAAAGTGAAGTTCACTATAGAGGAGACTTCACCTTTAACAAAAGTGGGCTTTGTACCTGCATTAAGTACTGCTACATCCAATAAGGACATAGCCTCAAGCAGGGCTTGGCCCTTCTTGTTCGTCACTTTACTACCCCATTCCACAGCCCACGCGATGTAATCTCCGGCTATGGCTACCGGGAAGCGTTGTTTAGCGTCTGCGATTAAGTTGTCGAGAAAATTCTCAAACTCATCAGTCGTCAGGCTAGGCGGTGCGTAACAACTGTAGAAATGAACTCCTTTGGCTTTTATTGTCACGAAACCAGTTTCCATCCGACTCGCAAGATCCTGAAATGGAAGCTTTCCGCAGGACCAAATTGCGGCCTTCCCACTTTCGTCAGATTCCCAGGGTTGCGTGTCTAGATGCCTATATGGTTCCGAGAGTATCGCTAAGTCAGGCTTCAGTTCGCGCACAGTCTGTATGAGCAGGTCCTGTGCGGCTTCACAATAGGTTTGTTCGCGCTAGCTACACTTTCTACACTTTTTAGGGAGTGTACACTTTCGCGTTCGTTTTAACGAAAATGACGTCACGCGCCGCTGTTCGCGTTACGAGTGTAGCTACACTTTCATGCCATGAACCCTAGACTTTCTACACTCGATCTTGACGAGGTGTAAAAGTACACGAAAAGTGTAACAGTGATATTACTAGAATAACCCTATACCCAGCAAAACTGTCAGTGAGTGTATAAAGAGGTGAGTACGACATAACCTAAAATGTATAAGGCAATCACAAATTCTCATTTATTATGAAAAACAATCAATAACAAAGGTTCAAAATAACAAAGTATTATAATTATCAATTTCTATTGATGAAGGTGATAAAAAAAGTGACAAGATATGATGATGAGTGTTTATTATAAATTCGCAGTATCACAATACGTTCCAATCTACTATCAACGCAAACAGAAGCTAACATGGAATAGGAACAAAAAATTAAGTCAGCAGTGTTCCGAGATTCAGAAGGCGGCTTAGTCGTTGATGCTGACAACAACGTGTGCGGTTGTGAAGGTTTTGGATTTCTACAAGCGTATCACTAACACTCCATTCTATGTAAAACTGGTATCAATACATCCATTCTGAGCGCAATTACAAGTACAAGTTAATAATTTCAATAACACCGTCCATTGTAATCAGTTTACGAGATCAACAAACTTAAGGTTACACGGTATATCTCTTTAACGGTTAGATGAGACTCCGTAATCTCATGTGTTGTTTGAGGTTAAGGTGTGGTCCACTAGGTCGCCGCCATGTTTCCTGTACACTATCGCGTTCGCGCTAGAGTCGCTTACCCGCGAGGAAATAAACTGCACTCTCTAGACACTGCCCGAGTTCCGTTTACACTGCCGAGTGTAGAGTGCAGCTAGCGCGAACAAACCTCATGGTTGAGGTTGAGCTGGAGTACTCTTATTTGCATCGTTTTTGGAGAGCCTGGAGAACCCGCGTATACGCTGGATATCGGCTGCTACCTGCGATGTGGGCTGTGGGTGCCCCATCTCCCGCTTATGACACACTTTGCGCTTACTGTGCATTCGGCAACTTTGTGGCCAGTATTACCGCACTTGATGCAGTCTTTAGCCCGGTCGTTTGTTGAAACTTCAATTTCGGATTTTTATAAAAAAAATAAAAAAATACATCGGATCGTACTGGAAAAGTTGGCGACTGCTTTTGACTATTTTTAAGACATTTTTGTTTCTAGACAATTTTTGTTCAAATCTGTAGTTCTCGAGAAAAAAATTCGTCAAGTTTCGGCAGAAAATTTTTTATTCTGGTCGCCATTTTGGCTTACCAAAACGTTAAACAAAAATAACCTCATGTATTTTTAGTTCAGACATCGAGATCGCGACATATTCAGTGACTGAACTATCTTCATTACATTGATTTTTTTCAAGTCAGTCGGAATAACAAAAGTTATTACATTTGCTAAACTAGCGAACAACGATGCAACCCAAAAAGACGCAAGCGAACAGTCAAGCAATGAAATCCAAAACCAACATAACGCAACTTGACGAATCCGAAACCATCCTAACGCGCCACCACATGGATCTATATCTCTTTCGTCGGTTTTAGAGTCCGCGTCCATGGTACAGCGTTCGGGCTCCTTTACTCTAGGCTCCATGGTTCCGCATAAGCGGCGATGCGGACTAGCGACCATGTGCTATATATGCACGTATGTTTGGCGCATGCGTTGTTATCAGCTGTCTGTGTTGTTATTGGCTGTTACGCAAGCTGACAATTCTAATTTCCTTGACCTTAATTAGATTTATAAATAAATCTCGTGTGGCTGTATTAGTGCCTTGAGATGTTTCTACATTAAGGTCGTAGTGAAATTACCCACCTAATTACGAAAAAAAACACCTAAAAAATGCCATGACAATTTATATTCGACGTAAACATAAATGCGATTCAAATGTGTCAGCGACTAGGACATGCGAGCGTAAATTGCAACCTCATATACCACTGCGTCAAGTGTAGTGCTTCAGACGAACCCGGAAAATACACTTCAATAAATCATCAGACAAACAGCATCTCCGCTGTGCAAATTGCAATAACCTAGATCACCCAGTGAACTATGAGTGATGCCTGTGCTACACGTTCAGATACAAACGCTTTAAAAGTTAGAAAGACATTAAACAACGACAAACTCATCGAAAGAATTGAAGCGATACACACGAAAGTCACACCGGACATATCCTATGCATAAATTATGGCACCACCCGCAGCGACAGTAGCAACACAGAGATTTGCTACGCAGTAGCAAGCATCATTCGCAGCATCACAAGACTCACCGCTACCTTGAGCCATCATCTTACATTTTATATTTATTTAAATAATATCAAGACTCAAAGAAGCTGATAACAACAGCCCGAAGTCTACAATCTAACTAATACGAAGATGTGTTTGTTAAGTTTAATTTTACGCCCAATATCCCAACACTGTATGGCACCGCTCGAGGTGCTGGTTTCGATTCTCGTCCCGAAAAGTTATGTTTTAACTGAAATGATTTTTTTTTGTTGAAATGATTTGTTATATCTTTTATCGGTAAATACTCCCTCGTCCGATACTCTTTCAAAGTCGCAAACCAACAATTTTAGTGCGCGATAGTCGTTTATTTTTTCAGCGTCAACAATTAGCCGCCATAACAGTCAGTTTCATCCTGTGCACTGGCTGTATTATTATATTTTTGGTACATTAACGACACGAACGACGCCTACAGGCGTATTTAACATCATCTTTCAGGACGAATTTTCGGACGTTTCTTAAACCGTCTCTCCATATAACGATTGGACTCCTTCCCTATAGTCTGCTTAACCTGCATGCAAGACTGTGATCCATGGAGGCTAAATAAAGGAGCCCGAACTGTGTACAGGGGAGTGACCACAAAATCGAGGAACGGAAGGGTTCCCGAAACGTGGTGCTGATTGTCATAAGCGACAGCTTGAAATTAGCTAGTGATGTGGTCTCCATGACACAGGTCAACAATTCAATATGGCCGATCGAGTGATGACGCTTCATCCATGGAGCCTAAATACCAGGAGGTTCAGCGAGGCCTTTCAACTCGTCCCCAAAACGAGAACAAGAAATGATGGCGCTGGGGTGCTCCGGCACCTATATCTATATAGATAGACGCTAAACATGGGTGCGATCTAAGACAGATCATAGATGATGTACCTAACCCTCATTAGTGTTAAGGGATAACACCACTCTAGGTTTTTGGAAAGACGTTTTCTTTCCTAAAAATACTTTGGTGTCATAAAAACAATATGCAATTGGTCCTGTAGCAATTTTTTTATTTAAAGGTTCAATTATCGATTTGGCCACAGCGCACAGTAGGAGAAAAGCCCAAAAACCTGGCCAAAACCCCAAAAAATAAATTTTCGAAATAGGGTCAGTTGAGTAGTCATTCAGGTAGAGGACTAGTAACTGCATTCTATTGTGGAAGGGAAAGCCCTTTAAGTGTATACCTGCGCCGCAGCGTCAGTTGGCAGTTAGTGTTCGTGAAGAGTGTACGTGTCACGCGCTGAACAGACGAAAATAACGCTGACTTCAAAAACCCATAACTTTAAAGTGACGGGTTTAATTTCAATTCTGCAACATGGATACGACTTCTGGAGGTATGTAGAACATGTTTTTACATCGGTTGAATCTAAAGTTTATGTATAAATGATTGAAATGTAGTATAGCCTTCGGCATAAATAAAATTGAATAATTTTGAAAACTTATATTTTCAACGGTCCGAAAAGTTATATATTTTGTTACATTTTGCAAAGCTCCTAGTCTCGGCCTTTAGTTTAATGTATAAGCTTTCGAAATTTACAAGAGTTACCTGCGGAAAACGTGCGTCTTGTCCGTTATGATTTTTTTCGCATCGTGCGGTAGCCGAGCGTGCACGCGGCACTATTGAGCAGCCTCTGCGCTTCTACCTGAGAATGGGTGAAGTAGCATCATAACGGACAAGACGGCTGTTATACGCTTGAAATAAATTATTTTAATATATATGTATGTGTATATATATATATATAAATTTTCTGTGATTTAATTATGATATATACGTATGCATATATATATATACATATTAAAATCAACCACATAAAAATTTCTTAAATATGAATGAAATGTTATAACATTCAAATAAAATATTTGAATATATATATATATTATATAGTAAGCAAAGCTTTCTTTTAACCAAATCCATGTCAATATTTTCTGTCTAATTTTCTTAAAATTATTTCAATTATTGCGGTTATTTATTTGGTAAAATAATGTACATTGTTCAAGTTTTTGTATTAATTGAAAATTTTATCTTTTCCTTTAACACCAATTTTCTACAATTTTATGTCTTTATTACAGGATCCGGTTACAAAGAATTGGTGCTGACAAGGAAAGAAGTATTTCTGATAATCAGCGAGCATTTATCCGATAAATTCGCTTCCTTGATCGAATTTATGGTAGAAAAAATTTCCAAGGACACCGGACGTACAGTTGTAGTGCCTGAGGACTCGAAACAGACTTTTTCGATACTCTTCAATCAAATGAGAACGAGGTGGCAACAAGCTCACAGAAAATCCTGTGTATTTTTCAAGAATAACGGTGAATGGCTTAGCAAGCAGGTATGTTTTGCCGCACCTACAGACACTGTAGTAACAAGCCCGGGTAATACGGGCGTCCGCCCGTCCCTTGAGTTTACAATGTCCAGTGAAAGATCTAAACGAAGGAAGACCCAAGATATTCGTACATCGTTCAACTCGGTCGAGTTAGCATACGCTACTCAGATGAGCCTTCGCTCTTCAGGACAATCCGACGCCGCAAAAGTTATTAAGGACGTAACAATGACGAGTCCTTTAAGAGCTTCCAAGTATCGTAAAGCTTACTCAGCAACGGATGAAATTACTTTATCCGAAGAGGCTGCACTTTCCGCTATGATTGAACATAAATTCTCCAAGAGTACTTACCAGGGAATGAGAAGATTAGGGAAGGAAAATAACTGTAAGCTATATCCGTCTTACGAAAAAGTGATGAAAGCAAAAAAGCGTTGTTATCCACCACGTGATGCAATCAGGATTACAGAGAGTAGTGCAGAAGTCCAACTACAGGCACTATTAGATCATACAGTTGAACGTATTTTACTCGTCCAAAATGTACTCATTCAAAGATTGACTCCAGATAATGTTCGTAAAATGGACTTGATTTGCAAGTGGGGTTGCGATGGAAGTTCTGGGCAAAGTGAATATAAGCAGACGTTCAGTGATGACAGCAAATCTGATGCGCATGTATTCTTTACTTCAGTCGTGCCATTACAACTCGTGTGTTATGATCAACAATCGAAGGAAGAAATAGTTGTTTGGAAGAACCCCAGACCCTCGTCTCCACGATTTTGTAGACCGCTTCGACTACTGTTTCTACGCGAAGACACAGAGTCAACACTTAATGAAGTCCAAATTGTTGAAGAACAAATAAAGTCACTTCGTCCATTCGAAAGTGTAATAGATGGAAAAGAAATCTCCGTAATGTACAAGTTGTTGTTCACCATGATAGATGGTAAAGTTTGCAACGCTGTATCATTGACGAAATCTGCTCAACGGTGCTATTTGTGTGGAGCAACCAGCAAAGATTTTAATGCCATCGACACTGTATTGCAAAGGGAAATCAATGAAACAAATTTGAAGTTCGGATTGTCGACGCTGCATGCGTGGATACGGTGCTTCGAGTATTGCTTACACGTGTCTTACAAACTCGGCATTAAAAAATGGCAAGCTCGAAGTGCCGAAGAAAAAAAAATTACCCAGGAACGCAAGAGGGCCATTCAAGAAGGATTCAAGAAGCAATTGGGTCTAAATATCGATCGCCCAAAGCCTGGATACGGCAGCAGCAATGATGGCAACACAGCTCGGCGATTCTTTGAAAATTCGACGGTTTCCGCTGCGATAACGGGGGTCAACGAAGAAGTTATTAAACGCTTGTACGTAATCCTACAAGTTATATCGTGTGGCCACGAGATAAACTGTGAAAGATTTGAACAGTATGCTATTGAAACGGCAAGAAAGACCGTTGCATTATACCCTTGGTACTCCATGCCTACTTCGGTGCACAAACTATTAATTCATGGTCCAGTGATAATAACTCATGCTCTATTACCAATCGGCCAATTATCCGAAGATGCTCAGGAAGCTCGAAACAAAGACATCAAACGATATCGAGAAGATTTTGCGCGAAAAAGTTCCAGGGTTAAAACTATGGAAGATGTTTTTCATCGGCTCTTAGTTACTTCTGATCCGTACATTTCAAGTGTCAGAAGACTACCACAGAAGAAGCTGAAGAGTTTGTCGCCGGAAGCTGTAGCGATGTTGATCGCTCCTAAAGTGACTGCTGCAGCAGACGAATTTTGCGCCGAGATTGAAGCCGTGCCGGGAGTTGTAATAGATACAAACTCGGATAATGATTCTGACTCCGACTCCGACTCCGATTACGATTTTGATTAAGAATAAAATTTTCTATTTTTGAAACGTTCCGTATGTATTTTGGAAATAAAAATAATAATTGCGTAGAATACACTGTTCACGTTTATTTTATTATGATGATTTTTTTAAATATATTAATTTATCTATTTAGCAGGATACTCGGCCATTTTGTTTATAACAATTTGCTGTAAGCTCTTTGTTGCAAGTTATAAACAATAGATATCGGATTGGTAATCAGCGACCTTGAAAACCCGTATATACCAATTTTTGTCAACATCTGGTAACTTTTTAACGTTCATGTCGGCCATATTGGATCGGCCATTTTTTTTACGATAATTTGGCTTGCGGATTCGTAATCAGCGACCTTGAAAACCCGTAAATACCAATTTTTGTCGACATCTGGCAACTTTTTAACATTCATGTCAGCCATATTGGATCGGCCATTTTGTTTACGATAATTTGGCTTTCAGATTCGTAATCAGCAACCTTGAAAACCCCTGTAAGCCAATTTTCATTCCCGTCAAAGGTCATTTGAGGTTTTGGCCAGGTTTTTGGGCTTTTCTCCTACTGTGCAGCGCCTTGGAACGCGCGCTGAGTTGCTCGTACAACTTTAAACGCGTTTTTCTCGAATCCACTTTTTTCGATCTCGGAAGACGGATTACTCGACCACCTTTGCATGCATCGATTTGAAATTTTGATAGCAGCTTCACAATCATATTCTTTATGGGAGTACGTAGCCGTTTTTTGATTAAATGTAAACTTCTTTTTATAAACAATTTACTGCTTTTTTTGGCAAAAAATCGATTTATTTCTTTCAACGTGCGCTATTTTTGCAAAATTTGAAAGCAAATTTCTAGGTAGTCTCATAGCTAATAATATATAAATTATCATTTTTTTGGTTTTTGTTTCAGGTCTTATATTTTACGAGAAAACCGTTCTCCTGTGAAGCTATATGTAAAAGAACACGTTTTTCTAGATGGGCTGTATCGCCGCCATTTTGAGTTTGAGATCTTTTCTCGCTTTTGCGTTTTTTTTCCGAAGCGTCATGAGGAAATTATGAATCGGCGGATATTTCGACGTTTGATGTCACGATCGGTCTGTCGTGAGGTTAGAAACTCATCCGATCACTTTCACCTCGTTGACCAATATATTACTATATATGTAGGTGGCGCTGCACCCCAGCGCCATCACTTCGGGACATTTTCGGGGACGCCTTTTTCAGCGCCTTTGCATTGCCGCTGAACCTCCTGGTATCTAGGCTTCATGGCTTCATCCATGGAGACTAGAGTGAAGGAGCCCGAACGCAATGCTGGCGAAATGGTTGTGAAAGTGATGAACGATCTGCGCATGGAGGCTATATGGAGGAGCTCGAACCCTATGGGAGACATGTGAAAAATATGACCACAAAATCGTTTGATATAGTGAGGCGCAACGATCGCGCTATTACCATGAAGTTAGTTGCGTGCGAGAGAGACAGAATAAGGAAATCCTGAGAAGTGAGTTGCATGTTTCAGAAGTGAAAGACATCAAAGCACATAAGAAAATTTATATTATTCATATTATTATTCATATTGTTAGTTATATTATTGTTAAAACTAAGTGGAGAGCATGCATACAGCAATAATAGTGTGAATATCCTTGAAGCTCTGATGCTAATCCTATGCAAAGCCGCAATTTAAATACAACAATTCTGACATTAAATTGTGATAGGCAAGATAGCCTCGAAAATAACACCGGCTACGAAGACGTAGTCGTGAAGTCAAATCCTCCTCGACGAATTTTTTTTTGGCCAAATGATGAACCGTACGAACGGGTTGACAATGTTCAATTCTTATTGCAAATCAAAGTGTAATAATATGCACGATTAAATGTTCAATAATAAATTTTAATCGCAAAGTGCCGTGAACCCTTGGGCGTGCCCTAATGAAACAGTGTAATGATATTTCGAACACTTTGCGATTGTACATACAAGAACCATTAGTCACGAGGGACCCACGTTTAAGGTTAAGAAAATTGTAATCAATAGAATTGAAGATTAAAGTAATTATGGTTAGCTCACGATACTGACCTTGATATCGATGCGGAAAAAACGTTTAGTCTGATATAAAAAGAACACTAAATTCTTTTCACTTCACGATTAAAAAAGTGTTTTATAAATTTTCACTAATGCTGCTCATTTGTCTTCACTGATCGCGTTTGGGAACATAGCACATGAGAAAATAATGATTGCGTACTTCCGATACGTCTTTCATCTCTCTCACACGCAACTAACTTCATGATAACAGCGCGATCGCTGCGCCTCACTATATCAAATGATTTTGTTGCCACTTTTTAAGACACAGTTTGGACTCCTTTATGTAGCCTCCATGGATCTGCGGATTGTACCCGCCTGGCGGGGCTACCACTGCGAGCTCCGTCCGCGCGGTGATTTTGAATCGTCGATCCGCAATTTGTCGTATATTTGTTTCTTCTTAGCGCAGCTTGTAATACTGAAGAGTAATATTGATATGCTTTTGTTTAAATTATGAAATGATAATATTTCAGTAATTTTTTTACTTGCAGGTGATCTATACCGTAAATGTTTATTTTTATACGGTGACATGTACGATTAAACAGCCATAATGTGAATATTGCATACTGGATTTCCAAGAAAAATATTTTTTTTGTCGTTACAAAAAGAAATAAAAGAATATATAATTTACTTCAAACCTCAAACCAACCAACAAACCAAATCGAATCTAAACCACAGGCGGGGCAACAACTTAACTATTAGAAAACTACATATTCTAGTGATGGAAGGGGCATGCGGGGTAAGCGCAATATTTACCCATGGCGAAGCTGAAAACAAAAAATAAATTCAGTTAAATATTATAGGTAATACATTATAACGAAATGGGGGCAAGGGGTATTTATATTAAAGGATTTGCATATTTAACCTAAAAACGTTTTTTTTGTCCAAGTATCATGCATTACATTTTTGCTGTATCAAAGAAATCTCTAACAGCATTAAAATTAATGGCAATTATAATTAAATTCGGCGACGATAACATGCAATAAAAAAAATACAAACAATTTGACAAAATGAATCAACATGTGGTTGCACATGCCGGAGTCAATATTCGTCAATATTTTCGCTAATTCGCGAATTAATTGCATAAACATAATATTAAGGTTCATCCCTAGTGCAAATTTTTTTCCGAAAAACTCCGATTTTTCCGGAAAATTTTTCCGAATTTTTCTATGGATTGGAACAAAAATGAAGAATTCGGAGTTTTGCGGACAATTATTTTTACGCAAACATCCGAGTTTCTCCGAATTTATCCGAATTTTTCCGAATATTTCATCACTTTAATTACGATCACGGGAAAATCTCGGAAATTATATGAAATAAAAAATATAGATAAAAAATGAATTCTTACTTTTTCTTTGCTCAAATTATACTTCCTCCGGTTATCAAGTAACGCAAACTAACAAAATGAAAATGCATGATCACCTGCTCATCTGTTATATTTATTAATAGAAAAAGTACAATATTTTAATTATTAAATAAAATCTTTTACTATTCTTACTTATTGTTTCTCTCATGAAAAATACTTTGATTCTTTGTTCTTGTATAGAAAAATACTTTGTTTTTACCGAAAATGCGTTTTTTGCTCGTTGATTCTTACTTAAAAAATTAATGATTCTTTCTTCTTGATTTTTACTTTTAAACAAAATTGGCTCTTTCTTCGTGGTTTAATTAAAAAAAAAAGTTTCTTTTTTCTCGGCTTTTTTCAATTAGTTCTTTTTTCTTGGTTTCATTGTAAAAAAAATGTGATAAACAAATAATACTTGCGGTATTTATTAAACACAGATTTAAGTATGTTGCTACAAATTTTTATCCGAAAATATTACAAAATGGCGACACTGCAGCAAAAAAAGAATTTTGTTTTATTACGTCTACATGAGTGTAGCTACTGAACCACGTAGGGGATTTTCGATAAGTTAATTTAAACAATATTTATTAACAAATAACTGTCTTTAAAAAAAATTGAACATTTTTAGTCAAATACTCGGCAATTACTCAAAAATCAATATTTCTAAAATCCCCTACGTGGTTCACTAGCTACACTCATCTAGATTTAATTAAAAAAAATTATCTTGTCCAGATTTAAATTGGCACAAGTTATACTGCGTGCCGCAGAACACCTTAAGGTCAACATGCCTCGGAAGAATTTTCTGCAATGTCGCCATTTTGTAGTATTTTCCCATAAATTTTGTTTGCAATATACTTCAATATATGCTTAATAATTACCCCAAGTATTATTTGTCTAAAACGCTTCGTGGCAGGCCGTTACAGTGGTGTTACCCCTTAAGGAAAATAATGTTTGCAGAAATTTCGGAAATTCATTATTTCTCAGAATTATGAGGGATAAAAAATGGAACAAGTTTTTTTGCGAAAATCTCATTTTTTTAAATCTATAACTTTTCTCCGAATATTTCCGCAGCCGTTCACTCAATAGGAAAAAGAAAAAGTTCCAGAAGAAAAATAAGGACAAGTTTTTTTTTAAGAAAATCTCATTTGTTTCATCTTTAAATTTTCTCCGAATATCTCCGCAGCCGTTCTCTCAGGTCATAGAAAAAAGTGAAATTTCCGGGAAAAAAATGAGAAATAATGAATTTTCAGTTCAAAAAAATGTGTTTTTGGGAAATAGATCAGTACTTTAATCTGTTTTAAATAATTTCTTCTCCGAAAATCTCAAATATGACTAAAATATGAGAAATAATGAAACATTTGGAGAAAAATTTGCACTAGGGAGTTCTTACCTTTATTGGATGATCTTTTTCTGTTTTGATTTTATAAATACTTTTAATACCGAAATATCTCTCAACGATGCGTAATTCCGTAAACTGCGTAAACTGCGCAAACTGCGTAAACTGCGTAAACTGTATGTAACTGACATATATGTAATATTCACATATATAGTAACTGACAGTAACACGCCACTGTATGTATGTCACAAACGCTGCTAAGCCGGTCCTCACGCACCTATCCTATCCGCCTACCATATCCACCACCTATCCTATTCCGTACCAGGCGCTAGTATCGCTCGCGGATATTTTTCGAACTACAAGATCTTTCATCACTTTCGATGATTCCGCCATATGCGTTCGGGCTCCTTTACTCTAGTCTCCATGGCTTCATCCATGGAGCCAGGAAGACTAGAGGTAAGGACACGGTCTTACATACAGGTCGTGCAACGAAGCTAAATTTTCGTGGTGGGGGTAGGCACGCTTATCGGCCTCACTTTTCGATTCACTAGGCGCCGCTACGCGTCGCTACTAGCAAGGGGAAATAGTTTCCCCCTTACCTCTTACCGGCGAATGGGCCCAAGGTGTTTACGTATGTTTTTGTGGCGCGATTGTCGAAATAACCTTTATTTACGACCATATACCAGAAGGTTCTACGCGATTTACCGTGATACATTTTTTATCGTGTTTTTACGCATAAGTGTGAATTTTTTTTGGTAGTTTTTGAGAAAAAATGCGAAATGACTAAGGGTTGCGTAGTTCGCAATTGTAAAACGGGGTATAAAAATTATAAGCAGAAATGCTCCGTGTTTCGCGTGCCCAGAAACGTCGAACGATACAAAAAATGGCTCGATGCTATTCCGGGACTGAAAGAGTCTCAGTACGTGTGCGAAAAATATTTCGAAGAACGATGTATTGTGAGACAAGGGAGAAAAAAGGATATAAATGGTCGTAATATGTGCTGGTATGAATTAATGTATTCCAAAATTTTCAGTTTTTTTCGATGAAAGTAGTCATCTTTTTTTAAATCAACACATTTTTTTAAAATTGGTTTCGTATATTATGCAGTTTACATGACAGTACGGTAAATTAAGTTAGGGCAAACGGCGCATGCGTTGCGTTCAGGAGGGAAAAGGACAGAAGAGTTATTTCTCTCTCCGTTGCACCACTACTTCCCCTTGCCGTCACGCACCAAGCGGCAGAAATCGGAATAAAAAACATAACCGTTAAGGGTGCCTACCCCCACTACCGCCGTTCTCAGACCTGTATGTAAGACCGTGGGTAAGGAGTACGAACGCCGTGTCGTCGAAACGTCCGCAAAAGCGAGGGCGAGTAGGGCGGCGCTGCTTTCCTACCGCACCGAAGTAAAGTCAGCAACAAACCAGTGCCGTACGATATGCAGAAAGCACCCTTTGCTCCCTCATATGGAGCGATAATTTGATCAAATGAATCGTAAAGGCAGTGCCGTGCGATATGCAAAAAGCACCCTTTGGTACTTCATATGGAGCGATCATTTCATCAAATTAATTGTACAACCAGTTGGTGAAGACCATTTCTATATAGATAGACAGAATTCTTATATATAGATCGTTTTAGAGAATACCAAAATACAGAAATTAAGTCAATGTTTTTTTTTGTTGTGGAAGCAGTAACAAACAAAATTTATTTATAGACACAAGGAAATTTATTGGAAATTTGCATCCAGACAAAAATTTGACAGATTATCACCATATTTACACATCATGACACGCTGTACAGATAAAGAATAATAACGGAATACAGAAATTAAGTCACTTCTTTTTCCTTGCGAAAAGCGCAACGAACAAAATTTATTTATAGACACAAGAAAATTCATAAGAATTTTTAATCCACACAAAAGTTTTTAAAATTATCACATTTCATATTTACACATTATGATTCGCTGTACAGATACACGATCTAACGGTTTTTATTTTTTCCTATTGTCTTTCGTTTTAATTTTCCTTGCGTGATTATTTTCGGTGACGGATCGTGCTAGAAAATGTCCTCTCATGACGAAATAATAGTTTATCACTCTCTTCGTGAGCTCTTCGTTGTGTGCTTGACATCCCACGTACTGCAAATTTCTCATGTCTCGCGTTCGGGCACTGAAATGAACCATTCAAACAACATTACAAGCTTTTATTTAATTCAACTTTCTATAAAAATGGCAAATCGATATTTCATCTACTCACCCACTTACTTCCCATTTTCACGCCTCGAAAGTAAACATTTTGTTTATTTTCGAGATATGAGACAAAACGTGCAAGAGATAAAACATGCAGTATATGAAAAATCCATATACTGCACGTTTTGTCCCATCGACGAGACACTTGCTCGATATCTCGCGTTTGTGATAATTTTTATTTCACTCGGTACGATAATGGTACGACAAAACGAAACCATTCTTTTTATGAATGTAGGTACTATTTTTCTTACCTACGATTGATTGTTTTCGCCGCAGATCACTAAACATATTTTATACCGAGACACAATTATTTTTTTTTGACATCGAACACAATTCGCAAAATTGGTTACCCGAAGACGCTTTATGCCAACACGAACGACAAGCGGGAATCATCGATGACACATTACGTCGGTTGTGTTCTTGTCGCTTAGTTCACTTCGGTGCGGTCATGCACTAGCGACGCACGCCGTGAAAACACTAACTACTAAAATCCACAGTTTCACGGACGCTTTGGGATCGGGCTCGCCACAGGCGTTCGTACTCCTTACCTCTAGTCTTCCTGCATAGAGCTATGGAGCCTAGATACCAGGAGGTTCAGCGAGGCCTTTCAACTCGTCCCCAAAACGAGAACAAGAAATGATGGCGCTGGGGTGCTCCGGCACCTATATGTATATAGATATATGCTAAACATGGGTACGATCTAAGACAGATCACAGATGATGTACCTAACCCTCATTAGTGTTAAGGGATAACATCACTCTAGGATTTTGGAAACACGTTTTCTTTCCTAAATATACTTTGGTGTCATAAAAACAATATGCAATTGGTCCTGTAGCAATTTTTTTTATTTAAAGATTCAATTATCGATTTGGCCGCAGCGCCTTGGAACGCGCGCTGAGTTGCTCGTACAACTTTAAACGCGTTTTTCTCGAAACCACTTTTTTCGATCTCGGAAGACGGATTACTCGACCACCTTTGCATGCATCGATTTGAAATTTTGATCGCAGCTTCACAATCATATTCTTTATGGGAGTTCGTAGCCGTTTTTTGATTAAATGTAAACTTCTTTTTATAAACAATTTACTGCTTTTTTTGGCAAAAAATCGATTTATTTTCTTCAAAGTGCGCTATTTTTGCAAAATTTGAAAGCAAATTTCTAGGTAGTCTCATAGCTAATAATATATAAATTATCATTTTTTTGGTTTTTGTTTCAGGTCTTATATTTTACGAGAAAACCGTTCTCCCGTGAAGCTATATGTAAAAAAAACATGTTTTTCTAGATGGGCTGTATCGCCGCCATTTTGAGTTTGAGTTTGAGATCTTTTCTCGCTTTTGCGTTTTTTTTCCGAAGCGTCATGAGGAAATTATGAATCGGCGGATATTTCGATGTTTGATGTCACGATCGGTCTGTCGTGAGGTTAGAAACTGATCCGATCACTTTCACCTCGTTGACCAATATATTACTATATATGTAGGTGCCGCTGCACCCCAGCGCCATCACTTCGGGACATTTTCGGGGACGCTTTTTTCAGCGCCTTTGCATTGCCGCTGAACCTCCTGGTATCTAGGCTCCATGCATGGAGCCGAGATACCAGGAGCAGGAAGACTAGAGGTAAGGAGTACGAACGCCTGTGGCGAACCCGAGCTAGAAGCGTCCGTCAAACTGTGGATTTTAGTAGTTAGTGTTTTCACGGCGTGCGTCGCTAGTGCATGACCGCACCGAAGTGAACGAAGCGACAAGAACACAACCGACGTCATGTGTCATCGGTGATTCCCGCTCGTTGTCCGTTTTGGCATAAAGCGTGTTCGGGCTAACCAATTTTGCGAACTGTGTGAGATGTTAATAAAAATAATTGTGTCTCGGTAAAAAATAAATTTAGTGATCTGCGGTGAAAACAATCAATCATAGGTAAGAACAATAGTACTTACATTCATAAAAAGAATGGTTTCGTTTTGTCGTAGCTTTATCGTACCGAGTGAAATAAAAATTATCACAAACGCGAGATATGGAGCAAGTGTCCCGTTGATGAGACAAAACGTGCAAATATATGGATTTTTTCATATATTGCACGTTTTGTCTCATGTCTCGAAAATAAACAAAATGTTTATTTTCGCGGCGTGAAAATGGGATATGAGTGGGTGAAATATCGATTTGCCATTTTCATAGAAAGTCAAATTAAATAAAAGGCTTGTAATATTTTTTGAATTGTTGCTTTCAGTGCCCGAACGCGAGACATACTTGGAGTGCAGCGATCGATCGAGAACTGACGTTAAAATCAACACTCTCCATCAAGTTCTCTACAAAGTTTCGGACATGAAAAATTTACAGTACGTGGGATGCCAAGCACACAACGCAGAGCTCATGAAGAGAGTGATGAACTATTATCTCGTCATGAGAGGACATTTTCTAGCGCGATCGGTCAACGAAAATAATCACGCAAGGAAAATTAAAACGAAAGACCATAGGAAAAAATCAAAACTGTAAGATCGATTTATCTGTACAGCGTGTCATAATGTGTAAATATAGTGATAATCTGTACATTTTTTGTCTGGATGCAAATTTCTTACGAATTTCCTTGTGTCTATAAATTAATTTTGTTTGTTACTGCTTCCGCAACAAAAAAAAACATTGACTTAATTTCTGTATTTCGGTATTCTCCAAAGCAATCTATATATAAGAATTCTGTCTATCTATATAGAAATTGCCTTCATCAACTCGTACAATTAATTTCATGAAATGACCGCTCCATATGAAGTAGCAGAGGGTGCTTTTTGCATATCGTACGGCACTGCCTTTACAATTCATTTGATCAAATTATCGCTCCATATGAGGCAGCAAAGGGTGCTTTCTGCATGTCGTACGGCACTGGTTTGTTGCTGACTTTACTTCGGTGCGGTAGGAGAGCAGCGCCGCACTTCTTGTCCTTGCTTTTGCGGACGTTTCGACGACACGACGTTCGTACTCCTTACCTCTAGTCTTCCTGACCAGGAGGTTCAGCGAGGCCTTCAACTCACCTCGTCAAAGTTAGCCCCCCCCACTTTGACTAATGGAACGTTTTTTTACGAATCGTTTGGTGGTCGTTTATTAGCGTTTGGTGAACCATTCAAATCTTTTGGTAGTCCTACGTTTTTCGAAAAATCAATAATCAAAAATTGGGCAGTAAGTTGGCCACCCCACTTTGAAAAATCGAACTTTTTTTTACGAATCGTTTGGTGGTCGTTTGGTATACCATTCAAATCGTTTGGTATTTCTCCGTTTTTCGGAAAAATCGATAATAAAAAATTGGGTCGTAAGTTGGCCCCCCCACCTTGCCTAAACGAACTTTTTTTTACGAATCGTTTGGTGGTCATTTGGTAGCGTTTGGTAAACCATTCAAATCGTTTGGAAGTTGCCCGGTCTTTCGGAAAATCAAAAAGAAAATGTCGATCCATAGATTGGACGATGACCAGCGGAAAAAGACTCGACAACCAACGCCATCTATCGCAAAAACGTCGTATATTATCGCGACCAATCGCAGCCTTCCGTTTCAGATACGCGAAATTTCTTTCGGTTGAGTCAGAGTTTATTAACTAATCTAATTATGAAAATGTCACATCGATCTGACTCTGAGGCTTCTTGCGACCAATCACAGCTCTCTATTCCTGATACGCACGTATTTTGTATTATCGTATATGAATGATCGACTAGCAAACGTCCCAAATAGAATACCAAACGCTACCAGATGTTTTTCTATCGATCGCGGCCCATTAGAATGTAATCGGATAAGAAATAACGAGTAAATCTACGCTAATAAATAATTCTGCCAGTACGGCTTCTGGCGACCAATCCCAGAGCTCCATTCCCGATTCGCTGTATCTTGCGTTGGCGTTATTGATTGATCGACTACTAAACGACCTGAATAGAATACCAAACGCTATGATTTATTTTTCTATCGATTAAGTCTCATCACAATGACTTAGCCACAAAATAATAGGTGAATTTTTGTTAGAAATTCCTTTTTCCGCCGCGGCTTCTGGCGACCAATCACAGCTCGCCGTTCACGATAGACACGTATTTCTCGTTGGCGCAATCTAGTGATTGACTACCAATCGTTCTAAATTGAATACCAAACGCTTCCGGGAGTTTTTCTATAAATCAAGACTCATTAAAGGGAAATCAGAGAAGAGATAGCGAGTGCATCCGTGTTTTACAATTTTGCTCTGTGGTTGGACCTTCTGTGACCAATCGCAGTCCTCTAATCAAGACGCCGGATATCCGTTCTTTGGTCGGTTATGACTTTGGATCGTGATCCGCCATAGCCGAGACGTAACATTTTTTTTCTTTCGTGACTCCATTTGGAAATAATTATTTAATTGAAGTGCGCGAAAACTTATTACTCATGAAGAATCAAATCAAAGGAACTCAACGAGAAGTCACATAAGAGAGATGATCCAACAATGGGCCGCCCAGATACCTCCATAAACTTAGCCGAACAACTTTAACTTCTCAAGGTTTTTTGATTCACAAGCGTTTGGTGGTCATTTGGTGGTGATTGGCAGCCTAATACGAAGGTTTGGTGGTCGACCGTTTCGTTATAACTAAATGAGACTTTTTTTCCGTAAAGTCGGCCGGACTTTTTTTTATTTATCACGCAATCTATAAAATGCCACGCCGAATCGATGCAGAATCGTTTGGTGGTCACAAATATGCAAATCCCAGCGTTTGGTAGTTAATTCGATAGTTATCCCGGTCGACATACAATCTACGTCTAGGCGCATACGATGGAGGGCCGTAATTAGTGATTTATAGATCCAACGGAATACGGCGCAGTGATATTTCAATTTATTTATGTTTTTTTCGCCAATCTCGTTCCAATAAGTCTCAAACGGAAGATAATCGTTTGGTAGTGATTGGTGGCTTAATTGAAACATTTAGTAGTTAATTTCTTAATTACGCCAAACGAAAAACCATCTACGGTTAGATGTAGGCGATACAGGGCTATAGTTGGCTGCTGATGGATCCAACAGAATACGGTGTAGTGATATATCAAGGTCTTTATGTTTTTTCACCGACATCGTTCCAATAAGTCTCACACGGAAGATAATCGTTTGGTAGTGATTGGTAGCTTAATTATAACATTTGGTAGTTCATTCCTCGATTACGACGATTAAAAAATCATCTATGTTTGGACGAAGGGATTGAGGGCTGTAGCTGGCTACCGATGGATCCAACGGAATACGGAGCAGTGAAATTTCAATTTCTTCATGTTTTTCTTCGCCGATCTCGTTCTAATAAGTCTTAAACGGAAGATAATCGTTTGGTAGTGATTGGTAGCTTCATTACAACGTTTGGTAGTTAATTCCTTAATTAGGCCGATTGAAAAATCATCAACCCGTAGACACAGGCAATAGAGGGCTGTAATTGACTGCTGAAGGAGCTAACGGAATACGGAGCAGTGATATTTTAAATTCTTTATGTGTTTTCTTCACCGATCTCGTTATAATAAGTCTCATACGGAAGATCATACGGAAGATAATCGTTTGGTAGTGATTGGTAGCTTGATTAAAACGTTTGGTAGTTAATTCCTCATTTACGCCGATCGAAAAATCATCTACCTTTAGATGCAGGCTATATAGGGCTGTAATTGGCTGCTAAAGGATCAAACGGAATACGGAGCGGCGATATTTCAATTTTTTAATGTTTTTCCTCACCGATCTCGTTCTAATACGTCTCAAACGGAAAATAATCGTTTGGTAGTGATTGGAAGCTTCATTGAAACGTTTGGTAGTTAATTCCTTAATTTCGCCAATTGCAAAACCATCTATGTTTAGATGAAGAAATAGAGGGCTCTAGTTGGCTGTTGATGGCTCCAACGGAATGCGGGGCGGTGATATTTCAAATTCTTTATGTTTTTCTTCACCGATCTCGTTCCAATAAGTCTCATACGGAAGATAATCGTTTGATACTGATTGGTAGCTTGATTAAAACGTTTGGTAGATAATTCCTCAATTACGCTGGTCGAAAACCATCTACGGTTAGACGCAGGCGATAGGGGGCTGTATTTGGCTGCTGAAGGATCTAACGGAATACGGAGCAGTGATATTTCAATTTCTTCATGTTTTTCTTCACCGATCTCGTTCTAATAAGTCTTAAACGGAAGATAATCGTTTGGTAGTAATTGGTAGCTTAATTATAACGTTTGGTTGTTAATTCCTTAATTACGCCAATCGAAAAACCATTTATGCTTAGATGAAGAGATAGAGGTTGGTTGCTGATGGATCCAACGGAATACGGAGCAATGAAATATCTATTTCTTTATGGTTTTTTTCACCGATCTCGTTCCAATAAGTCTCATACGGAAGATAATCGTTTGGTAGTGATTGGTAGTTTAATTAAGGAGAGATATACATCTAGATGGTCGAGGTCGAGGATTTAGAAACTATGAACATTCCGTCGACCGTAGAAGACCTACACTATGGGCCTGGTATCGATGATTCCATGTAAGTTGACAAATTTCATGATTTATCCATTCCCAAATTTTAAAACGCGTTTTTCTCAAAACCACGTTTTTCAAATCGGTACCCAAAATTTCTTGAAAATCAATGAATCGATTGCCTTGAGGTTTTTGTGGTTATTCTATACACCATTATCTAGTACTTGTCATAGGATTTCTTTTCCGTTACTTAGTTTCAGTTTTATAGGCAAAATAATAACTAATTTTTGGCCCAAAAATCACTATTTATGTTCAAACGTCCGTGTCATAAATCGATATTTTCAAAATCGGCTATGACGAGTACTAGATTATAGTATGTAATTTAATAATCTTTTATACGCAGATTTTTGTACGACGCTCCAAGTATCATACAATAACCTTGTAAATTTTTGATATTTTTAAATAAAGAAAATTAAACATATTTTTGAATGTATATACTTTTAGATAATTAAAACCCCAATCCAAAATTTCAAATAGTTTTCCTTGAAAAAAATCACAAAAATGACCTTTTTCCGGCTTCTAGGTGTATATCTCCCCTCCAAACGTTTGGTAAATAATTCCTGAATTACGCCGATCGAGAAAACCATCTACGGTTAGACGCAGCCGATAGAAGGCTGTAGTTGGCTGCTGAAGGATCTAACGGAATATGGAGCAATGATATGTCAATTTCTTTATGTTTTTCTTCGCCGATCTTGTTCCAATAAGTCTCAAATGGAAGATAATCGTTTGGTAATGATTGGTAGCTTAATTACAATGCTTGGTAGTTAATTCCTTAATTACGCCGATCGAAAAATCATTAACCCGTAGACACAGGCGATAGAGGGCTGTAATTGGTTGCTGAAGGATCTAACGGTAAAGGGAGCAGTGGTATTCAAATTTCATTATGTTGTTCGTCATCGATCTCGTTCCAATGAGTCTTGGACGGAAGATAATCGTTTGGTAGTGATTGGGTAGCTTAATTATACCGTTTGGTAGTTAATTCCTTAATTACGCCAATCGAAAAACCATCTATGTTTAGATGAAGGGATAGAGGGCTATAGTTGGCTGCTGATGGATCCAACGGAATACGGAGCAATAAAATATATATTTTATTGTTTTTTTTCACCGATCTCGTTCCAATAAGTCTCATACGGAAGATAATTGTTTGGTAGTGATTGGTAGCTTAATTAAAACGTTTGGTAGATAATTCCTCAATTACGACGATCGAGAAAACCATCTACGGTTAGACGCAGGCGATAGAGGCCTGTAGTTGGCTACTGAAGGATCTAACGGAATATGGAGTAGTGATATTTCAATTTCTTTATGTTTTTCTTCGCCGATCTCGTTCAAATAAGTCTCATACGGAAGATAATCGTTTGGTAGTAATTGGTAGCTTAATTAAAACGTTTGGTAGTTAATTGCTCAAATACGCCGATCGAAAAATCATCTACCCTAACAAGGAGACGGCACGACCGTGGGGTCGGGGATTTGGCCGAATTTTTTTGTGGTGAACGAGGACTCCTAGCACCTCACGTGGTTAAAGTAGTAGGACGCACTACTCGGAAAATTCCGAAAAAAATCGATTCAAAGTTTCTTAGGCGCCTTATGAGTTTAAAATGTCAGGCATTTGTCGAGCCGCCGTCTAGTCTAGACGGTTAGGGCTCGGTCTTTTGCGCTGGAGGTCTCGAGTTCGATTCCTCCCCTCGATTCGTTTTTAGGTCTCGAGTGTCGCCCAGCGTTATTGTTCCGGTCTAGATTAAGACCGAGCCTAACCCCCCGGGGTAGGTGAATGTTTCCCAGTGCAAACTGAGGAAGTGTGTTGCCTGGAGCAATAAAGTCTAATATTAAAAAAAGATAACATGTACATGCAAGAAACCGGGCGAATGCGGGAATGTTGGCTTTACATGCTAAATATGAATTACAAGCTAAATATGAATTAAATTAAGCGATGAACCAACCGAACAAGCCGTCAAGCCTAATTGAGCCCCAAGCGCGGAAATCACTTAAATATGAGAAGATTATATTTATTGGCAAATGATTGTGTAGTGAAGTTGGTAGAACGCTAGATTACTGTATTGAAGGTCCTAAGTTCGCGCCTCGGCAGTTTTAATCTTTTTCTTTCGCATTCGTACATCTGGTTGTACGAGCGAATTGAAGCAGTTTCAACCAATCAAAGAACTCGTCCGATCCCAAAAGAACTCGAACAAAAATAATATGGAAGAACATATTTTTTAATTTACTGCCATCGATAGTTGAATTTTGTTTTATAATTCCTACCTAGAGTGTTTACTTTTTTCCTTTATCATATTGACTCGCGGGGAGTCATCTCTATTATTATACACATAGTTCGATAGCTGCTGTGCTGGTGTACACGACAGATATGTTTGTGTTTGACAGGCGGAAACAATTTTGCCGCCATAACACGGTCAGTTTCACCTTATGCAGTTTTGTATTACTATATATTATGGGCTCTGGGGAACACTAGCGCCGCCTTCGGCGGAACTGAGCATTACACCTCTGCGACCGATTGAAAGAACTGTTTGAGGCGGGAGTGTCGACTCCTTCTCTCTAGTCTCCTCGACGTATATGCTCCTTACGTTTCATAACAGCTGCAGAATCCTATGCTACCGGCTTTCCGGACCCTCATTTTGTAAATTGGGTTCTCGAATCGTAAACGCTTGTTATTATTATTATATGTGCAAGAAAAGATTGTCGATAAAGTATACAATGAGGTTTTTCTTACAAGATAAAATAAATAAATTTTCGTACTTTCAATCAAGGTATTGCGGGTACAGCAAAATCCAATAGCTGGCGCCCTGAAGCGTAGTCGAGCTCTTGACACATTTTTTCTCAACTGACAATGTCCGACGAAAAATCCAAAAGGTACGTTGGATTTCATACTCGAATAGACCTCGTTTTTTCTCCCTACAATCGGGTATAGAAAAGGAAACTAGTTCGAGTTCAGGTTGTGTTCGCGTTTAACGAAGTAATACAAGCTGTTGGGTACTTGTTTCGATAATATTTCCTTTAGAGTTTGATCGGCAGGGCGTTAAACTATATAAAACGATGATAGTTGTATCTCCTTATCTTTGCGTCGCCTCAGCACCGCAGACAAAAACAATGTGCCTGAAAATGGCTCAAACGAGGAAAAAATGAAGACCAAATTGGAGGATAGGGGCAAAGCCAAACTAAAGCCGGAAGAGAACAACAGGGACAAGCCGAATGGACGCGGAAATAACGGTGATACCGCAAATTGTTATTGGTATATAATTCAACATTTCGAGATATTGCCACTCTTATGAAGAAAATTGAGCATTCTGACATTGGTAAGAACTTGGCTTTCAGTGGCAAGGAGAGAAATCTCAACATAGCGGAACTTTTGTGCGCCAGTTGCTCTAGATGGTTTCACGAATCGT
Organism: Ophion slaviceki; assembly: GCA_944452715.1. NCBI lineage: Eukaryota > Metazoa > Arthropoda > Insecta > Hymenoptera > Ichneumonidae > Ophion > Ophion slaviceki. Next base: position 50,431,264 of record OX101786.1, read on the forward strand.
GCATCGGCTATCAATTGGGGAACATCGTGCCCTTCATGATGAACTACGTTTTTATGTGCAAAAATTGCTCACCCACCGGTTTGGAGAATTTCAAGAAAAATCAAGCACGTAAGCATCCAACAACTTTGACGGATATGTAAGGTTACACACGTAGGTTGGGCGGTTAGCACGCTTATCGCAAAGGTTCAACACTGAAATAAATTCCCATCTCCGTTAGTATCCTCGGAAGAAAAGCTTTCAACAAAATGGCAAAATAAAAGATAAGATTAAAAATGCGTGAAAATATGAGATTAGTGTAATGTGTCAAAGCTTTGTAATAATGAGCGCTTCTATGGACCATTATGTGTAGTGTTTCTGAAAAGCCAGCATATTTAATAGTCATCGATAATAAGGTAACCGGGAGTTGAAAGTAAGCCAACTATTGGCCTAGTTTCAGGAGTTCAAACTTTCGGGAGTTGAAAGTTGTTGTACTTACTTTCAACCGGGAGTTGAAAGTTGTTGTACTTACTTTCAACCGGGAGTTGAAAGTAAGTACAACAACTATTGGCCTAGTTTCTACTCGAGTGAAACCCCTTTACTATGCCCCAACTATTCCAATTAGATAACATCAATTCAAAGTTAATACCAATTGTTCATAGGAGAATGATTTTAATTTCCGAAAGATACTTTGAGTGCAATTCTCCAATTGTAATGTGCCATTTCGATCTTTTATGAAGAAAGAAAATGTTATATTTTTCTATCATTTGTGAAGTAAATTTGGCGGCAATGTATTCAATAGATGTATCAAATGTTTGCAGCCTTTCCACAGATGTGTGTAACAGCCATAGCGAATCTCCTTCAGGATGGCCAGAAAGAACCGGAGCTAAGAACTTTCTTTCACAAGGACAAAGATATAATTCCATTCATAGAGTGCCATTGGGAAAGCATGACGACAATGCCACGGCGGGTCACCCAGTCATGGCACGCGACGGTAATCGAAAAAAGTATAACAAAGGAACATAAAAATAAATGAATGTCGTTTCGAAACACCCGTTCCTCCATTTAAGTCGGTTATTCAAATGAAACAAATAGGTTCATACTCGTAGAGCCGATAATTGATATTGAACTCGTTTACCAATCGGTAACAAGGTTGAGTGATGCGACTAATTTGCTTCGTTTTTCGAGGTGAGCAATGAAAAAAATATATATATATATATATATTTGTATATACTTCTGTAGATACATCGGGCTCTGCTCAAAGACGTCGGTACACTATTTACGGTAGAAGAGAACAATACCGATGGTCAGCTGTTTGGCTTGACGACACCTGACTTGGTCCTCATCAAACCCAATTACGAAGCTATGATTAAAGGTGGTCATCTCAAGATCACGGAAATGGGCATCCAGCACGTTGGTAAATAACTCACCTCATTCATATTCTTTTCATTCTCTTTGTTTTTTCCTTTTGTTATTCGATCAAAGATAAAACGAGTACTTGTAGGAAAAATATTCCAATACTTATCTTATCGCAACTCACTCAAGTACGCTATCTATTGAATTATCTATATCGCATTCGTATCATTCGCAATCGTGGCCATGGTCGAGCAGGGTACGCGAACGGCGATAAGAACAATTCAACTATATATATATGTGCGTGTGTGTGTATATATTATTCTACCTACGAACAATGGACTCGTGAATTAACCTGTGGATGGAAAAAGCAACGTATAGCGCAAGAGAAACCTCAAACGGGCGCGGAACGTTGCTTTGAAGAAAAAATAACCATAATAATCTGTCGATTATTCTTCGTGATTGTCATTTATTATTGCACGCGACACTCTTATAGATAACAATTGTAAACTCGAATAAAACGAGCGAGACGTCGTATTTAAGATTACATTTTCTTCGGATGTGAAATATAATTGAACCAATATCACTATCATTATGACAATAATTAACGTGGAGATTAGGTGTTAATGAAAACGGATGAGTCAACGTTGGGCGAAATTCTTTATCCATTTTTTGTTGTCAAGTACACAAGATCGCCTTTGTATTTTTAATTCTGGTAAAATTTTAGCTCCTCTCGGTACTGGCCTTCGTGGTCGCAATGCGAAGCGAAAATTTCCCGGCGAGGGGACGGGAGCAGGACCGGGGAAAAAAGGTCGTGGTTCCGATATGGCTACGCCGAAATTACCGGCCCACGGTTATCCGCTCGAGCACCCCTTCAACAAGGATGGCTATCGTTATATTTTAGCGGAACCCGACCCTCACGCTCCTTTCAGACAGGTTAGTTCAATTTTCTAAATTGTCATTAAAGATAAGAGGTACACAATGGTGCGATTTTACATGAAAATTATATATATACATATATATACACGATATAAGTAACACTGTTATTCCAACACCAAAATAGGCGAAATAATCTGTAAAGATATTTTACGAAAAAAAATTACAAATCGGACTCTTGATGATGAACGAAAATAGTTTCTCCTTGCTGCATGTGAAAGCTTTTTCTTGTTGGTGTTGCCGCTGCGATCATTGACAGCCTATGCATGTATGTTGTGTGCAAGGAATGATTTCGTACTATGAATGAATAAAGGAATTCGACGAGAGCAGCGATTGGGCGGGTAAACCGATTCCCGGCTGGTTGTATCGAGCCCTCAGTCCGAGTACGGTATTGCTTGCCCTTCACGACCGTGCACCGCAACTTCGCGTCTCGGAAGATCGTCTCGCCATCACAGGAGAAAAGGGATATTGCATGATACGAGCAACACATTGTAAGAAGCCACGAAAAATTAACGACTCGATGTAATCTGACGAGGTGACGATTCCAAAAAAGCCACGTAAATAGGTATACTAAAGTTCATTGTTTTGTATCCAGGTGTGAGTCGAGGTACCTGGTACTGGGAAGCTACAATTGAAGAAATGCCGGAAGGATCCGCAACGAGGCTGGGCTGGGGACAGGAATACGCAAATTTGCAAGCACCTCTCGGTTACGACAAATTTGGCTATTCGTGGAGATCGAGGTGGATATTTTTATGATAAACAATTAAGCGGAAAGACATGGCGCTTTGATAATCGTGGAATAAAATAATTCAGGAAAGGGACGAGATTCCACGAAAGTCGTGGCAAGCATTACAACACAGGCTACGGTGAAGGCGATACTTTGGGATTTCTTATTATCTTACCTGACATACACGAAGCCTCGCATATACCCAATACATACAAAGACAGGGTAAGTCATGACCAAGTAAATCGTTGCAGAGGACGTGCAATATTTAATTATAGATACAAGAAGGTAGATTACTCGGTGTCTAACCATCTGTCGTCGCTTCACCCCAAACTGAATCGTCGCATATTGTTTTTCAAATGTTGACGAATCAGCCTTTATATTATCTCGTTATGTGGCAAGTGCATCATTTGAATAAAAATATTGCACCGACGATGGCAAGCAGGACTGATCGTGATTTTACCTTTCAGCCCCTTGTGAAATTTAAAAGTCACCTATACTATGAGGAAAAAGATCGCGTTCCCGAAGCTCTCAAGGCTCTAACACCTCTAGCCGGAAGTAAAATAATTTTTTTCAAGAACGGCCAATCGCAGGGCGATGCTTTCGTGGATCTTAATCGAGGAGGTTATTATCCGACCGTATCAATTCACAAAAGTGCGACGGTTTCCGTAAACTTTGGACCGAATTTCAAATGCGCTCCCAGCAACACACATTTTCGAGGGGTAGGTCAAATATTTATTTGCCGAAAAGGATAATAGTACTAATTGTAAAAAAACAGTAATCATTGCAATATTCATTTTCAATCCAGAGGCGATGAACTGACTGTTTACCGATTGGATTTTTTTCTTTTTCTTTCCAGATGCATGAAAAAGCGGAAGAGGCAATGAGTGAACAATCAATGGCCGATATGCTTTATCTTTCGGAAAATGAAGGAAAATTGCGACTAGACACGTTCTCCTTATGACATTGATGTACACATTTATTTTCATACTTTGTACTAAAATCGATTGTGAATTTCTATCGAAATTCATTTAGATGAATCAGACCCCGGATAGGTCTGATTAAATTTTTTGCCATCAGTCGTAATGTGACAATAAAACCCGAGCTATGTTCCATTTTATCATTTTATTTATTACCGTACGCCATGAGATTTACAATTATCGGCCAAAACCACCTCTACACGCTGGACTCGGTTTCGCCATCTTGTCGCTGTTTTCCCATTGCGACATAGTCATCGCCTTGAAACGAAAGCCCAAAGAAACAATATAATGAGAATATTCAAAAATCCTACAAAGATATTTCAATAGGTCGGTTCAAATTTTAAGTAACAACGAAACAGGCTGTGAAAAAGTTTTATTCGGGTATTATTAAAGGTGAACTGTTCTTCTGGGGGCCATTCATAAAACACGTGACGCAAATTTTATCAATATCGACCCCCCTCCCCCCTCTGTGACGTTTCGCTACGGGTGCCGGTGCCGCTCCTGAAAATTACGTGACATGGAGCCCGCCCCCCCTTCTGCTCTCGTTTTTCTTTCAACAAAAAGAAGCAAGCAAAATACTAAAACCATTTTAATAAGCTATTTCAGAACGAACAATTTTTATTGTTTACTTTAGGTAAATATATATGTAATATATAAAAACGTACAATTTATACGTGGGGTCGTCCATTAAGGTCTTAGGCCACTCTAGAGGCCGAAAAAATAGGCTTTTTGGGGATTTTTTTCAGAAAAACTACACAATAAATTGAGATTACAAAAAGGGTGTTTATCATACACATCAGTGACTGTATACAATAATTTTTTTGAAGCGATTAATTTCAAAATGGCGGCTGTGCAGCGTTTATCTCAAAACTGCATTTTTTAAGTTGGCCAGAAACATAACTCACAATTTTCAACCGATTCACTTGAAATGTTGAATATATCTTGAAAAATACATTGTTTATGGAAGTACGTAGGATTTTTTTTATATTGCATAGTTCATTTGTTATTAACAATTATCTGACGACATTTTTCACTTTCCAAAAATTTGCCTCAAAAATCGTCAGCTAATTTTTAATAATAAAAGAACTATGCAATATTTAAAAAAAATCCTACGTACTTCCATAAACAATGTATTTTTCAAAATATATTCAACATTTCAAGTGAATCTGTTGAAAATTGTCTGAGTTATGTTTCCGGCCAACTTAAAAAATGCAGTTTTGAGATAAACGCTGCACAGCCGCCATTTTGAAATTAATCGCTTCAAAAAAATTATTGTATACAGTCACCGATATGTATGATAAACACCCTTTTTTGTAATCTCGATTCATTTTGTAGTTTTTTCTGAAAAAAAAAAAAAAAAAAAAAAATCCCCAAAAAGCCTATTTTTTCGGCCTCTAGAGTGGCCTAAGGCCTTAATGGACGACCCCACGTACATTAATAATAAATAATTTGATAATCTTTTATCACGATGCACCTAGAATGCAATGTATTCCCGAGGATGCTTCAGGTGAGTCTCAATCGATATCAGAGAAGTTGCGACTTCCTCGTAGTCGGAACTTTGGGTGGGCAGTACAGAACATTTTCAGCGTTTCGGTATCACCCTTTTCCAGATTTAATATGCTTATAGCGTCTCGTGACTTTTGCTCGACTCCCCTCCCGCGCCTCTGTGACAAAGTGTGACGATTTGCCTACCCCCCCCCCCCCCTCACTGCGTCACGTGTTTTATGAATGGCCCCTCTAAACCCAAACAAATATACACACACACACACACACACACACACACACACAGGGTGGCCGGAACATTGACGTCCAAAAATAAAATTTAGGTCTCTCGTATCGTGGGGTATCCGAATAACCCCCATGTATGTCCCGCGACTTTTCATAGCTTTCGAGTTGTGCATTTTTTTCTGAATTTTTGAGAATTTTCGACCAGACCAATTTAAAAAAAATCTTCAATAAAAGTAGACGACTTTGTCGAGATTTTTTTTGCAACTGAATCTTCATGAGTAGTATTTTTATGCATAAAACAATCAGCTTCGTAACTGTGATGAAAGTTATGAAAATGTAGGTATAAAGTGAAAAATTTACGTTCGGTAAATTAAGACTTGAATTTTCAACTTTAAATTAAAAATCTGAACAGGTGACTTCATGGTTCCTATTTAGGCCTCAAGAATGCGCCAGACTCTCAGCTTTCATAATCATTTTAAAAAAAAGTAGTATTTAATAGGGCTACTTTGGCTACAATTGACCTTCAAAGACAGCGAGGTGGAAAATTCTTAAAATTAGCCATCTGATTAAAAAAAAAAAAATTGCCCATATTATCATTCCTAAGGTTATTTAGTTTGTTAACTAACAAAAAATGACTGCAGGAAAGCTAAGATTTAAACATTTGGAGGTTTATTATTTTTTTAGTTTAATTTAAGTTTAATGAATTCTGTAAACGAGGGCGCAACTCTTTTACCCGATCTACGAGAACGGATCGCGCAAAATTTAATAAACATGAATTAAACTAAAAAAAAATAAACCTCACAATGTTTAAATCTTAGCTTTCCCTGCAGTCATTTTTGGTTAGTTAACAAACTAAATAACATTAGGAATGATAAAATGGGCAATTTTTTTTTTAATCAGATGGCTAATTCTAAGAATTTTCCACCTTGCTGTCTTTGAAGGTCAATTGTAGCCAAAGTAGCCCTATTAATTACTACTTTTTTTAAATGATTATGAAAGCTGAGAGTCTGGCGCATTCTTGAGGGCTAATTAGGAACCATGAAGTCACCTGTTTAGATTTTTAATTTAAAGTTGAAAATTTAAGTCATAATTTACCAAACGTAAATTTTTCAATTTAGACCAACATTTTCATAACTTTTATCATAGTTACCAAGCTGATTATTTTATGCATAAAAGTACTACTCATGAAGATTCAGTTGCAAAAAAAAATCTCAACAAAGTCTTCTACTCTTTTTTAGATTTTTTTTAATTGGTCAGGTCGAAAGTTCTCAAAAATTCAGAAAAAAATTCATAACTCGAAAACTATGAAAAGTCGCAGGACATACATGGGGGTTATTCGGATACCCCACGGTACAAGGGACCTAAATTTTATTTTTGGACGTCAATGTTCCAGTCACCCTGTATATATAACTACTGAGTAGTAATTCCACCAAGCAGTGGTCGTCTAGTTGAAAATTTGATACAATTTTAGCCATTATTTCTGGTATAACTTGCACACTTTCGATTATGAGACAGTTATTTCGGAAGGATATTTTTGACAAGTGAACTGAGCTTACCACGATAGACAAAGCGTGAAGTCCTGACCTCAACTCCTCTTGTAGCACTTCATTGACCATTCGATGTCTCTACACAAAAGAACGAAAATTAATGTGCACCGAGTATAAACGCAGAAAGAGCCTACTCACCTTTATCAAGGTTTCTTTTTCAAATTTATCGGAAATTACGACGACTTTAAAATGGCTTTCCGATCCCTTTGGCACGTTGTGCATGTAGGACTCGTTGAATACAGCCAAATGTTGAGGTTCGAGTGCTTGCGTTAACTTTTGTCTTATCAACGTTTCCATCGGTTTGCCGACTGTGGTCCCACTCATTGTTCGGTAAGTTTGAATAACGCCCCAAACGCCTTGAGTTTCAATGAAGTCATCGAGACACAATATTTTTAACCTCCCAAAGTAGTTTAACGAAAAGAGAAATAATTCTACCAAATAGTATATAAAAGGGTAGAAAATAACTTACCGCGATTTGTTGAACTCAAGCGGGTATACATATGTGATCTTAATGAAATTTAAAAGAAGGACGTGGTCATATTTTTAATAAATGACTTCATTCGTTCTTTTCGTCAATCCATTGGAGACTTTCCCTCATCGTCGCGCACTAACAGCAGTCTGGAAAAAGCACATCTTTAGCGAATGTCGGTAAAACAGCGTCCTATTTGTCGATAATTTCTCCTACGGTCTTATGTAAGTCCGTGGTTTCTCCTCGAACCTCTTGGGAATCGTTGATTGTGTCACGGGGTAAATAGTAAAAACGTAATTTTTACTTTTTCTTTATTCCTGAATAGAAATATTCTTTATTGGAAATACAGATGTAAGTTTTCAGTTTCAAATTTCGAATGAATAAGACGCCCTGGCAATCAGCGCGCGCGTTTAAATAGAATTCTTATCACTAGAGGCTTAAGGGGAGGGTAGGGGTTTCAGCGTGAAAAAAAAACACTTTTTTGCGATTTTTTTCATCTATATGGATAGACTAAATTTATTGAAACCTTTTGTACATTGTTAAGTGTCATTTCAAGAACATTCCGTGAAATTTGTACGCGAAAATATCCACAAACAAGCCGGTGACAAAGTTTTTCCACGAACGTCTTTGGAAAAACACGATTTGCGGTCTTCACTGTATCTCAGCTAGAAATTATCTGATATCAAGTACCATTAAAATTTAGTCAAAGTATCACCAAATCCTCCCCCCAACGGTCTTTGATAATTTTTTGTAATTTCTAAATTTTTGGTGGTCATGTAAAGTAAAAAGTGCTATTTTTCACGAAAAATTCCGCCATTTTGGGGGTGGGAAACCCCTTCAACGTAAAAAAATCTCAAACTAACCGTTGGGGGTAGGTAATTTATATGTAGAAAGTGTGTACCAAGTTTGAAAGTGTGTATCAAGAAAGTGTGTATCAAGTGTGTAGAAAGTGTGTACCAAGTTTGAAAGTGTGTACCAAGTGTGTACCAAGTTTGTAGTTTTCAAATGGCAGTGAAGACGGACTTTGAAAAAGTGATTTCGAGAAAAACGCGGCATCGGCTTGTCTGTGGATATTTTCGCATACAAATTTCACGGAATGGTTTTGAAATGACCCTTAACAATGTACAAAAGGTTTCAATAAATTTACTCTATCCATATGAGGGTGACAATTTGGGGATGGCCACCTATTTTTAAATCCATTTGGGCGGCCATTTTCAATCAATTGGGGTGCGCTTTTTGAATAGTTTTTCGGGAACTTTTCGAAAAAAATAAATTTCATGGAAAAAAAGAAAAATGTTTTGAACAAAAATAAAAATGGCATTCCGCGCCGACCGAAGCGAAGTCGATTCAATTTGGAACACGGAAGATCCGAATAGAAGTCGCTCGAAAAATGTCATCACTGAGCAACACAATATCAAAATTTCGAAATCGAACGATAGTTCAATCGCTGAGTTTGACTTCCGCAGTATCTCGGGAACGGCGGAACCTGCGAACACCTCGTCAAAGTTAGCCCCCCCACTTTGACTAATCGAAGTTTTTTTTACGAATCGTTTGGTGGTCGTTTGGTAGCGTTTGGTAAACCATTCAAATCGTTTGGTAGTTCTCCGTTTTTCGAAAAATCGATAATAAAAAATTGGGCTGTAAGTTGCCCCCCCCCCCACTTTGACTAAACGAACTTTTTTTTTACGAATCGTTTGGTGGTCGTTTGGTATCGTTTGGTTAACCATTCAAATCGTTTGAAAGTTTTGCCGGTCTTTCGGAAAATCAAAGAGAAAATTTCGATCCATAAGATAGGACGATGAGCAGCGGAAAAAGACTCGACAACCAACCGCCATCTATCGCAAAAACGTCGTAGATTATCGCGACCAATCGCAGCCTTCCGTTTCGGATACGCGAAATTTCTTTCGGTTCGGTCGGAGTTTATTAACAAACCTAATTATGAAAATGTCACATCGATCTGCCCCTGCGGCTTCTGGCGACCAATCACACTCTCTATTCCTGATACGCACGTATTTTATGTTATCGTATATGAATGATCGACTACCAAACGTCCTGAATAGAATACGAAACGCTACCGGATGTTTTTCTATCGATCGCGGCCCATTAGAACGTAATCGGACAAGAAATAACGAGTAAATCTACGCTAATAAATAATTCTGCCAGTGCGGCTTCTGGCGATCAATCTTAGCGCTCCATTCCCGATTCGCTGTATCTTGCGTTGGTGTTGTTGATTGATCGACTACCAAACGACCTGAATAGAATGCCAAATGCTATGATTTATTTTTCTATCGCTTTAGTTTCATCACAATGAATTAGCCACAAAATAATAGGTGAATTTTTGTTAGAAATTCCTTTCTCCGCTGCGGCTTCTGGCGACCAAGAACAGCTCGCCGTTCACGATAGACACGTATTTCTCGTTGGCGCAATCTAGTGATCGACTACCAATCGTCCTAAAATGAATACCAAACGCTTCCGGGAGTTTTTCTATAAATCAAGACTCATTGAAGGGAAATCAGACAAGAGATAGCGAGTGCATCCGTGTTTTACAATTTTACTCTGTGGTTGGACCTTCAGTGACCAATCGCAGTCCTCTAATCAAGACGCCGGATATCCGTTCTTGGTTCGGTTATGACTTTGGATTCTGATCCGCCATAGCCGAGGCGTTCAAAATTTTTTAATTCGTGTCCTCATTTGGGAATAATTATTTAATTGAAGTATGCGAAAACGTATTACTAATAAAGAATCAAATCAAAGGAACTCAACAGGAAGTCACATAAGAGAGATGACCCAACAATGGGCCGCCCAGATACCACCATAAACTTAGCCGAACAACTAGTTTATGGTGGTCAGATACCACCATAAACTTAGTCGAACAACTTTAACTTCTCAAGGTTTTTTCATTCCTAATGGTTTGGTGGTGATTCGTAGCCTAATACGAAGGTTTGGTGGTCGACCGTTTCGTTATAATTAAATGAGACTTTTTTCCCGTAAAGTCGGCCGGACCTTTTTTTATTTCTCACGCAATCCATAAAATGCCACGCCGAATCGATGCAGAATCGTTTGGTGGTCACAAATATGCAAATCCCAGCGTTTGGTAGTTAATTCATTAGTTATCCCGGTCGAAAAACAATCTACGTCTAGGCGCAAACGATGGAGGGCCGTATTTGGTGATTTATAGATCCAACGGAATACGGCGCAGTGATATTTCAATTTATTTATTAGGAGTACAACTTTGCAGTGACCGTTTTACTTAGAGAGCCACTGCGGCTGAAGTAGTGGCCCTAGCTCAATAAAAAAGTGGCATTTTAAACTAGAGGCTCTGCCAATGTAAATAATTTAAAAAAGCTAACGGATACGTGTATGCATTATAAAGTTATAGGCACTCAAACATGGCAACCTACGAACCGAATTCTCAGCATTTGCGGGAGGTTATGATTTACTTCTTCAACATCAAGAAATCTGCGGCTGAGGCCCACCGTTTGCTTGTAGATGCTTACGGGGAGGATTCTATTAGTGAGAAAACGTGTCGGCGGTGGTTTCAACGCTTCAAAAGTGGAGATTTTGAGGTCGAGAACAAGAATGGTGGCGGAAGGCAGAAAGTTTTTGAAATCGGGCTGACAGCTGGGCGTTGTGTACTATGAGCTGCTCAAACCATCCGAAACCATCACAGGGGAACTCTACCGACGTCAGTTGATGCGCTTGAGTAAGGCACTCAAAGAGAAACGGCCACAATTCAACGAAAGACATGACAAGGTGATACTGCAGCATGACAATGCCCGACCCCATGTTGCAAATGTCGTGAAAAAGTACTTGGAAACGCTGAAATGGGAGGTTTTATCTCACCCGCCGTACTCTCCAGACATTGCCCCTTCCGACTATCACTTGTTCCGGTCAATGGCACACGATTTGGCTGACCAGCACTTCGGTACTTACGAAGAAGTCAAAAATTGGGTCGATTCCTGGATTGCCTCCAAGGACCAAGACTTTTATCGACGCGGAATTCGAATGCTACCTGAAAGATGGGCTGAGGTCGTAGCTAGCGACGGGCAGTACTTTGATTTAAAAATATGTAGCCACTTTTTTATAATAAAACCTTAAACTTTTGAAAAAAACGGTCACTGCAAAGTTGTACTCCTTATATGTTTTTGAAGATAATCCTTTGGTAGTGATTGGTAGCTTAATTGAAACATTTAGTAGTTAATTCCTTAATTACACCAAACGAAAAACCATCTACGGTTAGATGTAGGCGATAGAGGGCTGTAGTTGGCTGCTGATGGATCCAACAGAATGCGGAGCAGTGATACGGAGCAAGGTCTTTATGTTTTTTTACCGACATCGTTCCAATAAGTCTCACACGGAAAATAATCGATTGGTAGTGATTGGTAGCTTCATTAAAACGTTTGGTAGATAATTCCTCAATTACGCCGATCGAGAAAACCATCTACGGTTAGACGCAGGCGATAGAGGGCTGTAGTTGGCTACTGAAGGATCTAACGGAATATGGAGTAGAGGTATTTCAATTTCTTTATGTTTTTCTTCGCCGATCTCGTTCTCATAAGTCTCATACGGAAGATAATCGTTTGGTAGTAATTGGTAGCTCAATTAAAACGTTTGGTAGTTAATTTCTCCAATACGCCGATCAAAAAATCATCCACCCTAACAAGGAGATAGCACGACCGTGGGGTCGGGGATTTGGCCGAATTTTTTCGTGGTGAAAGAGGACCCCTAGCACCTCACGTGGTTAAAGTAGTAGGACGCACTACTCGGAAAATTCCGAGAAAAATTGATTCAATGTTTCTTGGGCGCCTCATGAGTTTAAAATGTCAACCACTTGTCGAGCCGCCGTCCAGTCTAGACGGTTCGGTCTCGGTCATTTGCGCCGGAGGTCTCGAGTTCGATTCCTCCTTCGTATCTTTTTTTTCTTTTGTTTTGTTATCCCAACAATTATTCAAAACGCTTCTCATCAGTACATTATTTTTCAATATTTATTTACATTATTTTTTTTTACTTATTTTCATTTTTTTCCAATAAAACAATTCATAACGGTGGGTTTTTTAAAATTTTTTATTGTAAAGTATATGAGGATTATTTACAAAAACCGCAGTGGTAATTATCGTAGAAACAAAGCAATCATTTTTGCGACATGTTGCGCAACATATAAAACGGATTTTTTACAATCGCAGGGAGTTTGCAATACATCCGTACAAAAACATATCCCATTAACATTCATGAAAATGTTTCTAGTAACTGATAATTTTGAGGCAAACCAGGCGTATTGAATCATGTCTCGGAATATTGGTGATGATAATTGATGGTGAATTATTAAATGGATTTTTATACAATCTTCCCGGAAATTCATTTCACGATTCTGCTCTAAAAATTCGCTGCAATTTACTAGAAACATTTTCATGAATGTTATTGGGATGTCACGTCCTGTCTAATTTTTTTGTATAATATTAATATAATTATCTTTCTACGACTCTGTGCCTCGTGTCTCCGTGCGGTGTCCGGTGCGAAACGCCGACAGTGGGACCGGATGTACCCGATTGAATTCCGCTGATCGAGCATCGCCTGATCCGCAGGGTTCGACCGTGGGACTCCGGGAGCGAAGAAGTTTCCGTGGACGTTGCCAAAAACCCCACCAGGCTAATAGCGACCGAGCTAACGTCGGTCCGGTGGCGGTACGTATGAATAGTTCCGATTTGTCCACGGTTCGCTCCTGGAGTCGGAGAAAACTCCTAGTAACAGCAGTCCTCGCGGCGGTGTAATAAGTCCAGGCTAGCAACCCGGCGGACCCGCATAGAGACGTCAGTCTTTACTAGTAACATCCTAGTAGCAACGGAGCTCGCGGCGGTGTAATAAGTCCAGGCTAGCAACCCGGCGGACCCGCACAGAGGCGTCAGTCTACTATTTGCTATTTATTTTAACTTCCATATTTCATCAACAAAATAAACTTCGAATCAGTGTTATCACTGATTCGAAGTTTATTTTGGTGCGGGGCCTACGTTAAAACCCCGATCAAAATAGAGGACCCATAAGTTCAACGTGCGGTGTGCGGGAGAGAAACACGGGGAGAATTGTCCCCGCGGAAGAGCGTGCTAGACCGAGTGAGTGAGAGAGCGACGCGGGGGAAACTGTCCCCGCGTAAACGCGTGATTACCCACGGAACGTTGGAAGTAGAATTAACGTAATATAATAAAATACGATTTATAACCATTTACCCCTAGATAGCATCCGTTAGAATTTGTTTCCCCACTCCCATTTCCACAGGAGAGTTTGCCGGGCCCGTATGGGACGTGAGGCTATCCCTTCTACTTTAAAGAAATTATATTGAAGAACCCAAAGGTAAAATAAAATCGGCCCTTCTGGACGTAACAGGGACATGTTTTTGTACGGATGTATTGCAACCTCCCTGCGATTGTAAAAAATCCGCGTTTATATGTTGCGCAAGATGTCGCAAAAATTATTACTGTGTTTGCTTCTACGATACTTATCATTGCGGTTTTTGTATATAATTATTATATGAATAAAAATTAACCCGGTGCGTTGGTCTAGTGGTAGCGTGCTGGCCAGCGGATCGGGAGGTCGCGGGTTCGAAACCCAGTCGCGTACTTTCGTCGGGAAATGTTTTTTCTTCGACATTTCTCGGCGAAAGACTACTAGTTCTGTGACTGGGAAGCGAACTTGTGACCGGCTGTATCGGTATAAGTTTTTCGCAGTTTCCCTATGCCCATGGCAGACATGCCATGGCGAATACGATACAGAGGGGGAAGTCGGCTCCGGCCGCAAGGTGGGAGGGTATGGAATGGGTGGTAGGGGACAGTTGTGGAATAGTTGATAGAGGGGGTATGGATGTGGAATGGGAGGTAAGATCGAAGTTGAGGCGGATTGGGGCTCGTAAAAAGGGGAAGCCCTGTACGGCTGGAAACGAACCAATATATAAATGAAAATTAAATTTTTCCTAATCGACTTCGTTATTCTCATTAAAAACCCAATGTCCCTCCTCAAATACTTTACAATGAAAAATAAAAAAAAACCATCGTTATGTATTGTTTTATTGAAAAAAAAATGAAAATAATTTTTTTTTTATGAAAATGATTTAAAAAAAATAAAACAAATAAATTTTAAAAAATGATGTACGGATGAGAAACGTTTTGAATAATTGCTGGGAAAACAAAAAAAAAAGATCTGAAGGAGGCATCGAACTCGAGAACTCCGGCGTAAAAGACCGAGCCCTAACCGTCTAGACTAGACGGCGGCTCGACAAATACCTGACATTTTAAACTCATAAGGCGCCTAAGAAACTTTGAATCGATTTTTCTCGGAATTTTCCGAATAGTGCGTCCTACTACTTCAACCACGTGAGGTGCTAGGGGTCCTCTTTCACCACAAAAAGATTTGGCCAAATCCCCGACCCCACGGTCGTGCCGTCTCCTTGTTAGGGTAGATGATTTTTTGATCGGCATATTTGAGGAATTAACTACCAATCGTTTTAATTGAGCTACCAATTACTACCAAACGATTATCTTCTGTATGAGACTTATTAGAACGAGATCGGTGAAGAGAAACATAAAGAAATTGAAATATCACAATTACTCCATATTCCGTTAGATCCTTCAGTAGCCAACTACAGCCTTCTATCGCCTGCGTCTAACCCTAGATGGTTTTTCGATTGGTGTAATTAAGGAATTAACTACCAAACGTTTTAATTAAGCTACCAATCACTACCAAACGATTATCTTCCGTATGAGATCGATTGGAATGAGGTCGGTGACGAAAAACATAATGAAATTTAAATACCACTGCTCCCTTTTCCGTTAGATCCTCCAGCAGCCAATTGCAGCCCTCTATCGCCTGTGTCTACGGGTTGATGATTTTTCGATCGGCGGAATTAAGGAATTAACTACCAAACATTGTAACTAAGCTACCAATCACTACCAAACGTTTATCTTCCATTTGAGACTTATTGGAACGAGGCCGGCGAAGAAAAACATGAAGAAATTGACATATCACTGCTCCGTATTCCGTAATACGTATCTTATTACGTAAGGCGTAATTGAGGAATTATCTACCAAACGTTTTAAGGGGAGATATACACCTAAAAGCCGGAAAAAGGTCATTTTTGTGAATTTTATCAAGGAAAACTATATGAAATTTTGGATTAGGGTTTTAATTATCTCAAAGTATATACATTCAAAAATGTTTAATTTTCTTTTACTTAAAAATATCAAAAATATAGGATACTGTATGATCCTTGGAGCGTCGTAAAAAATCTTCGTATACGGTACGCACTGGCGTTTCTTCAAAAATAATCTGGAAAAAAAATCCAAAAAGATTATTAAATTACATACTATAATCTGGTACTTGTCATAGCCGATTTTGAAAATATCGATTTATGACAAAATGGCGGACGTTTGAACTTAAATAGTGATTTTTGGGCCAGAAATTAGTTATTATTTTGCCTATAAAACAAAAACTACGAGGTGTGACAATTAAATAATGAGACTGACGTTATAAAAGCCGTATATTTAAAAATTATTCAACAACTGCTCCATCCCCTTCGAAGTACTCCCCTTGGGCAGCTGTACACCGAGCCCATCGATTTTTCCACGCTTAGTAACATTTCTGGAGCTATGTGAACTTGGCGATTCGACTTTGGATTCCTGTATTTTTTTTGGCGTCAATCGTTTGTGAGTCGTTTGTGGTTGATTGTGGTAACAATTAAAACGTTTGTGAGATGAGTCGTTAGTTAGAAAATGAGCGGTAAAAATTACCGGTAAGTTAGCGACTTGACTTTGACTTTTCGATTTTTTTTTTTTTTAAATCGTTTGTGAGTCATTTGTGGTTGATTGTGAGAACAATTAAAACGTTTGTGAGATCAGCCTTTAGTTGAAAAATGAGAGTTAAAAATGGCCGGTAAGTTGGCGACTCGACTTTGACTTTGACCATTTTTTTTTTTTTTAATCGTTTGTGGGTCGTTTGTGGTTGATTGTGAGAATAATTAAAACGTTTGTGAGATCAGTCTCGGCGGTGAAAAAGAGACATGTAAAGAACGGGAAAATTACCGATTCGACTGTCACTTTTGCACTTGTTTGTATACATTTTTGGTCGTTTGTAGTTGGTTGCGCGAACAATTCGAAGGGTCGTACGTTTAGCGTTTACGAAGTAAGACGTAAAAACGTATGTGGAAAAATTCTCGACGAACGGTTATATTACCCAAACACGTCAGCACCGAAATGTTCATTTTTATTATATTTCTATATCACGAAGAAGTTAATCGATGTCAAATGGTTGACGAATACTTTAATTAGAACATTTTGTGAGGTCAGTCGTTAGTTGAGAAATAATGGTGAAAGATTACCGCAAAGTTAGCGAGTCGACTTAACTTTTAGATTAAAAAAAAATCGTTTGTGAGTCGTTTGTGGAATTGTAAAATCAATCAAAACGTTTCTGAGCTCACTTTTGGTGGAAAAATAAGACTTAATAGTGACTGGTAAGTAAGCGATACGGCTTTGACATTTTCAAATTTAAGTGTTTGTGGCTGATTTTGACAATAATCAAAACGTTTGTAAGATGATCGGTTTCAAAATGGAAAGTAAAACATTTTTGCCAAACTTCTTTACAAGGTCATATAACCCAAACTTCTTTGCATGGTCATATAACCCAAACACACGGGTCAACACAGAGAAATGCTATTTTTGCGTTATTTATATATGACGAAGAGGTTAATTGACGTCAAATTGTTGACAAATATTTTTCAATCGTTTGTGGTTGATTGTGGTAACGATTAAAACGTTATTGAGATGAGTCTTTAGTTGGAAAATGAGCGTAAAAAATTACCGGTAAGTTAGCGACTCGACTTTGACTTTTCGAATCAAATTTTTTTTAAATGGTTTGTTAGTCAATTGTTGTTGATTGTGAGAACAATTAAAACGTTTGTGAGATCAGCCTTTAGTTGAAAAATGAGAGTTAAAAATGACCGGTAAGTTGGCGACTTGACTTTGACTTTTTCAACTCGTTTGTGGGTCGTTTGTGGTTGATTGTGAGATTAATTAAAACGTTTGTGAGATCAGTCTCGGCGGTGAAAAAGAGACTTGCAAAGAACGGGAAAGTTATCGATTCGTTTGTCACTTCTGCACTTGTTTGTATACATTTTTGGTCGTTTGTAGTTGGTTGCGCGATCAATTCGAAGGGTCGTACGCTTAGCGCTTACGAAGTAAAACGTAAAAACATATGTGGAAAAGTTCTCGATGAACGGTTATATTACCCAAACAAGTCAGCACTGAAACATTCATTTTTATTTTAGTTTTAAGGCTTTCACGGCTCTTTATGTAATGAGAAGAGTATGAGGCTTCCGGATGGAGGCCGTGTTGAGGATCAGCGTTGTGCCGACGTTTCGCAAACGTTACAGTCTGCATCGTCAGGGCTGAGAGCTCCGATACTGAAGCTCTCGTGTCTCAGGTATTCCTTATATAGTTGCAGTCATCGTTCCAGATCGCTGCACCAGCTAATCAGATGTTTTAATTGATCAGCTGGTCAATTAAAACATCTGATTGGCTGGTGCAGCGATCTGCAACGATGACTGCAACAATATAAGGAATACCTGAGACACGAGAGCTTCAGTATCGGAGCTCTCAGCCCTGATGATGCAGACTGTAACGTTTGCGAAACGTCGGCACAACGCTGATCCTCAACACGGCCTCCATCCGGAAGCCACATACTCTTCTCATTCATTTTTATTATATTTCTATATCATGAAAAAGTTAATCGATGTCAAACTGTTGACGAATACTTTGATTAGAACATTTTGTGACGTCAGTCATTAGTTGAGAAATGATAGTGAAAGATTACCGCAATGTTAGCTATTCGACTTTGACTCTTATGGCCTCTGCACACTGCGCGCGATTTGCGATGAGTGATCAGCGATATCCAGTGGGAGCTCAGGTATTCCAGAAACCCCCTGGGAAAGTGAAGCTCCCATTGGATATCGCCCATCGCTCGTCGCAAATCGTGCGCAGTGTGCAGAGGCCATTATTGGAAGGTGATATTTCATGGGCAGCAAAATAAAGCACCGTTTTCATAGCCTACTACATGTTACTAGCATTAGCATGTTTATTTGCCAAACCGATTCTAGTGAAAAGTTCAGACGGTGCTCCTCGTTACTTCATCAAAGTTACCCCCCCCCCCCCAAATTGACTAATCGAAATTTTATTTTACGAATCGTTTGGCGGTCGTTTGGTAGCGCATTGAAATCGATTGGTAGTTTTCTGTGTTTTTTTAAATCGAGATTTAAAAATCGGTCAACAATTTGCCACCCTCCCCCCTCACTTTGGCCAATCAAGGTTTTTTCCACGAATCGTTTGGTAGTCGGTTGGTAGCGTATCGAAATCGTTCAGTAGTTTTCCGCTAACCAAAATTGTCCGACAATATCCGGTTTTTGGCAACCAATCACGACCCTCCATTCAGGACCCACAAGTATTATGCGTTGGCATAATTTAGTAATCAACTACTAAACGCCCCAGATACAATACTAAACTCTCTCATATGCTTTTTTATCGATCAAGTCTCATTAGAAATGGATTATTAGCTAAAAATAATTAGGGAGCTTGCGTAGATAGGTTCTTTGTCCACCGTGACTTGTGGCGACCAATCACAACTCACCGTTCAGTTGATCACGGTGAGCCGTGATTGGTCGCCAGAAGCCACAGTGAAAAAAGGAATTACTAACAAAAATTCACCCATTTTTTTGTGGCCAATTTTATTGTGACAAGACCTAATCGATAGAAAAATAAATAATATCGTTTGATATTCTATTCAGGACGTTTGGTAGTCGATCGCCAAATAACGTCAACGCAAAATACATCTGCGTACTCAGTGGACGGTTCTGATTGGTTGCCAGAGGCGGCAGGGGCAGAGCGATTTGAATGGACTACCAAACGCTACCAAACGACCACCAAATGATTCGTAAAAAAAAGTTTGATTAGTCAAAGTGGGGAGGGGGGGGGCTGACTTTGATGAGGTCTCCTCGTTGCTGTCTATGAAATGTCGCCGTAAATGTCTATGTAGACTCACTTATTTTTGTTTTTGTATCGAGTTTTTCTTTTATTTGTCGTATTTTTTCCTGTAAGAAGTATGCAATATAAGGATTACGTGCCAGAGGACCCTGCTTGGTCCTAGCGCACTAATAAATCTATCTATCTATCTTCAAGATTCAAGAACTAAGACGAAATTCTTAAACCGTGGGTATAATAGACCTTAAGGCGATGTATCTAAGGTTCGGTCGACCATAGCCTTACAAGACAGATTTCTCACAGACGGATTACATTTCAAGCAAACGAGGAGAAACACTTTGTTCTCACATTTACAGACCTAAAAGTATTTATTTTGCTTCTTTCAGGTGGGTTAACGAGCACACTTGGAATTTGCGACACAGCTATCTTCCTCGAAGTCATCGTCGACTCTATCGGTATGCGCCCTTTTCTCAGGGATATGTCCTTAATACGTCAATGGGACTCGAATTTCATCGAGAGGAGTAAATCATTGTAAAATTATGCATTAATTCGAATTTTATTTTGTAATGTAATATTAGTGAATAATCTTGGAAAATTGGGTAGGGAAGGTCCACATTGCTTCTCTGTTGATTTATTGGCTTTCTAATTTGATATTCTGATTCCATTTCCATTGGAATCTTCGGTAAAAATACACAAAAACAACATTCCTCGAAACAAATGTTCGTCTATGAAAGGCAATAATGTATGAAAACAGTTATGTACAATTTTCAGAATAGAATCGTAAATAAATAAATAAGCTGTAACTGAACCATTTCCGAAAATGTGTCAACTTCGTCATTCACCCTGTAATTTTTCGCTCATGCCAAAAGCTAATGGCCGCTGCATACTGCGCGCAATGGACGCTTCACTACATATCCAATGAGAGCTTCACTTTCCCAGGGGGTTTCTGGAATGCCTGAGCACTCATTCGCTCATCGCTCATCGCAAATCGTGCGCAGTGTGCAGAGGCCATAATGGTACCGGCATACTGCATGAGATGTGGGATGAGCTCCCCAATGGGAGCTTCACTCTCCTAGGGGTTTTCTTTAATATCATAGCTCTGATTGAATATCGCTCATCGATCGTCGCAAATCGCGCGCAGTGTGCGGACGCTCTTATGGCCTCTACACACACGCATGATTTGCGCCGAACAATGGGCGATATCCCATGGGAGCTTTACTTTCTCAGGTGGTTTCTGGAATACCTGAGCTCCCATTGGACATCGCTCATCGCAAATCGCGCACAGTGTGCAGAGACCATTAGTCGGATAAAGAACTTTCCCACAAGAATTTCGATAAAAAAATTTTCGATCAGAATTTCGATAAAAATGTCGACAAGAATTTCGATAAAAAATTCGAAGATTCCGAATTTCAATAAAAATCACAACAATTCAGCAAACAATTTCACGTTGAGCCGCTGATCTGAAAAGTGTTTTAATTTATATTTCATTAAGCACAATTAAAAAAAGGATAGAAAAATCAAAATAGTTGAATCCTTTGTTTTATTTACGGGTAAATAGGCCCCTAACGTTCTATTTGGAATCTTCGTCAACGACAAAAACCGTGTTAATTACACGTACAGCAAACCACAAACGATTAAAATTAGAAAAAACGCAGTTCAGTTGTTCAGTTCACCGCTGGTAATTTTTGTCTGCTCTTCATTATTTTTCAATAACTTAATCAAAACAATTGCAAACTTTCTCACGTTGAGCCGCTGATCCGAAAAGTGTATTAAAAGTGTCTAATTAAAACATTCGTTAACAATTTGACGTCAATTAAGCTCTTCGTCATATAAAGAACGCAAAAATAGCAGTTTTCTGTGTTGGCCTGTGTGTTTGGGTTATATGATCATGCGAAAAGAGGTTTGGCAAAAATGTTTTACTTTCCATTTTGAAACCGATCATCTTACAAACGTTTTAATTATTGTCAAAATCAATCACAACCGCTTAAATTTGAAAATGCCAAAGCCGTGTCGCTTACTTACCAGTCACTATTAAGCCTTATTTTTCCATCAAAAGTCATCTCGCAAACGATTTTTTTTTTAGACGAAAAGTCAAAGTCGACTCGCTAATTTTGCGGTAATCTTTCACTATCATATCTCAACTAATGACTGACTCCACAAAATGTTCTAATTAAAATATTCGTTAACAGTTTGACATCGATTAACTTCTTCGTGATATAGAAATACAACAAAAATGAATGTTTCGGTGCTGACTTTTTTGGGTAATATAACCGTTCGTCGAGAATTTTTCCACATACGTTTTTACGTCTTACTTCGTAAACGCTAAACGTACGACCCTTCGAATTGTTCGCGCAACCAACTACAAACGACCAAAAATGTATACAAACAAGTGCAAAAGTGACAGTCGAATCGGTAACTTTCCCGTTCTTTACATGCCTCTTTTTCACCGCCGAGACTGACCTCACAAACGTTTTAATTAATCTCACAATCAAGCACAAACGACCCACAAACGATTAAAAAAAAAAAATTGTTAAAGTCAAAGTCGAGTCGCCAACTTACCGGTCATTTTTAACTCTCATTTTTCAACTAAAGGCTGATCTCACAAACGTTTTAATTGTTCTCACAATCAACCACAAATGACTCACAAACGATTAAAAAAAAAAAAAACGAAAAGTCAAAGTCAAGTCGCTAACTTACCGGTAATTTTTACCGCTCATTTTCTAACTAACGACTCATCTCACAAACGTTTTAATTGTTACCACAATCAACCACGAACGACTCACAAACGATTGACGCCAAAAAAAATACAGGAATCCAAAGTCAAATCGCCAAGTTCACATAGCTCATTTCTGGAACGCTTCAACTGGAATGTCCATGAGTACCCTCGTCACGGCCGCTTGGATCGCCTCAATCGACTCAAAATGGGTTCTTTTGACCACCGATTTCACTCTGGGGAATAGGAAGAAGTCACACGGGGACATATCAGGCGAATAAGGCGGCTGCTGCAACACGGTGATCCCTTTGGAGGTCAAATACTGCGAAACACTGAGGGCTGTGTGACACGGCGCATTGTCGTGATGAAGGATCCAAGTCTTTGCGATGTCTGGACGCACCCTGAGAACTCGTTTTCGCAATCTTTCGAATACCTCGCGGTAGAAATGTTGATTTACGGTCTGCCCAGGTGGTACGGCTGCGCATTCGCGTCGGTTCGCGCTTCGACTGGTCTCCCTCCTCGCGCTTCGTCTTCCACGCTCTCACGGCCCTCCTTGAACTGCTTGTGCCATCGAAACACCTGGGCGCGACTAAGAGAAGCACTACCATACACCTTCAATATTTTGGAATACGTTTCCTTAGCGGTTTCGCCCGATTTAGCACAAAATTTTATCGCGACGCGTTGCTCTAAATTTAGCTTCTCCATTTTCGTGACGAGCACTAACAACACATGTTTACTTAACGCGACACAGCGGACTAACTACTGCAACTAGAGAGACCGTAAACATATCGTTGGAGAGGGGAAGGATGCCGCTACACACCGTACAAATTTCAAGGTCGCAGTGTTACCACGAGCGCGGCAATAAAATCAGTCTCATTACTTAATTGTCACACCTCGTAAGTAACGGAAAAAAAATCCTATGACAAATACTAGATAATGGTGTATAGAATAATCGGTTCATTGGTTTTCGAGAAATTTTGGGTACCGATTTGAAAAACATGGTTCTGAGAAAAACGCGTTTGAAAATTTGGGAATGAATAAATCATGAAGTTTGTCAACTTACATGGAATCATCGATACCAGGCCCATAGTGTAGGTCTTCTACGGTCGATGGAATGTTCATAGCTTCTAAATCCTCGACCTCGACCATCGAGGTGTATATCTCTCCTTAATTAAGCTACTAATCACTACCAAACGATTATCTTCCGTATCAGACTTATTGGAACGAGATCGGTGAAAAAAACATAAAGAAATAGATATTTCATTGCTCCGTATTCCGTTGGATCCATTAGCAGCCAACTACCTCTATCCCTCTATCTCTTCATCTAAACAGAGATGGTTTTTCAATTGGCGTAATTAAGGAATTAACTACCAAACATTATAATTAAAATACCAATCACTACCAAACGATTGTCTTCCGTATGAGACTTATTGGAACGATGTCGGTGAAAAAATATAAAGACCGTGATATATCACTGCTCCGTATTCTGTTGGATCCATCAGCAGCCAACTGCAGCCCTCTATCGCCTGCATCTAACCGTAGATGGTTTTTCGTTTGGCGTAATTAAGGAATTAACTACCATGTATTGAGATATACAGGTCCGCCTCAGGCGCCATACCCCCACCACAAAATCAAACAAACCGACCCATTATGAGAGTAGAGGAGGGGGAATAATAAATCATAACAACTCAAGTGGACAGGTACGACCTTCAAGGTCACAAAACAATAAGCGGAAGGAAAGACGAGTGAGAGAAGAAAAAACAGAAAAGAACAAAAACAGTAGAGAAAGATAACGACAGGTAAAAAGTAAGGGAAGGGGAAAAGTCGTTGGAAAGAAAACAGAGAAAGTAAAAAAAAACAAAGGAAGAATAAATTTATTTAAAACATGAAAAAAGGTTAACAATAAAGGGAATGATGGGAAGGGGAAAGTAAACAATAAAATGTGGGTATAAAAGAGAAAGAAAGTTGGAGGAACGGCACTTCTACTTCTTTGTGTGGATCAAACAGTACCGCTCAGCAGAGTACCACCTTCTAGGAGGGAAAAGCTGAAAGAGGGGACCCTTAAGAAACTTAAAAAAGTTAGGACATAGTTTTTTTTAAGTCAATAAATACAGAAACAAAAAAACTGGGAGAAGAATAAGAAAAAAGAGTACTAAAAAACATTAAGATTAAACGAAGGAGGAATAAATTACGAAAGGATAGATAGAAAATTAGTATTAGGGGAATATAAAGAGAGAGGAGGTAGGAAACTTGCGAACGACAATACACACACACACACACACACACACACACACACACACACACACACACACACACACACACACACACACACACCTGTAACACGCAATCATAGCGACAAGGATATCAAAGGACGTGTATCAGGAGACCCTGAAGGTCAAGAGAGGATATCAAATTCGAGCATTGACCATTGCAAGGTGCGTGGCGACCTCTGGCGTCGCGATCCATAGTTAGAATAATCGATTATCAACGCGCGATAATCGATTACGCTCACGCAGAATAATTAGGAGAAAGCGCGCCGTAGCACGACAATCGAGAGGGCGCTCGACACTGCGCGCCACCACCAATGGTAGCGTAAGAGGGGGAAGCGCGTCGCGAACTCCGAGCGCCGTCGGCGAGTGCGCGCCGTAACTCACCACGCCGCAAGCGACAATACACAAAGGAGAGAGGGAAGAAAGTATAGACGGATGATTGGGCGACCGCGTTCAGACATCCTTACCGTCCGAGTAGACCCGCGAGCCGAGTATTTTACCGACGGAGTAGCGGCGTATACTTAGCACACGAAACACACACAGCGACACAAAAAACAAATCACACCTGTACACAACGAGCTTTTTAAATTATATCGAGTCACAAAATGGAATAAATAACATTTTATTATAAAATACCACAAAACAAAAGAGTCTCAATTAATTTCCTCACTAATCGAGTTCCGAACCAATAAATTTAATTGTAACAAATTCCGACCCGTTACAGTATGTATGATGAAACTACCAAACGTTTCAATTAAGCTACCGATCACTACCAAACGATTATCTGCTGTTTGAGACTTATTGGAACGAGATCAGGGAAGAAAAACATAAATAAATTGGAATATCACTGCGCCGTATGCCGTTGGATCTAGAAATCACCAAATACGGCCCTCCATCGTATGCGCCTAGACGTAGATTGTTTTTCGACCGGGATAACTAATGAATTAACTACCAAATGCTGGGATTTGCATATTTGTTTCCACCAAACGACTCTGCATCGATTCGGCGTGGCATTTTATGGATTGCGTGATAAATAAAAAAAGGTCCGGCCGACTTTACGGAAGAAAGTCTGATTTAATTATAACGAAACGTTCGACCACCGAACCTTCGTATTAGGCTACAAATCACCACCAAACGATTAGGAATGAAAAAACCTTGAGAAGTTGAAGTTGTTCGGCTAAGTTTATGGTGGTATACGGGCGACCCATCATTGGGTCATCTCTCTTCTGTGACTTCCTTTTGAGTTCCTTTGATTTGATTCTCTATTAGTAATAAGTTTTGGCACACTTCAATTAAATAATTATTTCGAAATGAGGTCACGAATAAAAAAAAATTCACGCCTCGGCTACGACGGATCAGGATCGAAAGTCGTAACCGAACCAAGAACGGATATCCGGCGTCTTGATTAGAGGACTGCGATTGGTCACTCAAGGTCCAACCGCACAGCAAAATTGTAAAACACGGATGCACTCGCTATCTCTTGTCTGATTGACCTTCATTGAGGCTTGATTTATAGAAAAACTCCCGGAAGCGTTTGGTATTCAATTTAGAACGATTGGTAGTCGATCACTAGATTGCGCCAACGAAAAATACGTGTTCATCGTGAACGGCGAGCTGTGATTGGTCGCCAGAAACCGCAGCGGAAAAAGGAATTTCGAACAAAAATTCACCCATTATTTTGTGGCTAATTCATTGTGATGAGACTAAATCGATAGAGAAATAAATCATAGCGTTTGGTATTCTATTCAGGTCGTTTGGTAGTCGATCAATCAATAATGGCCTCTGCACACTGCGCGCAATTTGCGACGAGCGATGGGCGATATCCAATGGGAGCTTCACTTTCTCAGGGGGTTTCTGGAATACCTGAGCTCCGATTGGATATCGCTCAACGCTCATGGCAAATCGCGCGCAGTGTGCAGAGGCCATAACGCCAACGCAAAATATAGCGAATCGGGAATGGAGCGCTGGGATTGGTCGCCAGAAGCCGCACTGGCCGAATTATGTATTAGCGTACATTTACTCGTTATTTCTTGTCCGATTACGTTCTAATGGGCCGCGATCGATAGAAAAACATCCAGTAGCACTTGGTATTCTATTCGGGACTTTTGGTAGTCGATCATTCAAATACGATAACACAAAATACGTGCGTATCAGGAATAGAGAGCTGTGATTGGTCGTCTGAAGCCGCAGGGGCAGATCGATGTGACATTTTCATAATTAGATTTGTTAATAAACTCCGACGGAACCAGAAGAAATTACGCGTATCCGAAACGGAAGGCTGCGATTGGTCGCGATAATATACGACGTTTTTGCGATAGATGGCGTTGGTTGTCGAGTATTTTTCCGCTGCTCATCGTCGTATCTTATGGATCGAAATTTTCTTTTTGATTTTCCGAAAGAACGGGAAACTACCAAACGATTTGAATGATTTACCAAACGCTACCAAACGATTTATTAAAAAAAGTTCGTTTAGTCAAAGTGGCGGGGGGGGGGGGGGGCCAACTTACTGCCCAATTTTTTATTATTAATTTTTCGAAAAACGGAGAACTACTAAACGATTTGAATGGTTTACCAAATGCTACCAAACGACCACCAAACGATTCGTAAAAAAAAGTTCGATTAGTCAAAATGGGGGGGCCAACTTACTGCCCAATTTTTGATTATCGATTTTTCGAAAAACGGAGGACTACGAAACGATTTGAATGGTTTACCAAACGCTACCAAACGACCACTAAACGATTCGTAAAAAAAAAGTTCGTTTAGTCAAAGTGGGGGGGCTAACTTTGACGAGGTGTGATCACGACTCGCGTGGCTATAAGAGAATCTGCAATCTCGACAGAGGCGATGCACACAAAATCATATTCCCGAACTCGCCGCCGCGATTCAGCGCCATTTCCGAGGCACGCCGAAAAGGGGAGCGTTATGATAAGCCAATCTACGTTTTTTTCCCTCAAATTCAGAAAATTTGAGGGGCAGACAGCTGTTGGTCTATCTATTTGACGTCGTTTGGCAAAATTTCGACGGGATCTGAAGAGCCGTTTCAGAAATTTTTGGGAATCTATAATTGTTCTACCATGCCGACCGCGATGAGGTGTCATTCCTTCTTAAGACGAGCTGAAGAATCGTCTGTGAATTCGTCCAACCTTCGGTCAGGTAGAGATTTAAGTTCTGCCTGAAGGTAACCTCAAGGCGTGTCTGCGAATCGAAATGCGATCTTAAGATCGCCTTAACGCGGTCCCCTAGTTTCTCGGCTGTTTTTTTACGGCTTTTTCAATAATTTTTTACGGATAAAGCATCAAAATAATCAATCTCATTGTTTTTGCATAATCTTTATTAACATTTAAATAAGCTTTACAAATTTTTTGAAGTCAAAATATATAATAGAATAAAAGTTATAGTGGCCGACAGGAAGACATCAAGTAAAAGAGGTGCGTGACGGTGACCAAGATTGCGGCTGTTCTGCTTATCTGAAATCAAAAAACCAAACGGCATTTTAATCTTCATATTTAAGACCAGCGATTGAACTAGAGTGAATTCTAAATTACAAAAATTGACTTTTTTATACACTTTTGAAAATTACATTCTATTTTTTACTCATTTTTTCTTAAGTTTTTCGCTCGTACAAAAAAAACTATCGAAGCAATCATGATAATCCTAGTTCAATCGCTGGCTTATAACATATTAAAGATGCTGTATAAATTTGAACAAGATCAGTGCAGTAGTTTCTGAAATATCGTGGTCACCGTTTCGAAAAATGGTGTTTCGAGAAAAACGCGTTTAAAAGTATACCTGCTCCGTATACCTGCTCCGTTCCAGGGCCGTAACTTGCGAACCACTTCGAATATCGAAACATCGTTTGGCACACATTTTCTACACATGTTGTAGATGTGATTTATGGAAAAAAAAATCGATTTTTTTGACCCGAGAAACTAGAGGCCGCCTTAAGGCGGACTTACATTTAAGACTCAACTGTGAATACAGCCCTAGGGTTCCCTTATCTAGTGACTCTTGGAGAGTTTTTGTTTTTCCATGGTGAGATATTCGTGGCGCTGTGTTCGGGTGCCAGCTGACCCGCGTCGCTACATCTCCCCCCCCCCCCCCCCAGTGACCGGGCGATAGGGAATGAATGAAACGGACTTTTTCTCTTGTTTTCGTAGGTTTTTATCGGCCTGTCCATGCATGAACCCTGTTGATGAGGTTCAGCTGCATATTGCAGGTTGTCATCGAGGGTGGAATTGTCTTTCACACCATACGCTGGCCTCAAGCGATCAACCGAGATGGTTTTTTCTACTCCGTCTACGTTCACGACAAAACGTCGATCGTCCACACGTTTGACATTTTTTTACGGTCCCGAGTACGGGGCTTCGAGTGGTGGTTTTATCGGACTTCTCCTGACGTAGACGTGTGTGGCTTCGTAGAGATCCTTCAGGATAAATATTCGGGCCTTGTTGTGATGTGCTGTGAGTATTGGTCGTATCGCTCGAATGTACTCTCGGTACTTGTCGATGAAAATTTACGACGTGTCTATCCGCACAGAAGTGTGACTGTATGACAGTCACGGAAAAAACACGAAACACGCAAAAGCCATGAAACTGGAGTGACTGAACTTATGGGATCTTCGTAACTTGGAGTGTATTGATGGAGTGTTTCTAAAATCGCCGCGACTTTACGCTCGTTTCTAAAATTGTAGTGTCGGAGCTGGAGACACGTCGATAGTCGATTTTCGCGTAAATATTCTGTAACGTTTTTTGTGCAAATATGTTTGAACGTTTTTTGTGTAAATTTTCACGAAGTTCAAAACCAATCGATAGCATGTACAGTCAATCCAGTATCACGAACTTTATTAAAGTTATTCCACAACTGCATGCCGGTATGTAGGGGTCGATCTTTACAACCGGGGTATGAGTATTGTGAGTGTAGTATATCTACACTTTTTTCAGCGGACACAGTAATCAACTGTCGGTACAATCACTCGAGAAGCAATATGATTTAACACGTTAAAGTCGCTACACCATTTTCACCTCTAATAAATCGCATTGCTCTTGATCTGCAAATAATTATGTCACATCTCTTCCGTTACAAACATCAAGAGATTTGCATGCAGCAGCAAACCCAAATTATTCGAAATAATGCATGCACCGTTTGGAGTTTCTTTTGCGTGTTCCAAACACATCCAAGCAAAGAGACACTCCAATTTTTGGTGCGTCTTTAGAGTGTCTTCTTGCGTGAATGTATTTGAGACACGCAGAAAGACACTCCAAAGACGCACTGAAGATCTTCTGCGTGTCTCTCATACATTCACGCAAAGAGACACTCCAGGCTGGAGTGTCTCGTGTTTGCGAATATAATAGTGCTAAAAACAACTAATAATAAATTATTAGTTAATAATAAATAACAAATAATAAAAGCTCTAAAAAAATGAAATATTGTCATTTTTATGCAGCCAAGGTTTTTGGGACCTTGTCTGCACAATGTCACTGGTCAAGAAACAATTAAGGAGTAACACCACTTTAGGGGCAGAAAATAAGGCCTAACCGTGACACTTTATTTTGGGAGTATGATAAAAGGGATAGGATTGCTTTTAAGAGGGTTTATTTAACACGTATTAAAGTATTTAAAATGTTTTAATATAATTTTCATACAAAATAGCGGCGACAGAGACCATCTTGAAAAACGTGTTTTTCGAACTGGGAGGATGGATTACTCGAACACCTTTGCACGGATCGATTTAAAATTTCGATAGTAGCTCTACGATTACATTCTCCATGGGACTGCGCAGGATTTTTTTTTTTTAATCAAATTTTGAGAAAATGTCGCACTTTGAAAGAAATACATCGATTTTTTGCGCAAAAAATAAGCAGTAAATTGTTTATAAAAAAGGTTACATTTAATGAAAAAACGGCCACGTACTCCCATAGAGAATGTAATTGTAAGGCTATTATCGATATTTCAAATCGATCCATGCAAAGGTGTTTTAGCAACCCGTCCTCGCAGTTTGAAAAACACGTTTTTCAAGATGGCCTCTGTCGTCGCCATTTTGTATGAAAATTGTAATAATTTTTTTTAAATACTCTAATGTGTTGAATGAACCCTTTCAAAAAACAGCCCCCAATCCTTTGTTCATACTCTCCAAATAATTTGTCAAAGTTAGGACTTATTTTCGGCCGCTAGAATGGTGTCCCTTAAGATTTCACAAAAGGAAGTGTATACTCAGCACATGAATAAGCATTCCTACATTTGGACCGGAAGGACCCGTCTTTCATTATCACAAAGAGGATGAGAATTTACAAAGTTAATTTAAATAATCGGTATAACCTGAAGCTCGCAACCAGATGAAAGGTAACAATATTTACAGTGATGACCCATTACGACCAATATGTGTGGCAACAACGAACCGTACAAGAAAACAATTCATTGATAAGCAAAAGTTGGATAATCCACACCTGTTGCAGACCTGTTTCTGTACGATATAGATAATAGCAGTGCATAGATCGATGAATCGGCACGTCTACAAGTGCTAATTGTTCGAAATGTTGCATTCACCACCTGGAGTGTATTTTACATGTATCGCATGCGTTGATGGACACGTAAAAAAGTGCAACCACTGAAGCCCCTTTTATTTTGCCCTTCGTAAACGAGACGGTGCAAAAATATGAGACGCTGTACAATATTTCATTTTTTAGGGCTTTTATTATTTGTTATTTATTATTGACTAATAATTTATTATTAATTTTTTAGCACTATTATATTCGCAAACACGAGACACTCGAGCCTGGAGTGTCTCTTTGCGTGAATGTATGAGAGACACGCAGAAGATTTTTAGTGCGTCTTTGGAGTGTCTTTCTGCGTGTCTCAAATACATTTACGCAAGAAGATACTCCAAAGACGCACCAAAAATTGGAGTGTCTCTTTGCTGGGATGTGTTTGGGACACGCAAAAGAAACTCCAAACGGTGCATGCATTATTTCGAATAATTTGGGTTTGCTGCTGTATGCAAATCTCTTGATGTTTGGAACGGAACGGAAGAGATTTGCAGATCAAGAGCAATGCGATTTATTAGAGGTGAAAATGGTGTAGCGACTTTAACCGATTTATTTCTTTTAAAGTGGGCCATTTTCTCAAAATTTGATTAGAAAAAAATATTCCTGCGTAGTCCCATAGAGAATGTAATCGTGGAGCTACTATCGAAATTTTATATCGATCCATGCAAAGGTGTTCGAGTAATCCGTCCTCCCAGTTTGAAAAACACTTTTTTCAAGATGGCCTCTGTCGCCCCATTTGATGATGATGTATGAAAATTAGTTTTAAAAAAATGAAATTTATTTTTAAAAAATTTAAATACTTAGATATGTGTTCAATAAACCCTCTCAAAAGAAATTGTATTCCCTTTTTCATACTCCCAAAATAAATTGTCAAAGTTAGACCTTATTTTATGCCCCTAGAGTGGTGTTACCCCTTAATTGTTTCTTAAGGCGAAGTAGAAGATGTACCACGTGACAGATAAGTGCGAGAGAGATAGCTGAAATTTTCGAACGGAGATTTCTCAGAAATGATTAATATTTAGGGCAAAAGGAAATCATCAAGCTCTGCGTCAGGGAATTCTCCAGAGCCTAATGCTTTGTTTTTCATAAAAAATTCAACCATCTATAAGAAAATAGGGTTGAAAAATTTGTGAGGTTACGTTGACCTTGTACATGCCCTTAAGCAGTGATATTGTGTAGACAAGGTCCCAAAGATCTTGGGTGCATAAAAATGACTTCGAAAATGACAATATTTCATTTTTAGGACTTTTATTATTTATTATTTGTTATTTATTATTAGTTTATAATTTATAATTTAATAATTTATTATTAACTAATAATTTGTTATTAGTTGTTTTTAGCACTATTATATTCGCAAACACGAGACACTCCAGCCTGAAGTGTCTTTTTGCGTGAATGTATGAGAGACACGCAGAATATTTTCAGTGCGTCTTTGGAGTGTCTTTCTGCGTGTCTCAAATACATTCACGCAAGAAGACACTCCAAAGACGCACCAAAAATTGGAGTGTCTCTTTGCTTGGATGTGTTTGGGACACGCAAAAGAAACTCCAAACGGTGCATGCATTATTTCGAATAATTTGGGTTTGCTGCTGCATGCAAATCTTTTGATGTTTGTAACGGAAGAGATGTGACATACTTATTTGCAGATCAAGAGCAATGCGATTTATTAGAGGTGAAAATGGTGTAGCGACTTTAACGTGTTAAATCATATTGCTTCTCGAGTGATTGTACCGACAGTTGATTACTCAGTGTCCGCTGAAAAAAGTGTAGATATACTACACACACAATACTCATACCCCGGTTGTAAAGATCGAGCCCTACATACCGGCATGCAGTTGTGGAATAACCTCAATAAAGTTCGTGATACTGGAGTGACTGTACATGTTATCGGTGAGTTTTGGCCTTCGTGAAAATTTACACAGAAAACTTTTAAACATATTTACACAAAAAAAGTTAAAGAATATTTATGCGAAAATCGACTATCGACGTGTCTCCAGCTCCGACACTCCAATTCTAGAAACGAGCGTAAAGTCGCGGCGATTTTAGAAAGACTCCATCAATACACTCCAAGTTACGAAGATCCCACAAGTTTAGTCACTCCAGTTTCATGGCTTTTGCGTGTTTCGTGTCTTTTGCGTGACTGTCATACAGTCACACTTCTGTGCGGATAAATAATTCGCCAGATAATCTTAGTGTCATCCCATATATCATCTCGGCACAAGATGCATTTAAGTCCTCCTTGATGGATGTTCACAGTTCCAGTAGAACTGTCGGCATGAGTTGTGTCCACTTTATCTGATTATTGCAAGTTAGTGCCGTTTTCAATGTCCTGTGGCACCTTTCGACAAGTCCATTTGCTACTGAATGATATAGCGTCGTATGAATACGATTTGCTCCTATGAGGCGTGTCAGTGACTCAAAAAGTGATGACTCAAATTGCCGGCCTCGATCCGTTGTGATTGTGAGCGGTGTGCCAAATCGACAGATCCAGTTTTAATAGAATGCTGTGGCGATAGTATCGGCGGTCATGTCCTTGATCGGAATAGCTTCTAGCCACCTCGTGTACCTATCAATGATAGTTAAGCAGTATCGAAAACTATCGACGGTGGGCAGTTCGATCAAGTCCAGGTGGATGTGGCTAAATCTGCCATCTGGTATGTCAATGAGATGTGGTGTCAGGCGATCGGTCGGTGAGTCTTCAAGTGTTGACAGGCTTCGCACTCACGAGCCCATTTCAAGTTGTCCATCCTGATTCTGAGCCAGACAAATTTTTGTTTTAAAATCTTGCTTGTGCATCGTCCGCTTGGGTGTGAGAGTCCATGAATCGAGTTGAAACGAAACCTTGGCGTCTCAAGCTCTTTGGTTAGTACGGTCTGAGTGTTCCACCGGAGATATTACAAAATATTTTTATGTTCGCTTCGACTTCCAGGTGTAGAAAATTTAGTGAGCTGTCACTGTTGTGCTCATGTATCTTGTGCTTGTTGAATCATCTCCGCTGACAATCCACGTAGCATCTCTGTCTGGTTGATTTCTGCAATCTTAGAGAGTGCGTTTGCAACTATGTTGTCGCTGCCCTTGACATGGATGATCTCTGTGGGAAATTGACCGATAAAATCAAGTTGCGTCAGCTGTCGTGGGGTGGCGTTATCAGAGACATTCTTGAAAGCATAGATTAGTGGTTGGTGATCAGTGCAGATTTGCAGATGACAAATTGACGTTCATCGAGCAGGTGCTGGAAGTGTTTGATTGCTGCGAAGACAGCTAGCATTTCCCTGTCGTAGGTACTGTAGTTTTTCTCGCCAGGGCTCAATTTCCTTGAGAAGAATCCGATGGGCTTCCAGGTATTATTGATGTGTTGTTCGAGAGAGGCACCGATGGCGACGTCGGACGCATCCGTTGTCAGCGTGTGAGGGGCGTCTGGAGTAATGAAGTCTATGAGAGTTGTGTCAGCTATACTTTTCTTGCATAGCGCGAATGCCTTTTCCGTTTCAGCTGA
The DNA here is from genome assembly GCA_944452715.1 of Ophion slaviceki. Classification (NCBI taxonomy): domain Eukaryota; kingdom Metazoa; phylum Arthropoda; class Insecta; order Hymenoptera; family Ichneumonidae; genus Ophion; species Ophion slaviceki. The sequence continues at coordinate 50,466,009 of OX101786.1, forward strand.
CCACGGAACCCGGCGTTTGTCGTTTTTCCTGGAGTCTTTGAGGAAGTCATTTAGAGAGGTGTATATTTGCAGCGCTCCGTCCGCTACGTCTGTAATAGTTGATCAACCCGAGGAATCTGCGAAGATCCGCGATGGTCTCGGGTTTTGTGTATTCCAGAATGGCCTTGACTCTCTCTCTTCGGGCACTTTGTAGCCGTTTTGTTTTATTTTGTAGCCCAAAAACATCACTTCATCTTTTCCGAGATGACATTTGTAAAGATTGATGGATAACCTGTTTTGTCGAAGGCGTTCGAACATGACTTTCAAATGTCGCTTGTGTTCCGCAGGGTTGTTGGAGGCTACAAGTATATCATCTATGTAGACGGTGACAAAATCGAGATCACGGAAAATCGAGTCCAAAAAATGTTGGAATGTCTGTGACGCATTTCGCAGTCCGAAAGGCATCACTAGGAACTCGAATAAGCCCAGTGGCGTGATAATTGCTGTTCTTTTTATGTCTTCGTCTGCCATTCGGATTTGATGGTACGCTCGCGTCAAGTCAATAGTAGAGAAGATTGTTTTGCCGTGCAAGGTTTGGAACAGATCGTGCGTGTGGGCGATCGGGTACCGATCAGGCACGGTTTTCGCATTGAGAGCTCAGAAATCGCCGCATAACCGCCAGTCGCCTGTGGGTTTTTTCACTAAGTGTATCAGACTGGACCAGTTGCTCTTTGAGGAGCCACTACACTCGTGTCAACCGCCGGGCCGACGTGGCCCCAGCCGACAGTCCGTGTGGTCCTTTTGCGGGTCGTCGTAGAGGGGGTACAGGGAAGGAACGAGGATTTGTTGCTAAACTAACTGTTATAAGACGGTCCCCGGGGAGGTAGCGCGTACGCCTATGTGTGTGACGAAATGCATGTTGATGGGTGATTGGCGGAAGGAATGAGTGTGCGCATGCGTGAGTGGGATGGTGTGATAGCGAGCGAGGGGAGATAAGGACAGTACGTGCGTGAATGCGGTATGATAAACGAGTCACAGGAGCGTATCGCGTAACGAGATTGACAAACGAATCCCAGGCAGGGGACCGCACGGGTATCTAATCAGAGTGGACCCAAAAGCGGGCGCGTTTGTAAAGAAGATTAAGTAATAAAGCATAAGGTGTTTCGTTGTTGCATATTACCCCTGGGTCGGACTTATTTCCCACGCCTCACGCGCCATTCCCCGCGAGTTGTAAAACCTCAGAAGTGGGATTCGAACTGTGTAACGGGAGTTTCGGGAATGGCAAGCGCGCAGGATTTCGAAGACTTCTTTCGGCGATCGTTACGAACAGTGGTGGAGAATGCAAACGGGAACGAGCGAGACAACCAAATTCTCGTTGAGCAGGAAATCGCGCGTATGCGCACGGAAATGGCGGCCGCCGCATCCAGTACAGGCGCCGGCCGGCTGCGCGAGTCGTTAGAGCGCGCCGGCGATCAAGATGGCGACCACCTCATATTAACACGTGGGTCGAGCGAACCGAATGAGCCCGAAACATCCAGCCACGCAGACGGCCAAAGGATGAAGCAACCGAGTGATGGCGAAGATGGCCGAAGCGAGCATGACGTGGCAGGCGCGCGCACAGCCATACCGCCACGTGATCTCGACGAAACATTTCGCGAGGCGCTAAACGACGCGCACGCGACGGAGGATACGCTACGCCGTATCATGACGCGCATGGCCATTAACGCACAACCACGGGTTGACGTCCCACTGATCCAGATGGTTCCCGATTTGAGTAAAAACATCGAGGAATTTCGGGGCGATGGACGAGGACCGGCGGCTAAGGAATGGATCGAGAATATCTCGTCAATGCAAAACATTCACCAATGGCCGGACAACTATGCGCTAGAAAGCGCACGCATGCATTTGAGCGGTGGGGCTAAGGAGTGGTATAAGTCGCGCGCCCCGGAACTACAGTCCTGGTCATTATTTAGCGCCGCATTTCGGCGGACATTTTGTGTACCTATGAGCACCGGGGAAAAATTTAAAAAAATGGTCAATCGTGTACAAACGAAAGGAGAGGCGTTAAATGAGTATTTCCATACGAAAGTGCGGTTGTGTCGCAAGTTAGGACTCGATTTAAGAGATACGAAAGAACAGATTCTGGACGGACTGTGGTCTCACGAAGTGTGTATGTCACTGATGGCGAAACCGCACGACTCACTAGACGAGTTGTTGCACGACGTGATCCTGAACGAGCGACTCCTGGAGCAACGAGCAGCAAGAACACGCGCGAATCGAGATGCCACGCGACCGAGTGTAAAACGTGATAGCATAAGCGAGCGAGATAGTAATCGCGAGCGTAGAAGTGCGAGTGAAACAGAACCACGTGTTGCCTATCGCCCCCCCGTGCGAAACAGTGAAGGTGAGCTGAAATGCTACAATTGTAGCCGTTACGGACATATCGCGCGGGATTGCCCAGAACCGCGTAGGGAATTGAAATGCAAGAAGTGCGGCAAGTCCGGGCACACCGCATTGCATTGTGACCGCGAAGGGGTACCGCGTGAGGCGAACGTACGCCTCCTGAACGACCACGACGACGGTAGCGCGGTAGCGAAATATATAAAAACAATAAAAGTTAAAGGGATCGACATAGAAGCGCAAATTGACCCCGGCAGTTCCGATTGCACGATAAGCTCAACGTGTGTGCTCCTTAACGGTTTTGCTGTGATCCCAGCCGTAAACTGGCTCAAGCCCTTTGGGCCACCAGAGTATCGTGTCGCGTCGCCAGGGGTGAGCAAAGCCGACGTGAGTGTGGACGGCGTGTTAGTCCCCGATGTGATAATACGTGTCGTTCCGGACGATACACAGGCCTGCGACGTATTAATCGGTCGTACATACACAGAAAGGCCGTGGGTCAAATATACCAAGTACGAAGATAGGCTCGAGTTCGAAACGCGCGAGGTCGCTCAGCAAATGAAAATTGAGTTAATTGACGATGCGGTGAATACGGAAGTGCAAGTGAGCGAGAACGATATGATACCAGTCGCGGAAGTGAGACTGTTGGACATAAGCAGCGGCGGGGCGAATCACGGGTTAGCGGTCATGAATATCGGCCGAAAAAGTCGTGAGGTGAAAAAGGGACAATGCCTCGTGCGAGGAGAAATATGCGAGCTACCGGCGCAGGAGCTGCCTAAAACTCGCCGCGATATCGTCCTGGGCGATCTCATCATCGGTCACGAGCAACCGATGGAAGTTGGGACCGAACTAGTTAGCCTGTTGAACGAATTTCGCGATTGTGTGGCGTTGGACGTGAGCGAAATTGGGAAGGCGACATCGCTGGAAATGGACATTGTGGAAAAACCGGGAAGCCGACCGGTAAGCGCTAAGCCATATCGAGCAAGTGCGGGAGAACGCGAGGAGATGCGAAGAATCAAGCGAGAATGGCGCGAGGCAGGGATAATACAGAATACGGAGTCGCCGTACGCGAGCCCGGTCTTACTGGTACGAAAGAAGGATGGCAGCTCACGCATGGTTGTTGATTTCCGCCGGCTGAACAAACAAACGGAAAGGGTGCATTTCCCTCTCCCGTGCCTGGACGACCACCTAGCGTTGATTCGAGACAGCCGAGTATTTATCACATTGGATTTAGCCCATGGCTATCTGCAAATACCATTGAAGGAAAGTGCGCGCGCGAAAACCGCCATCATTACGTCCGACGAGACCGCGGAGTTCACCCGCATGATATTTGGTCTCATGAATGGACCAGCGTATTTTTCCAAGGTCATGCACCAAGCGCTGGGTCCATTGCGTGATAACGTCGTATTATACTACTTGGATGACATATTTATGCCGGGAAGGGACTGGCCGGATTTACGCGAAAAATTAGTCCAAACCCTGCGGGCCTTACGAAGTGCGGGATTAACGATAAAACTAAGCAAGTGCCGATTCCTACAAACACCAGTTAGCTACTTGGGATTCGAAATCGGTCAAAATGGAATTGAGCCCGGCGAGTCCAAGGTCCGAGCGATCTCTGAGTTCCCGGTACCACGAAACACAACAGAAGTGCGCCGTTTTTTAGGGATGGCAAGCTTCTTTCGGAGATTCGTGCCGCGTTTCGCCCAGCTCGCGTCGCCGCTACACACCTTATTGAAGCAACAGGAAACCTTCAAGTGGACGGGACGCGAACAAAATGCGTTCGACGCCATTAAAGCCATTTTGGTGAAGCAGCCGGTGTTACAACCCTTCGACCCCGACCGGGAAACTCAGCTACACACCGACGCGAGTGCGGAAGGTTTGGGGGCATTACTCCTACAGAAGAGTGATCAAGGGCCGTGGCAGCTCACCTACGCGATTAGTCGACGAACCAGTGAACCAGAGCGAAACTATCATTCCAATGGTGCGATGGATTGATGCCCTATCGGAATTTGAATTTGACGTCGAGCATAAACCGGGGGCCAAACTCACCCACGCCGATGCGCTGAGTCGAGCGCCGGTGACCACGACTGCGGATACGAGGATGGAAATACTGTCCGTAACCAACGACTCGGAGGAAATAGCGCTCTACCAGTACGCGGATGAGGAAGTGCGCGAGAAACGCGAAATATTGCGAAAAGCGGACAATAAACGAACCGTAAGTGAGCGGGAGAAGGTTAAAGACTACAAACTTATAGGCGACTTAGTATTTAAGAGCGTCGAAAATAGAGACTTGTTTTTGGTGCCTCGTGCCATGCGTAAAAGCATCGTTGTACGGTACCATGACTGTAAGAGTCACCCGGGGATTGAGAAGACATGCGCAATGGTGGCGAAAGATTTCTATTTCCCCGGGTTAAAGCGATGTGTGCGCGGCCACATTCAGGGGTGCGTGCCATGCGTGCTGGCGACAAAATCGATGTGGTCGCCCGAAGGGCGAACTGCACCCGATACCCCCAGGTGAGCGACCGTTCGGTCTAATTCACACGGACCACACGGGACCGTTCGTCACGTCGAAATCGGGCAATAAGTATATCCTAGTCATCATAGATAATTTAACCAAATATGTGATTTTATACGCAGCCAAGGATACGAAAACAAGAGGGGTGATAAAAGCGTTTCAAAATTTCGTAATCGCCTTTGGAGCACCAAACAGGATTGTTAGCGATCGGGGTACATGTTTCACGCCCAGAAAATTCGAAGATTTTTGCGCGTTACACGGTATGCAGCACACATGCAATTCCCTGAGGCACCCGCGAACCAACGGACTAGTCGAGCGCATGAACAGCACCCTTACAACAGCACTTCAAACCAGCCTCCGTGATAGCGAGGGACGCGACTGGGATTTGCGCCTCACTAAGATTCAATGCGATCTCAACGACACGCCAAACGCGGCGACCGGGAAAAGCCCCTTCGAACTGGTGTACGGATATCCGGCCAGGCGAGGAGAAGGCGTCCTTCGAGATCTGATCGACGCAGAAGGAACGTACGTGCCACCGCCAGAACTTCAGCAACAGGCGCGAGAACGAATCCTCGACGGCCAGAGGGTGATGAAGGAGCGATATGAGTCCACGAGACTGAGGAACGTAGACTTCGCACCCGGTGACGTGGTGTATATGCGTGCGGCGAAGGCAAACACGGGCGAGAGCACGAAGCTCCAGAGCAGATACCGCGGTCCCTTGTCAATCGTTGCAAGGCTACCAGGAGACACCTACCGGGTGGCCGACCTGCGAGAGCATGAGGGACGCCGGTACGCGTGTACGGCCCACGCGAGTCAGCTTAAGCCCTGGCGACCGCATGATGGCGACTCCAACGACGATGAGAACGACGACGGCGAGACCGTGCCACTGGTAACGGCCGCTTAAGAAGAGCAGCGGCGACCCTGTCGTGAAAAAAGGCGGCCGAAGTACCTGGAAGACTATGTAGAAACGGGCCTGTTCGAGGACGAACAATAAAGTGGATGGCCGAGCGTTATAAGACGGTCCCCGGGGAGGTAGCGTGTACGCCTATGTGTGTGACGAAATGCGTGTTGATGGGTGATTGGCGGAAGGAATGAGTGTGCGCATGCGTGAGTGGGATGGTGTGATAGCGAGCGAGGGGAGATAAGGACAGTACGTGCGTGAATGCGGTATGATAAACGAGTCACAGGAGCGTATCGCGTAACGAGATTGATAAACGAATCCCAGGCAGGGGACCGCACGGGTATCTAATCAAAGTGGACTCAAAAGCGGGCGCGTTTGTAAAGAAGATTAAGTAATAAAGCATAAGGTGTTTCGTTGTTGCATATTACCCCTGGGTCGGACTTATTTCGCACGCCTCACGCGCCATTCCCCGCGAGTTGTAAAATAACCTTAATACTAAACATGTAATTAACAAATAGGATTAACGAATGTGCGTGGCAGAGATCAAGCCCGCGCGTGGTCACGCGGGCTTGTTCTCTATATTCTTGTGACGTCACGTCACAGCACACATCATGGAGGCTAGAGTGGGAGGAGGCCGATCTGTGCATTTCAAAGTGGCTACAAAAATGTGGTCCTACCGGGATGGCGCCACTATCTCTAAAATCTCGAGCAGGAAACAGTGCAGCCAGACAGTGCAGCCAGATCGCGCGCAAAAGTTACCCCCTCTCTAGTCTCTTGCGCGCCCATCACACAAACATAGTAGCGCATGTCCGTGAGCGAGCGACGCTCGGACGTCTTCGGAAAGAGCCGAGCGCCATCGAAGTTTCCCGACCGCGCCTTCGGCAGCTACACCAATACATGGACGCTGAGCACGTTCATGTGCGGCCAAGCCGAAACGAAGGCTTCGAGGGAAAAAGCAATCTGAGCACGACTCGCGCGTGACGTCACCCAACGGCACGAGCGAGGCTTTTAGATGATTTCAATACTTATTTAGCTCTTGATTCTCTGCGTTATTAATGTATACAAAAAAATGTATCGCACACTCTGATCGCTTATTTTTTTAGTTTATCCGTTAATTTAAATATAATAATAAATCTAAATTACAACTTATTTATCTTCTAAAATATTGTTTACGCTTTACTCACACCCGTCCTTACGCCAAATCAATTATAATTCATAAAAGTAAGCGGAAATATATTTATATTCGTATTATTATATTAATTCTCATAGCTCTCATATGAAAACTCTCATATGGAAAACACCAAAAAAAAAAACTTCAAAACCTTAGATTTCAACGAACCAAGAACATACATCTTCACACTTTCAATCATGACGAATTTTTAAGAACAATATCATCACAAACACATCTGAACCAAAACAATATACATCACCTAAATTATCAAAACATAAATCAAACACAAAATCACAACATCTTATACTCAACTCTTACTAATAGACAACAGGACACAAATAATAATCTTTCCACTGATCCTCTGAATAATATAAATTCGACAATCACATTAAATAAAACGTAAGAATGGCTTATAAATCTCTCCTACATTGATATTCCGCTACGCATTTCCACATTCTTGTCTCTAGGTGAAAAGTTTTGTTTTCCTTACCTCAAACTCTCAAACATAAAAACTCATATCCACAAATCGATCTCCGAACTTGAGTCCAAATTAGATTTTTTACTCGACAAACCTAGACAAATCGAAATTAGAACCAGATTCACTAAAATCTGAAACAAAATAAATATTCCAACATCATTTTCCAACACTAATCAAATCATAAAACACACGTCCTCATTCTTAAAAAACAACCCTCAACTTTTAGTTACACGAGCTGACAAAGGAAATTCAACAGTCATTCTTAACAAATCAGATTACATTACAAAAACTCATAATTTACTCACAGATTCCTTAACTTACAAATTAACAAATAGAAATCCCATCAACACTCTACAAAAAGGCATTAACAATATTCTCTCCAGATGGAAAACCCTAAAATTCATTGATGAAACAAAAGACAAATACTCAAAAGCTGAAAATTGCAACCTATCTCGTCTTTATTGTCTGCCAAAAATTCATAAAAATAATTATCCACTTCGTCCAATAGTATCATCAATAAATAGTCCAACACATAAACTAGCTGAATTTATACAATCTAAACTTTCTAAATTAATCAATACGACTAATTCACACGTCAAAGATAGTTTCCACCTAAAACATTCACATTCTAACATCTCAATTCCACTCAACTACAAATTGGTCTCGTTTGATGTTGTTTCTCTCTATACCAACATCCCATTACAACTTGTTATTCAAAGCCTTCAAAGAAGATCAAATCTATTTTCAAAAACATTTCCTTTAAACGAAATAATTAAAGCCATAGAATACATCATGTTCTCAACTTTCTTTACATTTCAAAATAAAATTTACCAACAAATCTTAGGGTTACCAATGGGCTCTCCTCTGGCTCCAATATTATCTAACATCTTCATGATTGATCTTCAAACAAATTGTCGGGAAAAATTAAAATTTTCGTTACCCCTATATAAAAGATATGTTGATGATATTATTATTGCTCTACCAACAGACAAAATTGAATCCACCAAAAAGATTTTTAACTCATAGAACTCAAAATTACAATTTACATCAGAAAATGAAGTAGATAAAAAATCCCGTTTCTTGATATACTTTTAATCCATAAAAAAAATTCAATTATCACAAATTGGTATGGGAAACCAACCTGGTCAGGCAGATTCATAAATTTCTTTTCACACCACCCACTTTCCCAAAAAAGCCATAATTTACATGCTAGTTGACAGAGCAATTAAATTATTTCATCCTTCATTTCACAAAGAAAACCTCAAACTTATTAGTAACACGATGACACAAAATTGCTATCCGATCTCTTTCACAGAAAAAGTAATAAAACATCGGCTTTCCACAATCAACATTCAAAAAAAGAATAACAATTTTGATTCTTTCAGACTAATAAATGTTCCTTACACAAAAAACATCCATCATCAACCAATGCATCTTTTCCAACAATACAACATAACATTAGTCACAAACGATAAACACAACATTTCATCGATTACTGGCTCCACCAAAGACAAAATAAACAACACCCAAAAATCCAACATAGTTTACAAAATCGATTGTAAGGATTGCAATGCCACATACTTCGGCCAAACCAAAAGATACCTTGAAACCAGAATAAAAGAACATAAAAATAGCCTAAAACATACTACTACCACAAAACACACAGCCTTAGCACAACATGCAATAGAACAAAAACATGACTTTCAATTCGACAATGTAAAAATTTTAAACAATGAAAATTGGCTCAAAAAAGACTAATCTTAGAAATGATCCAAATTAAAGCACACTCCAACGCCATAAATTTTAGAAGTGACATACAAAACCTAAGCTCGATCTATAACTCTATTATATAACTATGAAAATATTTTACAATACTTTACTTGACATAACAATTTTTAAATTAGTGACACTATAATTTAATTTTAAATACTCTTAACATGACGCACCAATTTCATTTCTCTTGACACGTCACTGCCTAAAGGATCTTTCTCCCCCGATTCGCAAAATAAAGACTCTAATAAGCTTCACGAAATTAAGACACCACTCAGTTTCTCTCGAACTCTCCGTGATCACACAACTCAATATGTAACTGAGAAATGTAAATTTCGAGTTTTTGTTTATTTTGGAAGAAAATTTTTAAAATCTTAAACTCAATAGGTAATCATCACAGTCATTTGATACTTTAGTAAAATTTCTTTTAAATCAATCACGTACATTAAATTTTCACAAATAAAACACAAAACTTTCTTATAATTATTAATCCCTTACAGATGATAAAAATCGCTAAAAAACGATAAATTCTTCCATCTATTGAGTATACTGCAGCAAAACAGTATTTACTTCCATAAATACTGTCTTTTGAAATAACCTTCCAAATATAAGCAAAAGCTAGAAACATCAACAACATCGAGGTTAGTCGTTTCTCATATTTCATTTCTTTATAACTCCATAGTATAATAAACCACACTCTCAGACATCACTCATTTCAAACACCGATGAATAAGAAGAATTAACGCAATACAAGAACTTATGCGTATCAAATCAATATAGTTATAACCAAAACAGAATTAACATAACAGTTATACAAAACGACACAACAATTTTATAACACAATCATAATATAAAACATTCGTGTATTTAATTCCTTCAAACTTGATTTGTAAAATTCGTGTATTAAAATGTATAGAGAAAAATATAATTTCTGGAGAGGACCCGAACCAAAGGGTCGAAACGTAAGAAAGCATCATTTATTTCCGTCGCTGACCTTGGAAAACCTCTATTGGCCGGACTGAAGCCGAATCGTCAACTAGCAACTTGTCATCAACACGGCCGCACACATCTTTGACTCATTAATTCTCATACTTTCATCAAGCGATAAAGCATTATCCCCAAAAACAACCAATCATCCATCCGGCCGCGAATCGTCAGTACCAGAAAGTGCACATATTCTACAAGCGATTTTCCAGACAATTTGTTTGAAGATCAATCATAACGATGTTAGATAGTATTGGAGCCAGAGGTGAGCCCATTGGTAACCCTGAGATTTGGGGGTAAATTTTATTTTGAAATATAAAGAAAGTTGAGAACATGATGTATTCTATGGCTTTAATTATTTCGTTTAAAGGAAATGTTTTTGAAAATAGCTTTGATCTTCTTTGAAGGCTTTGAATAACAAGTTGTAATGGGATGTTGGTATAGAGAGAAACAACATCAAACGAGACCAATTTGTAGTTGAGTGGAATTGAGATGTTAGAATGTGAATGTTTTAGGTGGAAACTATTTTTGACGTATGAATTAGTCGTATTGATTAATTTATAAAGTTTAGATTGTATAAATTCAGCTAGTTTATGTGTTGGACTATTTATTAATGATACTATCGGACGAAGAGGATAATTATTTTTATGAATTTTTGGCAGACAATAAAGACGAGATAGGTTGCAATTTTCAGCTTTTGAGTATTTGTATTTTGTTTCATGAATGAATTTTAGGGTTTTCCATCTGGAGAGAATATTGTTAATGCCTTTTTGTAGAGTGTTGATGGGATTTCTATTTGTTAATTTGTAAGTTGAGGAATCTGCGAGTAAATTATGAGTTTTTGTAATGTAATCTGATTTGTTAAGAATGACTGTTGAATTTCCTTTGTCAGCTCGTGTAACTAAAAGTTGAGGGTTGTTTTTTAAGAATGAGGACGTGTGTTTTATAATTTGATTAGTGTTGGAAAATGATGTTGGAATATTTATTTTGTTTAAGATTTTAGTGAATCTGGTTCTAATTTCGATTTGTCTAGGTTTGTCGAGTAAAAAATCTAATTTGGACTCAAGTTCGGAGATCGATTTGTGGATATGAGTTTTTATGTTTGAGAGTTTGAGGTAAGGAAAACAAAACTTTTCACCTAGAGACAAGAATGTGGAAATGTGTAGCGGAATATCAATGTTGGAGAGATTTATAAGCCATTCTTTCGTTTTATTTAATCTGATTGTCGAATTTATATTATTCAGAGGATCAGTGGAAAGATTATTATTTGTGTCCTGTTGTCTATTAGTAAGAGTTGAGTATAAGATGTTGTGATTTTGTGTTGTTTGATTAATGTTTTGATAATTTAGGTGATGTATATTGTTTTGGTTCAGAGGTGTTTGTGATGATATTGTTCTTAAAAATTCGTCATGATTGAAAATGTGAAGATGTATGTTCTTGGTTCGTTTTTTTTTGGTGTTTTTCATATGAGAGTTTTCATATGAGAGCTATGAGAATTAATATAATAATACGAATATAAATATATTTCCGCTTACTTTTATGAATTATAATTGATTTGGCGTAAGGACGGGTGTGAGTAAAGCGTAAACAATATTTTAGAAGATAAATAAGTTGTAATTTAGATTTATTATTATATTTAAATTAACGGATAAACTAAAAAAATAAGCGATCAGAGTGTGCGATACATTTTTTGTATACATTAATAACGCAGAGAATCAAGAGCTAAATAAGCATTGAAATCATCTAAAAGCCTCGCTCGTGCCGTCGGGTGACGTCACGCGCGAGTCGTGCTCAGATTGCTTTTTCCCTCGAAGCCTTCGTTTCGGCTTGGCCGCACATGAACGTGCTCAGCGTCCATGTATTGGTGTAGCTGCCGAAGGCGTGGTCGGGAAATTTCGATGGCGCTCGGCTCTTTCCGAAGACGTCCGAGCGTCGCTCGCTCACGGACACGCGCTACTATGATTGTGTGATGGGCGCGCAAGAGACTAGAGAGGGGGTAACTTTTGCGCGCGATCTGGCTGCACTGTCTGGCTGCACTGTTTCCTGCTCGAGATTTTAGAGATAGTGGTGCCATCCCGGTAGGACCACATTTTTGTAGCCACTTTGAAATGCACAGATCGGCCTCCTCCCACTCTAGCCTCCATGATCGGCTGGTACGGTGAAAAATGCACGTTTTCAGGATTACGCGGGTATCCTGAGGTACAACTGTGCACAACGCATGGCAATAGCGCACGAGTATAAGTAATTTCGGTAATTTCATCAATTCCACACCGCGGCTTAAACTCCAAACGTCAAAATAGTCGTATTCGGCGTCGGGGTGGTTAAGTACGCCGTGCGGGCCTCGCGCCTGCGCAATAAGAATATTGTCAGTGACCTACTAGCGCCACTGGGAGAGATAGAATAAATGAAGCGGTCAAAAAGCGTAGCATTTTTATATACGGTAAGGGATAGGTGCCAGCCTCCGAATCAGTCGAATCGAATCGCAATAATTCGCCTCCTAATCGCTAATGGACGCGGTTCCGTAGTTAATATAGAGGAGGCGAATTATTGCGATTCGACTCGACTCGGCGAGCTTAGTCGACGCAGCCTTAATATTCTTTCGCTGTTTATATTGGCTCCGTGCAGAATATAGGGTGGGGGTAATAAAGTCGAACGCAGCACCCACAGTGGACAAAAATTGCAATAAAATCTGTCAAATCTGTGGCGGTCCTGCTAGTTCCACCATTCCACCGCTACGCGGCTACATCGTTACAGCGTTTCTCACAAGCGGACGCAGGGGGATGCGTTCCAATATATAACAACCGTCTTTCCCCTAGACCTAACACCCAGTGCGTCTAGGGCAGGGTGCAGTGACACAGCCCTATTGATGAGTCTGTCACTGTACCCGAGACGAAACGCAAATTTATTTTCTTGCCTCCTCTTATCTTACCGGCCATTCAGAACCTGGACAAGCCGCGGACAACTACGAGAGTAGAGAGCCACCGACCGAATTCCTACAAATCTGTATGAGCGTAGTACGAGATTTTTGCCATAAAACTTAAAATACTGGTTTATTAAAAACTGCCGCGGCAGTTACTGTGTAAAAAATGCAAAAAATACTGGAAGAAATAGTAAATGCAAATTTTATTGATTTCCTGCGGCAAATTGGAAGTTAGAAGAACACAACGAATGGATAGCTGCAGTTTTACCTTTAAAGAAGTTTTGTAAGGCGTTAAAGAAATAGAGGTTTGCCTTATGACACGAGCTTGAATTATTAATAATTCACAATTCCTCTCATTAATTTTTCATAATAGCTCTAATTAATAATTTATAAAACATGACCCAAGTTTGAACACAAGTTTAAACTTGGGTCATGTTTTGTCCTTGACTCTTCTACGTCCCTGACGTATTCAGCAGATTGCAGCAGATTTGCCTCACATTGAGGTCAAGATTCAAAATTAATATTGTGAGTTATACTCTTGTAGCCTGTCTTGAAAAATATGATCTTTGCGGTCCGAAAAGAACATTTCATTTATTACATTATAAAGTGGTTCAGCATAATATGTTTGTTAAATTTAAATAGAAGCCATTATATAGCTTCATTTTCACCTCTTATAACAAAACTACAAGTAAACAAAAATATACATTTTAGGAACATTTTCCTCACTTTTTCACTTAACTGAGTGAAAACGCTTCTTGCCGTCTTCGGCCATACAAATTAAATGCAATTGGGGCGCCATTTTAATTTTGATAATTTCCACAATTCCAGAGCCTTTGGCAGAGCCGACAAAAATACGAATGCTACACGTCGCTAAGGTTGCGCACGGAGCCAACAGCGCAAGAGTTGGCGAGCAACCACGGCGCTAATGGTCGTGTTCGTTGGATCTCATCATTTTGATACGAACAAGTGCGCAGGCGCATAATGATGCTCAACGCGCAACTGCGCAATGAAACGAGTCATGCGCAAAACGAAGCACTCGTTTCAATGCGCAGTTGCGCGTTGCGCATCATTATGCGCATGCACACTCGTTCGTATCAAAATGATGAGACCCAACGAACACGACCAATGACATCTTATCGTTAGAGCGAAAGCTTGTCCTCGTACCTTTCCAACAGGGCGAATGCTCTCCTATAAGGCTTGATCTTCGCTGGTGCGATTCAAACATTAGCGGCAATGCAGAATACCGCGACGATAAAAAGTAATCCAACTACGATAGCATCGATTATTTATTCAATATATAAGCAGCGTGATTAGCCACGATGATTATACAGAGTGATCACACAGTGTATCAAATGATATTTAAAAGTAAAATTTCCAACGAAGACAGGCTAAAGGCGAAAAGCTTGCGGTATTCACTTTTTCTCCTTCTCCTTCTCCTTGTCTTGTCCTTTGTCCTTATTTTGCTGGAGGGAACTAACGGCTTGACGGACGGCTTCTGACTGTGGATCTACGCCAGGTAAGCTCTCTAGTACCGTTTGAAGGAAAGTTGGATCAGACATGACAGCTGCGTAGTCGTCCTCTACCTCCATCGCTTCGTCCTGCTGTGGCTCGAATTCCTCTAGAATTATTAAAAATTTGCATGAACAAGCTTCCAACACGGGATGGAAGATCAATCAAATTATTTTGAATATTTTTTTTCACCGTCGTATAGAGAATCCTATTAGAAATGTATGCATATGAAAGAAACGGTATTGTATACATCGGAGAAAACTAAATACATTGATTGTTTCCTATAAAAAATAATATTCATGGATATTTTTCTTCGCCTGTTAGATTGCCACGAATCGGTCGGCTTGAGTTGAAAAATTCACACGCAATTAATTGATATATCATTGGCGGAATATAGTGAAACTTCTATTATCCGAATCAATTAAGACTAAACTTTGATAATCGAAACACAATTTTTTTTCAAGTGATAATATTCACCAGAAATTGAAATAGCTGCACAATTTATATTACGAATAAATTGTAATATAAAAATTCATTCTTGTTAACAAACAATATGTAATATATATATGCTTGTAACATACATATGGTTTATTAACAAGAATGAATTTTGAATTTTGCACGTAGTATGAAGTACAATCTGATAGGTTAAAAAAAATTTGAACAATCTTGATATCTCTATTTGTGCGATGAATACGAATATTTCTCATGTAATCGGTTCTGCACTTCACATCAGTCTGAATAAACAAATCGATTTTCTAGGCATTTAATATTTCATCCACAGTCTCTTAGCTTTAATAGTAGCTTGAATACGTTTGAGCATACTTGTTACTACACTTTCGCAGTATTCCGGAGTAGTTGACTACCACTGTTGTTGCACTCATTCCCACAAATCAACTGTTGTCGTTGAAGGTGCACATCCAAGCTTTGTGTTCAAATATGCCCAGTCATTTTCGATTGGATTTAATTGTGGGCTTTGAGCTGGTCACTTCATTGTCTGAAACGACTGAGATTGGGGCCAATTGTTCACTCGCTTTGCAGAATGGCTGGGAGCGTTATCATGTTGGAATATAAGATTACGCTCTGGCACCGGCATATTTTCAATCGTTTCCAGTAAATTGTTTTCTAAAATATCCTTATAGGTATGTTGGTTGATCGTGCCTTCAAATCGGTGTATTGGTCCCGCACCGTACGCTCTAATGCACCCCCTTATCATAACCGAATCCCCGCCGAATTTGACTGTTCGTTTAACATGATGTGGTATAAGATGTTCGCCTTTTCTTCTTCAACACCAGGAACGTCCATCCGATGAAATTCTATTGTTTTTAGACCCGTCAGAGACGATAACGTTCTTTTCATTGTTCCGTATTCCAAGTTACATATTTTTTTCCCAAAGTTCAATCCAGCTTCAATATTTTTCTGCGAAAGAGTAGGTTTCTTTTTCTTTTCACTCGACTTTAAGGATGTATGGCAACTAAGTTATTTACTACTGTTCGAATTGAAACTCACTGATATTGTAAAGGAAAATATCGAGAACTTTTTGAGATTAAAAAAACAAAATTTGCCCACGTGAATGCTGAGATAAACGAATTCAAAGTTGGGTCATTTAAGGTAGTTCCTCTGCGAAAATCTCAACCAAAAGTTTACATACCATGTTCATGTTTAAAAGATTGATAATTGGTTTAATTAGTAATAAATAAAATTAAAAACTACGCAATATTGACTCGGTACTAGTAGATAATACGATGGATATCATTTATTGCCGTAAAATATATTTTATATTGTGTTTTTGATCTACCATTGCCAGTAAACTTTTTGCCGGGACTGTCCAGGCTTTGCCCCAATTGTTTTTTTTCCAGGCTTTGCCAGGCTTTGCACCAAAATTGTGAGGGCTTTTCATGGTTATATCTTGGAAACTAGATGGTCAATCATTCTCATTTTTTTTCACATTATTCGTGATATCTTACTCTAGCTTACCCTCGTTTTTTATCAATTTCTTAATTTTAGTTTTGACGGTAACATTAATGATGCTCTGTTTGCCAATCATAACGCATTTGTTGCGTGTAAACCAAGCCAACTTTAAGTGTAAATATCTCAGGTTTGGGGTGGTCAAACTTATTCAAATTGCACAGATGTTTGGATAATGTATTGAATAACATATATGTCAAATTTCAACGATTTCTTAATTCAACTCTTCTGTGGAGGTACTACCTTAACACGGGGAACATAGGACTGTACGTCCAAAATTCCCTTTACATTGGCAAAAAAGGTATTTCCGGAGTACTCTTTTGTAAAAAAAGTACTAAAAAAAGTAACAAAAACTTTTGTGCGGTATCGCTGTAATATGCATGATACGTTAAAAAAAAATCGACATGTGCCCATATATTTTGCGAGATATTGCGAGTTAAATGGGACCGTTTTCGTATTTCTTTAGCTCGTATGTCGTAACCACGACAACGTCAGGGAAAACGTACATCAAATCAGCAACTAAATTTGCAGTTAAAAATTGAAAATTCTTCTTTCTGTACCGCATGTTTTACTTTGAGCTGTGGTAAATCTCCTTTTTAGCTTCAATGAATACTACAATTATTTTATTTAGTCTTTAAATGCGATTTTTGCAAATTGCATAATCAGTTCTGTAACGACTCTGCAGTAGCTGCCATACATCCTTAAATTAGCTTCTTTCAACGTTCGTCGAGCAGTCCACTTGTTAATCTTATTGCCAACGTCACTCTCCAATAATTTCGCAGCCATTGAGGCCGTTGTTGCAGCTGCAGAAGTAATGTAGTGCCATAGTCTTCTCTTATCTTGACATGATCATAATTTCGGACGACCTCCGACAGAAGTTGGTACATCGCTGCAGCATCGTATCCGTAGTTTTTGCACTACTGCCAACTTTTCTCGTTGATAAACTACTTTTTAAATTGAAAATAATGTTATTTTGTATAGCTCTAGGCAGTAGCTTCATGAGAGATTATTAAGACGTCTCAAAGTACAAAACTAAACTAACTAGTAGAGTACTTCTTGTCAAAGGCATCGGTAGTATTTTTTTACAAAGGCTGTTTCTACAGTCCCGGGTATAGGTGTCCTAATGCGGAGCTAAACTGATTACATGAGACACATTCGTATTCATCACAAAAATAAAGACATCAAGGTTGTTCAAACTTTTTTGAAGAGCCTTAAGATTGTACTTCATCCTACGTATTCCCTTCTTTTTTGTTCCAATTGAAATATCAAATAAAAATTCATTCTTGTTAACAAACAATATGTAATATACATATGCTTGTAACATACATATGGTTTGTTAACAAGAATGGATTTTTATGCGTTCACTTCTGCTCCTTACTATATATATATATATATATATATATATATATATATATATATATATATATATATATATATAGTACTATATATATACATAATACTATATATATATAATACTATATATATATATATATATATATATATATATATATATATAGTAAGGAGCAAAAGTGAAAATACATATGGTTTGTTAACAAGAATGAATTTTTATTTGATATTTCGATTGGATAAATATATATATATTTAAACCTCCTTCAAACATCGAATGCCTGTTCTTTTTATATAATCGTCTACCGTCAATTAACGAACGGCTACTAAATGTTTTAGAGCGGCGAAATCTCGCAGCGGTTTGAGAAGCAGCGGCTGCGCAGTGCAACACTGTGTTCGACCACTTGCGTCTCAAACGACTCGAGACACGTCTCAAAAGCAGTACCACTATCTATTTAAGATGCAAAAGATGCGAACGTATCCCGATTTCTCTTTATATCGGAGATCGTGGCTTGTCCAACAGCGTAAAGGCGTATAAGAGGTGCACCAGCTCGGCCATGTCTAGCTTCGAAAGAATTACTAATTTCTTCTTTAGAGAAGAAACTAGTAATTCTATCGGTTAGAGACCGTTAGAGGCCTAAGAACATTACGTTTACACTTAGGTATCAAGAGACTCGCAGTTCAAGTCCTGACGCATAAGTACGCGAAATAAACGGGATGTAAAACGTTGCAACAGTACACATTTATCTGTACGCAATGCAAGGGACAAATAAAAATTGCCGGTGAAACAAGTGTGCAATCGATCCAAGATTGGAAGATTAAAAAGACGCGCGACTTCGATTCTTGCAAGACTTTTGCGAAGCGTGTATCTCGCGACAACGTTCAAATAAACGAACCGATGGTTCAAATAATCGAGGTTCTACTGTACGTACGTTGATCTTGCATGGACATTTGCATGGCGAATGCAATTTGTTCTTCCTCCGTCATATGAGCGAAATCAGGCACATTCGCAGTAGTACTCGGAGGGCTCGCTTCTGGAACGTCAACAGTTTCCTCAGTTCCGCCAAGGGACATTGCCAAAGCGCGTTTGAGCATGGCTTCCTCATTCGGGGGGGCTTCCTTGATCGTTTCGGGTTTTGGCGGGGCAGTTTCGGTAGCTTGTGCTCGTCGCGCCTCGTCCTCTTGTCTCTGTCTCTGTTCTTCCATGGAAACTCGCAAGGCCTGTATTCGTAAAAATGAACATCGTGCAGTATTTATTCGATAAACGAAGCGCAAAGAAAACGTGAACAATGCCGTATGCAACGTCTACCAATGCAAGTTCCGGATCTTCGTTGGGATCGACGCCAAATTCGAAAGCTGCGCCACCCATTCCGGTTGCGCCCATGCCATCCTCGCCTTGTATGATCGGTGATGAGATCAGAGCGTCCGACAAATGAGGTCCGGGCGGTACGGTTATGAGATGACTTCCCGTACCGTCTTTTCCATTCAGAGCATTAATGAATATCGTGAGTAAGTCGTTGTTGACAGCCTCCTCGCCGAAGCTGATAATATCCACGTTAACTTTTTCCTTCTTTAGACGCTTGGCGAGTTTAACGAATTCCTTTTCATCGAGCTCCACGGGGCTGCCGACGAACGCTACTATGCGCATCTTGTGGTTTTTTCCTTGACGATGCTTGAGAGCCAACTGTGCCAAGGCATTGAAAAATCCAACAATGTATAATACGGTGTAGTCAACTTTTCAAAATTGCCATACATGAAATTTGATAATCATTCTTTTGTACTCTCGAATATCGAAAGCTTTGCAATCTAATTATCTTTGGGGCAACTTTCAAGCTGGTACATACGTGAGCGATTCGAATGCCCGTAATGAGACTCAGGTTGCCGTTCGGTTGGACCTGATGCAACTTTGATAAAATTCTGCCAACGTCGCTCGTCAATGTAGCCAGCACCTCGACGCTGGAAGAAGAGTCACACCTATTTGAATTCAAATGCGTTATACAACGATCATTTTATTTCGTAATGCCCTCAATTACGTACTTTGCCAGAGTTATCAGCCCGACGTTGTTCTCCGGATTGGCGCGTGTCTTTGAATGGCATACCAAATTAACAGCGTCTTGTTGAACTTGAAGGCGAGTTGGCAGAAAATCGCCGTTTCTCATGTAGTCGCTGTTGTCGACGCTGAAATTGATATACGATTGCATAGAAAAAACACCGCACCTCAACCTTCTTAAGAAATTCAAAACATCATTGACGCGCTAATCGTTGTGTCCTAAAGTAACCATCGTGAATTCTAATCCTTTATAAGCCCAACTTAACATAAAACAATTGATCAATCAAAGAATCCGATCCCTTAAGATGATGTCCTAAAATAATGGTAGGCTCGTTCATTGTGATTGATAAAAGGTTTTGCCATTTGGCTGCAATTAACCTGAAAATTTTCGCACAATTAGCAAAGATTTTCTCATCTCCCAAAAGATTGATATTTGAAGGTAATTATTAGGATCGATCGACATATGAGTCGAAAAGGTAGTTTGGTGTACATCGAAGAGCAGAGAAACGTCCAGAAGCCCTTTATGTTGACGCGAAGCCGTTCAACTTTGCATTGTCACTCCGAAGATAATGTCCCCGTGATCGCGTCCTCTTTAAAATAACGAGTGGCAGAATTATAAAAAATAATGTATATGAAAAAATTAACATGTCCATTGATGATTTTCCTATCGATTGCGTTATTAAAACTATTCACATTGGAAATTGGAGTGTTAGAAATGAGAGAACTCACCATATCATAGTACTCTCGAGCACCATTTTGGATTCACTGATAATTCCGTTCCCATATGTTCCTCTTGTTTTGTACAGATTGCCTATTTAGCGCTGCGAGCGACGCCATTCCTGTTCCGCATGTTTCATGACCACGGTCATGGAGCCTAGATACCAGGAGGTTCAGCGGCAATGCAAAGGCGCTGAAAAAAGCGTCCCCGAAAATGTCCCGAAGTGATGGCGCTGGGGTGCAGCGGCACCTACATATATAGTAATATATTGGTCAACGAGGTGAAAGTGATCGGATCAGTTTCTAACCTCCCGACAGACCGATCGTGACATCAAACGTCGAAATATCCGCCGATTCATAATTTCCTCATGACGCTTCGGAAAAAAAACGCAAAAGCGAGAAAAGATCTCAAACTCAAACTCAAAATGGCGGCGATACAGCCCATCTAGAAAAACATGTTTTTTTTACATATAGCTTCACGGGAGAACGGTTTTCTCATAAAATATAAGACCTGAAACAAAAACCAAAAAAATGATAATTTATATATTATTAGCTATGAGACTACCTAGAAATTTGCTTTCAAATTTTGCAAAAATAGCGCACTTTGAAGGAAATAAATCGATTTTTTGCCAAAAAAGCAGTAAATTGTTTATAAAAAGAAGTTTACATTTAATCAAAAAACGGCTACGTACTCCCCTAAAGAATATGATTGTGAAGCTGCTATCAAAATTTCAAATCGATGCATGCAAAGGTGGTCGAGTAATCCGTCTTCCGAGATCGAAAAAAGTGGTTTCGAGAAAAACGCGTTTAAAGTTGTACCAGAGATTAGTAGGGAGATGCACAACGCTCCCCTTTTCGGCGTGCCTCGTAAATGGCGCTAAATCGCGGCGGCGAGTTCGGGAGTATGATTTCGTGATCATCGCCTCTGTCGACGTTGCAGATTCCCTTGTAGCCGCGCGAGTCCGTGATCACCGCTCAAGTCGGTATCGCAGTCAGCGAGAACACGAATGGGTCGCTCGGTGGGGGAAAAGTCTCTGCCCCTCGCTCGCTCGACAGGCGAACGGAGCGAGGTTTTCCGTCCGATCGAGCTCAACATATATGTGTGGCCGTACTGCGGATTGGAATATGCATTAGATGAATTTCAAAGTGAAAAACATATATCGAGATCATTGTTTTCTCTCAGTTGCCCGTTTATGCCGAAAATGCGGGTTAAAAAAATTAACGACGAACCGCGTTGAAAAATAAAACGCCGAAACGACCGTGAAAGGTTCAAAAAGAAATCTTGAGCCTTTGCCGCGATCGTTTCGGCATTTTTTTTCAACAGTAAACATTACGGAAAAGGGTGTATGATAAATGTTGCTCAATCTGTAATGAGCGTCGTGGCTGAGTTGGTAGCGTGACGGATTACGATGCTGAAGGTCCGGGTTCGATCCCCGGTGAATCAACTTTTTTTTCTTCATTTTATATTCAGAAAATTTCGAACTTACTCTCGCTTTAGCTATTCTCGCCTGTTCAGGCATTATTTCTGATATTTAATTCGTATATGCTTAATAAAAAAACAAGACATTGCTACCGGGGATCGAACCCGCGTCGTCTACACTCAGAGCCCGCACGGTCATATCTCAACTGCGAGGCTCTTGTGACTGCAAACCTGCCTTACGTATACAGTAGAACCTCGATTATCCGAACCAATTGGGACCGAGACTAGGTCGGACAATCAAAAGTTCGGATAATCGAAACGTGGGTTTTTTGGGACGAGATCATCAACAACACCTTTTTACATATAAAAAATACATAAATATATATTACAATTTGACATACATATTAACGTTGAAATTATATATATATATATACATACACGGTGGCCGGAACATTGACGTCTAAAAATAAAATTTAGGTCCCTTGTATCGTGGGGTATCCGAATAAGCCCCATGTATGTCGCGCGACTTTTCATAGTTTTCGAGTTATGAATTTTTTACTGCATTTTTGAGAATTTTCGACCTGACCAATTGAAAAAAAAATCTTTATAAAAAGTAGAAGACTATCGAGACTTTTTTTGCAACTGAATCTTTATGAGTAGTACTTTTATGCATAAAATAATCAGCTTCGTAACTGTGATGAAAGTTATGAAAATGTTGGTCTAAAGTGAAAAATTTACGTTCGGTAAATTATGACTTAAATTTTCAACTTTAATTTAAAAATCGAAACAGGTGACTTCATGGTTCCTAATTAGGCCCTAAGAATGCGCCAGACTGTCAGCTTTCATAATCATTAAAAAGAGGAGTACTTGATAGGGCTACTTTGGCTACAATTGACCTTCAATGACAGCGAGGTGGAAAATTCTTATAATTAGCCATCTAATTAAAAAAAAAAATTTGCCCATTTTATCATCCCTAAGGCTATTTAGTTTGTTAACTAACCAAAAATGACTGCAGGGAAAGCTAAGATTGAAACATTTGGAGGTTTATTTTTTTTAGTTTAATTTAACTTTAATGAATTTTGCGCGATCCGTTCTCATGGATCAGGTAAAAGCTCGTTTACGCGATCCGTGCTCGTTACAAGAACGGATGGCGCAAAATTCATTAAGCTTGAATTGAACTAAAAAAAAATATACCTCTAAATTTTTAAATCTTAGCTTTCCTGCAGTCATTTTTGGTTAGTTAACAAACTAAATAACCTTAGGAATGATAAAATGGGCAATTTTTTTTCAATCAGATGGCTAATTTTAAGAATTTTCCACCTCGCTGTCTTTGACGGTCAATTGTAACCAAAGTACCCCTATTAAGTACTGCTTTTTTTTTAATGATTATGAAAGCTGAGAGTCTGGCGCATTCTTGAGGCCTAATTAGGAACCATGAAGTCACCTGTTTAGATGTTGAATTTAAAGTTGAAAATTTAAGTCATAATTTACCGAACGTAAATTTTTCACTTTAGACCAACATTTTAATAACTTTCATCACAGTTACGAAGCTGATTATTTTATGCATAAAAGTACTACTCATGAAGATTCCGTTGCAAAAAAATCTCGACAGTCTTCTACTTTTTTTTTTAGATTTTTTTTTAATTGGTCAGGTCGAAAATTCTCGAAAATTCATAACTCGAAAACTATAAAAAGTCGCGGGACATACATGGGGGTTATTCGGATACCCCAGGATACAAGAGACCTAAATTTTATTTTTGGACGTCAATGTTCCGCTCACCCTGTATGTGTGTGTGTTTTAAACACCTGAAAAAAGTCGAATGCCTTTTAAAATATTTTTTAAAAATAAAATCGTCCATTTTTAATTGACGAACGGCTGCAACGCGTTTTTGAGCGTCTAAGTCTCGCAGCTGTTTGAGAAGGAGAAGTTGCGTTGGGTTGCTCATTGTTGCTCACGACGGTGGCAGCGAGCAACCATGTATCTTTCGCGCCAACGTTCGGATAATTGAGCTTCCGGATAAACTAAGTCATCGTTCGGGTAATTGAGGGTTCGGATGATCGAGGTTCGGATAATCGAGGTTCTACTGTACACACTTATCCAACCTTAAAAAAAATCGCTGCAGGACCAACTGCATATTGTTTTTATGACCCCAAAGTATTTTTTAAGCCAAAAGAAAACGATTTTTCCAAATTCTTAGAATGGTGTTATCCCTTAAAGAAAAGAAATTGATTTTTTGATCATTGTAAATGTATATCCCCTCTTAAAGACTTTAAAAGAATCTCGTACGTGTTAGCGAAAATCGGCAGAAAATTATGAAGCAACTCGTCCACTTCTTTGATATTCGCTATTTCGGTGTTCGCTGTTATGGACCATCGCTCGTTTGCCTATCTGAGATCAAAACTTTCGAAGTTTGTATCCTCGATATCTGGCTTTTTGCTATAGATGGTATTACCAATATTAGATACTCACGTCTTTCTATTTCGGAAATGTGAATGTTCTAGATTGTTTAAATCTGTGTTTGTATGAGTCAAACTCCAAACAAACCCAAACAAACTCAATAGGAAAAAGAAAAAGTTCCGGAAAAAAAATAATATCAAGTTTTTTTTACGAAAATCTCATTTTTTTCATCTTTAAATTTTCTCCGAATATCTCCGCAGCCGTTCACTCAGGTAATAGGAAAAAAAGAAATTTCCGGAAAAAATAATCATAATAAAAAGTTTTTTAACGAAAATCTCATTTCCTTTCATCTCTAACTTTTCTCCGAATATCTCCACAGCCGTTCACTCAGGTCATAGGAAAAGATCAGAAAGCCAGGAACGCTACCAACGGGACCATCTCATCGCTTGTAGAATATGTGCACTTTCTGGTACTTACAATTCGCGGCCGGATGGATGATTGGCTTGTTTTTGGGGATAATGCTTTATCGCTTGATGAAAGTATGAGAATTAATATAATAATACGAATATAAATATATTTCCGCTTACTTTTATGAATTATAATTTATTTGGCATACGGACGGGTGTGAGTAAAGCGTAAACAATTTTATATAAGATAAATAAGTTGTAATTTAGATATATTATTATGTTTAAATTAACGTATAAACTAAAAAAATAAGCGACCAGAGTGCGCAATACATTTTTTTGTATACACTAATAACGCAGAGAATCAAGAACTAAATTAGTATAGAAATCTTCTAAAAGCCTCGCGCGTGCCGTCGGGTGATGTCACGCGCGAATCGTGCTCAGATTGCTTTTTCCCTCGAAGCCTTCGTTTCGGCTTGGCCGCACATGAACGTGCTCAGCGTCCATGCATTGGTGTAGCAGCCGAAGGCGCGGTCGGGACGCTTCACCTTGCTCGGCTCTTTCCGAAGATGTCCGAGCATCGCTCGCATCACCGACACGCGCTACTACGATTGTGTGATGGGCGCGTAAGAGACTAGAGAGGGGGTAACTTTTATGCGCGATCTGGCTGCACTGCGTCCGAGCTCTGAGTACGGACGGCGCGGCTTCGATGCCCGTAGCAACATTTTTTTTTGTTAAACATATATGAATTAAATATAATAAATAATGCCTGGCAGGCGAGAATAGATAAAGCGAGAGTAACTTAGAAATTTTCTGAATATAAAATGAAGAAAAAAAAGTTGATTCACCGGGGATTGAACCCGGGCCTTCAGCATCGTAATCCGTCACGATACCAACTCAGCCACGACGCTCATTACAGAAAGAGAAACATTTATGATACACCCTTTTTCTTAATGTTTAATGTTGAAAAAAAATGCCGAAACGATCGTGGCAAAGGCTCAAGATTTCTTTTTGAATCTTTCACGGTCGTTTCGGCTTTTTATTTTTCAACACGCTTCGTCGTTAATTTTTTAACCCGCATTTTCGGCATAAACGGGCAACCGAGAGAAAACAATGATCTCGATAAATGTTTTTCACTTTGAAATTCATTTAATGCATATTCCAATCCGCAGTACGGCCACACATATATGTTGAGCTCGATCGGACGGAAAACCTCGCTCCGTTCGCCTGTCGAGCGAGCGAGGGGCAGAGACTTTTCCCCCACCGAGCTACCCATTCGTGTTCACGCTGCCTGCGATACCGACTTGAGCGGTGATCACGGACTCGCGCGGCTACAAGGGAATCTGCAACCTCGACAGAGGCGATGATCACGAAATCATACTCCCGAACTCGCCGCCGCGATTTAGCGCCATTTACGAGGCACGCCGAAAAGGGCCGCGTTGTGCATCTCCCCACTAATCTCTGGTTGTACGAGCAGCTCAGCGCGCGTTCCAAGGCTCTGCGGCCAAATCGATAATTGAACCTTTAAAAATAAATTGCTACAGGACCAATTGCATATTGTTTTTATGACACCAAAGTATTTTTAGGAAAGGAAACGTCTTTCCAAAATCCTAGAGTGGTGTTATCCCTTAACACTAATGAGGGTTAGGTACATCATCTGTGATCTGTCTTAGATCGCACCTATGTTTAGCGTATATCTATATACATATAGGTGCCGGAGCACCCCAGCGCCATCATTTCTTGTTCTCGTTTTGGGGACGAGTTGAAAGGCCTCGCTGAACCTCCTGGTCATGGAGGCTATATGGAGGAGCTCGAACTCCTATGGGAGACATGTGAAAAATATGACCACAAAATCGTTTGATATAGTGAGGCGCAACGATCGCGCTATTACCATGAAGTTAGTTGCGTGCGAGAGAGACAGAATAAGGAAATCCTGAAAAGTGAGTTGCATGTTTCAGAAGTGAAAGACATCAAAGCACATAAGAAAATGTATATTATTCATATTATTATTCATATTGTTAGTTATATTATTGTTAAAACTAAGTGGAGAGCATGCATACAGCAATAATAGTGTGAATATCCTTGAAGCTCTGATGCTAATCCTATGCAAAGCCGCAATTTAAATACAACAATTCTGACATTAAATTGTGATAGGCAAGATAGCCTCGAAAATAACACCGGCTACGAAGTCCGATACGTCTTTCCGATATCGGCCGATACCGGCCGATACGTCTTTCATCTCTCTCACACGCAACTAACTTCATGATAACAGCGCGATCGCTGCGCCTCACTATATCAAATGATTTTGTTGCCACTTTTTAAGACACAGTTTGGACTCCTTTATGTAGCCTCCATGCTCCTGGTATCTAGGCTCCATGACCACGGTTAAGCTCAATAAACTTAGCCGCCGACTATGAAAATATCGAATTCTTTTCCATGCCAATCGATTGTTAGTCATTTGTTAGTGTTTGTTAGACAAAATCCAGCGTTTGTTAGACGTTATTTATTTAATAATACGAAATACAAATTTTATGTCAAAGTTAGCCGCAGGAAAATGCTGTTCTAATGATTTCGAACTTTTTTTCGTAACCAATCGTTTGTTAGTGATTGTTAGTTGATTTTTATCGTTTATTGGAGCATGATTTTGACTTTATCGTTAAAAAACTTTTCACTCCCATAGCACGCTGCAAGCCACGTGAAGTTGGCCGCATTGCCACGACGGCTGAGCAGGGCTTTGTACATGAAACTCCTCAATTTTAGCAAAATGCTGATTATTTCAATCCTACTCAATTGTTAGTCGTTTGTTAGGGTTCGTTAGACAAAATCCAGCGTTTGTTAGACTTTATTTATTTCAAAATACGAAAAACAAATTTCATGTCAAAGTTAGCGGCAGGGAAATGCTTTTCTAATGATTTCGAACTTTTCTTCGTAACCAATCGTTTGTTAGAGATTGTTAGTCGATTTTTATCGTTTGTTAGAGCTTAATTTTGACTTTATCGTTAAAAAAACTTTTCATTCCCATTGCACGCCGCAAGCCACGTGAAGTTGGCCGCATTGCCATGACGGCTGTGCAGGGCTTTGTACATGAAACTCCTCAATTTCAGCAAAATGCTGATTATTTCAATCCTACTCGATGGTTAGTTGTTTGTTAATGTTTGTTAAACAAAATCCAGGGTTTGGTAGACTTTATGTATTTAAAAATACGAAAAACAAATTTCATGTCAAAGTTAGCCGCAGGAAAATGCTTTTCTAATGATTTCGAACTTTTCTTCGTAACCAATCGTTTGTTAGTCGTTTGTTAGTGATTGTTAGTCGATTTTTATCGTTTGTTAGAGCTCAATTTACACTATATCGTTAAAAAACTTTTCATTCCCATAGCACGCTGCAAGCCACGTGAAGTTGGTTGCAAGCCACGTGAACTTGGCAGCATTGCCACGACGGCTGAGCGGGGCTTTGTACATGTAACTCCTCAATTTCAGCAAACGATTAACAAACGATTGGTTACGAAGAAAAGTTCGAAATCATTAGTAAAGCATTTTCCTGCGGCTAACTTTGACATGAAATTTGTCTTTCGTATTATTAAATAAATAAAATCTAACAAACGCTGGATTTTACCTAACAAACACTAACGAATGACTAACAATCGAGTAGGATTGAAATAATCAGCATTTTGCTGAAATTGAGGAATTTCTTGTACATAGCCGTAATCAGCCATCGTGGTAATGCTGGTAGCTTCACGTGGCTTGCAGCCAACTTCACGTGGCTTGGGGCGTGCTATGGGAGTGAAAAGTTTTTTAACGATAAAGTCAAAATTAAGCTTTAACAAACAATAAAAATCGACTAACAATCTCTAACAAACGATTGGTTACGACAAAAAGTTCGAAATCATTAGGAAAGCATTTTCCTGCCGCTAACTTTGACATAAAATTTGTTTTTCGTATTATTAAATAAATAACGTCTAACAAACGCTGGATTTTGTCTAACAAACACTAACAAACGACTAACAAATGATTGGCATGGAAAAAAATCCGTTATTTTCATAGTCGGCGGCTAAGTTTATTGAGCTCCACGGTCATGGAGGCTAGAGTGGGAGAAGGCCGATCTGTGCATTTCGAAGTGGCTACAAAAAGTAAGCTGCAAGAAGTAAGCTGAGTATGGATGTCGTGTAAGAGAGATGGAAGAGGATCGAATACGCCAAGGAGACTAGAGTAAAGGAGTCCAAACGCCCTATCCTAGCCTGGATGTACGAAGTTCTTTCAATCGGTCGCAGAGATGTAGTGCTCACTTCCGCCGCAGGCGTCGATAGTGTTCCCCAGAGCCCACAATATATAGTAATACAAAACTGCATAAGGTCCGAGCTTCGCCTCAATGACCAATCCATGAAGACTAGAGGTAAAGGAGCCCGAACGCAGTGTTGGAGAAATGGTCTGAAAAAGCGATAACGGCAACCACTTACATCACCTACCGCGTGGCGGCGCCTCTACTGTGACGATACCGGAAACGCCGGGAAACGCGGGGAACGCGGTGATTCGAAATAGTTTGTCGTACATTTTTTCTATAAAATTGATGAGTTATATTGATATGCTTTTGTTCATAGTTATGAAATGTCAATATATCAGTCATTCGTCGACTTGGAGCCGATCGATACTGCAAATGTTTTATTTTTATTCGGTGACATGAACGATTAAATAACCATAACGCACCCTAACCCCTAATGCAACCCAACCAAATCCTAATCGCTTATTCGATTTCAAAGAGAAATATTTTTGTAAGTCACGACAAACAAACAAAAAACAATATAGAATTTACATTAAACCTCAAACCAACCAACAATCCAAACCGAATCTAAAATCCATGCGGGGAGAACTGCTTAAATATTAAAAAACTACTTATTCTGGTTATGCAAGTGATAGCTCAATGGTTAGCACGCTGGAGTAACGTGCGCCAGACCCCGGGATCGCACCCTCGTCGGGAAAGTTTTTTTTCGCAATAAATATTGCTCATAAACTAAGTGTAGAAATGAAAAAATCAGTTTTATTTTTGCTCCTAAATGGAAGTAATTTTTAAAAAAACTGAACGGGAATTATGGCCTGCTAATTATAGACGAAAACTCTCGCAAAACAAGAATACTGACGATGAATGAATAATAAACGTTAATTTCGGGACCACCGATATTTTATTTGTTTCTTACACGCCCATCAAATGTTCACAATGCTTAAAAAACAGATACGAAGGTGGCAGAGTTTCATTATTGTAAATATTAGATGTCTTGTGGGGTAATATATTGATATTGTAATATGCAGGTTAAATAAATTGAACTGGCGTCTAATTTCCACACTGCAAGCTAATATAATGGTTGAAATTGAAAATATGTATTGTTTATTCATTTTGTTCATATTTCAACTCGAAATATGCACATTAATCACTCACTGCGATAGAAATTACGCCGGCTTCGAGCGTGGAAAAAAAAACGTCACATATAGCGCCATAACCTGAATTTATTTAACCGACAAATTATAATAAGAAAATATTACCCCGAATGTCATTAAATATGTAAAAAAATGCCTTCTCCTTACCAGTACGTTATCTGTTACGAGGTAACGAGTCACAATATTTTACAGGAGCACTTTTTTCACTTCACACACACTTTATACACACGCGAAATAAATACACCGCGAATAAAGACGTATAAAACGGAAATAAAACTCAGAGCTCACTTCGTTGTATGACTAACGCGAAACTTCACAGCGGTATCTTTGGAACAAGAGCGCTACCGTGGCTGAATTTCAAACTAGGAAATATCATCGCTTTTACATGTTACTTTTTCACCCATTCTGCCATATGCGTTCGGACTCCTTTACTCTAGTCTCCATGGACCAATCACAAAAGTGGGGTGATTATGTTTCTCCCTCGTACTCACTTGGAACAGTCATGATGCGTTCTCTCTCGCACACTCGAACGATAATACACCCACGTGCGGTTTCGTTCTATTATAATATATAATAATATTGTGTACATATATATAATGAATAAAATATAAATAATATTAATGAAACAATTCGTGTTGTTTTATTCACATGGGCTTATTATATAAAAAGCACATCAGATATAATAATTATATATTAAGTATAACACGAGTTATTTTATTATGGAAACTTATGATTTGCCTGTTATGTTTAAAAATATAGCTAATTATAATGAAACACGAATAAAGCGATAAACCAACCGTAATGTATCTCGTAATGTATTTATTATTCGGATGCGCGTTACTCTGTTTTCCTGTACAATAATAATAATAGTAATAAATAATAATAATAACATGTACATGCAAGAAATCGGGCGAATGCGGGAATGTTGGCTTTACATTCTGGGGTTGTCTTTTCAACACGTGCTTATTATATGTATACCCATGAAAACTCGTTATTTGCTAGTTACGTTTAAAAATGAAGCTAAATATGAATTAAATTAAACGATGAACCAACGGAACAAGCCGTCAAGCCTAATTAAACCCCAAGCGCGGCAATCACTTAAATATGAGAAGATTATATTTATTGGCAAATGATTGTGTAGCGAAGTTGGTAGAACGCTACATTACTGTATTGAAGGTCCTGAGTTCCAGCCTCGGTAGTGTTAATTTTTTTTCTTTTGCATTCGTACAGTTATCTGGTTGTACGAGCGAATTGAAGCAGATTCAACCAATCAAAGAACTCGTCCGATTCGAAAGAACTCGAACAAAAATAACATGGAAGAATATATTTTATAATTTACTGCCATCAATAGTTGAAATTTGTTTTATAATTCCTACCTAGAGTGTTTACTTTTTCCCTTTATCACATTGACTCACGAGGAGTCATCTCCATTATTATACACATAGTTCGATAGCTACTGTGCTGGTGTACACGACAGATATGTTTGTGTTTGACAGACGTAAACAATTTTTCCGGCATAACACGGTCAGTTTCACATTATGCAGTTTTGTATAACTATATATTATGGGCTCTGGGGAACACTAGCGACGCCTGCGGTGGAACTGAGCATTATACCTCTGCGACTGATTAAGGGGTAAGGCCACTGTAAATTTTGCCAGACGAAAATTTGGCCATCGAAGGACAAATGTATGGTGCTGGGATTGCAGACTAACGGTACATTTTTTTTTACCTTCTTTTTTTTATTTTTTCCAATAAAAAACTATTCGCAAAACTTTAAACGCGTTTTTCTCGAAATACGGTTTTTCAAAATGGCACGCAGCATCACTCGAACAATTTTCATTTTTTTTACTTGAAATTTTGACCAGATGTGAACATTAACATTGTCTTGAGAATGTCGATCGGGATTTTCAATAACTTTATTTATTGATTTTTTATTAACAAAAAACTAGCCGTTTTTTTCGTCAAAAATCAATTTTTTTTTCAAACGCACGCCAAATCCACAAAAATTGATACTTTTTAAAATCCGATCGACATTCTCTAGCTATAACCCTCTAGATTGATGGTTTTTTTTTTGTTCTAGATTCAAAAGTGCACCAGTGGTGCTGCGTGCCGCGGAGCCCTGCAAGCAAAACATGCCCCGGGAAGATAGCTGTGGAACCGCCATTTTGTTTTTTTTTGCTGTAAAAAAATTTGATAATAAAGTTTAATGTATGCCCGATAACACCCTTAAAAGTTTTTTTTCAATTACCTTCAATTTTGGAAGCAAAAAATTCATGAAAAAACCTTTTTTTTGGACCGTTACAGTGGCCTTAGGCCTTAAACGAACTGTTTGAGGCGGGAGTGTCGACTCCTTCACTCTAGTCTCCAAGGGTGAGGGGAATGAAAGCCTGCTGTGACGGACATGGAGCCTAGATACCAGGAGGTTCAGCAAGGCCTTTCAACTCGTCCCCAAAACGAGAACAAGAAATGATGGCGCTGGGGTGCTCCGGCACCTATATGTATATAGATATACGCTAAACATGGGTGCGATCTAAGACAGATCACAGATGATGTACCTAACCCTCATTAGTGTTAAGACGGAATGACACCTCATCGCGGTCGGTATGGTAGAGCAATTGTAGATACCCAAAAATCTCTGAAACGGCTCTTCAGATCCCGTCGAAACTTTGCTAAATGACGTCAAATAGATAGACGAACAGCTGTCTGCCCCTCAAATTCAGAAAATTTGAGGTGCAGACAGCTGTTCGTCTATCTATTTGACGTCGTTTGGCAAAGTTTCGACGGGATCTGAAGAGCCGTTTCAGAGATCTTTGGGTATCTACAATTGCTCTACCATACCGACCGCGATGAGGTGTCATTCCGTCTTAAGGGATAACACCACTCTAGGATTTTGGAAAGACGTTTTCTTTCCTAAAAATACTTTGGTGTCATAAAAACAATATGCAATTGGTCCTGTAGCAATTTATTTTTAAAGGTTCAATTATCGATTTGGCCGCAGAGCCTTGGAACGCGCGCTGAGCTGCTCGTACAACTTTAAACGCGTTTTTCTCGAAACCACTTTTTTCGATCTCGGAAGACGGATTACTCGACCACCTTTGCATGCATCGATTTGAAATTTTGATAGCAGCTTCACAATCATATTCTTTATGGGAGTACGTAGCCGTTTTTTGATTAAATGTAAATTTCTTTTTATAAATAATTTACTGCTTTTTTGGCAAAAAATCGATTTATTTCCTTCAAAGTGCGCTATTTTTGCAAAATTTGAAAGCAAATTTCTAGGTAGTCTCATAGCTAATAATATATAAATTATCATTTTTTTGGTTTTTGTTTCAGGTTTTATATTTTACGAGAAAACCGTTCTCCCGTGAAGCTATATGTAAAAAAAACACGTTTTTCTAGATGGGCTGTATCGCCGCCATTTTGAGTTTGAGTTTGAGATCTTTTCTCGCTTTTGCGTTTTTTTTCCGAATCGTCATGAGGAAATTATGAATCGGCGGATATTTCGACGTTTGATGTCACGATCGGTCTGTTGTGAGGTTAGAAACTCATCCGATCACTTTCACCTCGTTGACCAATATATTACTATATATGTAGGTGCCGCTGCACCCCAGCGCCATCACTTCGGGACATTTTCGGGGACGCTTTTTTCAGCGCCTTTGCATTGCCGCTGAACCTCCTGGTATCTAGGCTCCATGGTGACGGATATGACTAATCAAGATGGCGGCGGCGGTATCTATTTTCACGGTGCGATCCATGGAGCCTAGATACCAGGAGGTTCAGCGAGGCCTTTCAACTCGTCCCCAAAACGGGAACATGAAATTATGGCGCTGGGGTGCTCCGGCACCTATATGTATATAGATATACGCTAAACATGGGTGCGATCTAAGACAGATCACAGATGATGTACCTAACCCTCATTAGTGTCAAGGGATAACACCACTCTAGGATTTTGGAAAGACGTTTTCTTTCCTAAAAATACTTTGGTGTCATAAAAACAATATGCAATTGGTCCTGTAGCAATTTTTTTTATTTAAAGGTTCAATTACCGATTTGGCCGCAGCGCCTTGGAACGCGTGCTGAGTTGCTCGTGCAACTTTAAACGCGTTTTTCTCGAAACCACTTTATTCGATCTCGGAAGACGGATTACTCGACCACCTTTGCCTGCATCGATTTGAAATTTTGATAGCAGCTTCACAATTATATTCTTTATGGGAGTACGTAGCCGTTTTTTGATTAAATGTAAACTTCTTTTTATAAACAATTTGCTGCTTTTTTTGGCAAAAAATCGATTTATTTCCTTCAAAGTGCGCTATTTTTGCAAAATTTGAAAGCAAATTTCTAGGTAGTCTCATAACTAATAATATATAAATTATCATTTTTTTTGGTTTTTGTTTCAGGTCTTATATTTTACGAGACAACCGTTCTCCCGTGAAGCTATATGTAAAAAAAAACACGTTTTTCTAGATGGGCTGTATTGCCGACATTCTGAGTTTGAGTTTGAGATCTTTTCTCGCTTTTGCATTTTTTTTCCGAACCGTCATGAGGAAATTATGAATCGGCGGATATTTCGACGTTTGATGTCACGATCGATCTGTCGTGAGGTTAGAAACTCATCCGATCACTTTCACCTCGTTGACCAATATATTACTATATATGGAGGTGCCGCTGCACCCCAGCGCCATCACTTCGGGTCATTTTCGGGGACGCTTTTTTCATCGCCTTTGCATTGCCGCTGAACCTCCTGGTATCTAGGCTCCATGGTGCGATCCTAAAGTAGTAAGGTGGTGGGGATAGATCGACTGGTGTGCGACGAGGGCGACGTGTCTACAGTAGCCCCGCGAATGACTGGCTACATTTCGCACCCGAGAAATAATTTTGAGTTAGAAGCAGTGGAATGAAATTTTAGAAATATGTATGAAATTTATTTTTCTGCACACAAAAAGTACCTTAAACGTAATAACGAGTCAAGCGCGAAGTATCTTCGACCGAGGCACAGTTTTGTTCCATTGACGCCGCGCGCCGTGAAAATAGACGCGTCTTGACATATATCGGTTATATAGTATATACGTCTAAATCTGACTAATCAATATGGCTGACACGAGTTTTCTCCTCGCCCCTGTGGCTTCACCCCCCGCATCGATAAAGGCACTTTAGGCTCAGTCCAGATATTTTGTACGTCCACGGTTAGCCATCACGGCGCCGCATAGTGGCCGCAATGGAAACTGTGTTTTTCCAACAGATTCGTATACCATTTCTGTAGTACATAGTTGGGACTCCTTTAGTATAGTCTCCCTGCTCACAGGCCTGGAAACTCCGTTACATGGAGGCTACATAAAGGAGCCCGAACTCAGTGCAGCCAGATCGCGCGCAAAAGTTACCCCCTCTCTAGTCTCTTGCGCGCCCATCACACAATCATAGTAGCGCGTGTCCGTGAGCGAGCGACGCTCGGACGTCTTCGGAAAGAGCCGAGCGCCATCGAAGTTTCCCGAACGCGCCTTCGGCAGCTACACCAATTCATGAACGCTGAGCACGTTCATGTGCGGCCAAGCGGAAACGAAGGCTTCCAGGGAAAAAGCAATCTGAGCACGACTCGCGCGTGAGGTCACCCGACGGCACGAGCGAGGCTTTTAGATGATTTCAATGTTTATTTAGCTCTTGATTCTCTGCGTTATTAATGTATACAAAAAAATGTATCGCACACTCTGATCGCTTATTTTTTTAGTTTATACGTTAATTTAAATACAATGATACATCTAAATTACAACTTATTTATCTTCCAAAATATTGTTTGCGCTTTACTCACACCCGTCCTTATGCCAAATAAATTATAATTCATAAAAGTAAGCGGAAATATGTTTATATTCGTATTATTATATTAATTCTCATAGCTCTCA
Organism: Ophion slaviceki; assembly: GCA_944452715.1. Lineage (NCBI taxonomy): Eukaryota > Metazoa > Arthropoda > Insecta > Hymenoptera > Ichneumonidae > Ophion > Ophion slaviceki. The sequence continues at coordinate 50,502,257 of OX101786.1, forward strand.
TATGGAAACTCTCATATGAAAAACACCAAAAAAACTTCAAAACCTTAGATTTCAACGAACCAAGAACATACATCTTCACATTTTCAATCATGACGAATTTTTAAGAACAATATCATCCCAAACACATCTGAACCAAAACTATATACATCACCTAAATTATCAAAACATAAATCAAACAACACAAAATCACAACATCTTATAGTCAACTCTTACTAATAAACAACAGGACACAAGTAATAATCTGTCCACTGATATTCTGAATAATATAAATTCGACAATCACATTAAATAAAACGAAATAATGGCTTATAAATCTCTCTAACATTGATATTCCGCTACACATTTCCACATTCTTGTCTCTAGGTGAAAAGTTTTGTTTTCCTTACCTCAAACTCTCAAACATAAAAACTCATATCCACAAATCAATCTCCGAACTTGAGTCCAAATTAAATTTTTTACTCGACAAACCTAGACAAATCGAAATTAGAACCAGATTCACTAAATTCTCAAACAAAGTAAATATTCCAACATCATTTTCCAACACTAATCAAATTATAAAACACACGTCCTCATTCTTAAAAAAAACCCTCAACTTTTAGTTACACGAGCTGACAAAGGAAATTCAACAGTCATTCTTAACAAATCAGATTACATTACAAAAACTCATAATTTACTCGCAGATTCCTCAACTTATAAATTAACAAATAGAAATCCAATTAACACTCTACAAAAAGGCATTAACAATATTTTCTCCAGATGGAAAACCCTAAAAATCATTGATGAAACAAAATACAAATACTTAAAAGCTGAAAATTGCAACCTATCTCGTCTCTATTGTCTGCCGAAAATTCATAAAAATAATTATCCACTTCGTCCAATAGTATCATCAATAAATAGTCCAACACATAAACTAGCTGAATTTATACAATCTAAACATTCTAAATTAATCAATACGACTAATTCATGCGTCAAAGATAGTTTCCACCTAAAACATTCACTTTCTAACATCTCAATTCCACTCAACTACAAATTGGTCTCGTTTGATGTTGTTTCTCTCTATACCAACATCCCATTGCAACTTGTTATTCAAAGCCTTCAAAAAAGATCAAATCTATTTTCAAAAACATTTCCTTTAAACGAAATCATTAAAGCCATAGAATACATCATGTTCTCAACTTTCTTTACATTTCAAAATAAAATTTACCAACAAATCTCAGGGTTACCAATGGGCTCACCCTTGGCTCCAATACTATCTAACATCGTCATGATTGATCTTGAAACAAATTGTCTGGAAAAATTACAATTTTCGTTACCACTATATAAAAGATATGTTGATGATATTATTATTGCTCTACCAACAGACAAAATCTAATCTACCAAAAAGATTTTTAACTCATATAAGTCAAAATTACAATTTACATCAGAAAATGAAGTAGATAAAAAAATCCCGTTTCTTGATATACTTTTAATCCATAAACAAAATTCAATTATCATAAATTGGTATAGGAAACCAACCTGGTCAGGCAGATTCATAAATTTCTTTTCACACCACCCACTTCCCCAAAACAAAGCCATAATTTACATGCTAGTTGACAGAGCAATAAAATTATCTCATCCTTCATTTCACAAAGAAAACCTCAAACTTATTAGTAACACTATGACACAAAATTGTTATCCGATCTCGTTCACAGAAAAAAATAATAAAACATCGGCTTTCCACAATCAACAATCAAAAAAAGAATAACAACAATTTTGATTCTTCCAGACTAATAAATGTTCCTTACACAAAAAACATCCATCATCAACTAATTCGACTTTTCCAACAATACAACATAACATTAGTCACAAACAATAAACACAACATTTCATCGATTACTGGCTCCATTAAAGACAAAATAAATAACAACCAAAAATCGAGCATAGTTTACAAAATCGCTTGTAAGGATTGCAATGCCACATACATCGGCCAAACCAAAAGATACCTTGAAACCAGAATAAAAGAACATAAAAATAGCCTAAATCATACTACCACAATACACACAGCCTTAGCACAACATGCAATGGAACAAAAACATGACTTTCAATTCGACAATGTCAAAATTTTAAACAATGAAAATTGGCTCAAAAAAGACTAATCCTAGAAATGATCCAAATTAAGGCACACTCCAACGCCATACATTTTAGAACTGACATACAAAAACTAAGCTCGATCTATAACTCTATTATATAACTATTAAACTATTTTACAATACTTGACATAACAATTTTGAAATTATTGACAATGTAATTTAATTTTAATTACTCTTAACATGACGCACCAATTTTATTTCTCTTGACACGTCACTGCCTAAAGGATCTTTCTCCCCCCCGATTCGCAAAATAAAGACTCTAATAAGCTTCACGAAATTAAGACACCACTCAGTTTCTCTCGAACTCTCCGTGATCACACAACTCAATATGTAACTGAGAAATGTAAATTTCGAGTTTTTGGTTATTTTGGAAGAAAATTTAAAAAATCTTAAACTCAATAGGTAATCATCACAGTCATTTGATACTTTATTAAAATTAATCCCTTACAGATGATAAAAATCGCTAAAAAACGATAAATTCTTACATCTATTGAGTATACTCCAGCAAAACAGTATTTACTTCCATAAATACTGTCTTTTCAAATAACTTTCCAAATATGAGCAAAAGCTAGAAACATCAACAACATCGAGGTTAGTCGTTTCTCATATTTCATTTCTTTATAACTCCATAGTATAATAAACCACACTCTCACACATCACTCATTTCAAATACCGATGAATAAGAAGAATTAACGCAATACAAGAACTTATGCATAACAAATCAATATAGTTATAACCAAAATAGAATTAACATAACAGTTATACAAAACGACACAACAATTTTATAACACAATCATAACATAAAACATTCGTGTATTTAATTCCTTCAAACTTGATTTGTAAAATTTGTGTATCAAAATTTATAGAGAAAAATATAATTTCTGAAGAGGACCCGAACCAAAGGGTCGCAACGTAAGAAAGCATCATTTATTTCCATCGCTGACCTTGGAAAACCTCTATTGGCCGGACTGAAGCCGAATCTTAAACTAGCAACTTGTCATCAACACGGCCGCACACATCTTTGACTCATTAATTCTCATACTTTCATCAAGCGATAAAGCATTATCCCCAAAAACAAGCCGATCATCCATCCGGCCGCGAATCGTCAGTACCAGAAAGTGCACATATTCTACAAGCGATGAGATGGTCTCGTTGGTAGCGTTCCTGGCTTCGGTCCGCAGGGGCGCGGGATCGTTTCCCGCGCTCAGTGCTTTTTTTTTAAATTATTATTACTATTAATTCTTATTTGATTATTTTTATTAGTTATCATTATTATTTTAATTAGTTATCTTTTAGTGTCGAAAAATTTACCGCGCACTCCGATCGCTTATTTTATTAGTTTGTACGTTAATTTAAATGTAATAATAAATCTAAATTTCAACTTACTTATGTTCTAAAAAATTGTTTGCGCTTTACTCACACCCGTCCCTATGCCAAATAAATTGTCATTCATAAAAGTAAGGGGAAATATATTTATATTCGTATTATTATATTCATTCTCATATACTTTCATCGAGCGATAAAGCATTATCCCCAAAAACAAGCCATTCATCCATCCGGCCGCGAATCGTCAGTACCAGAAAGTGCACATATTCTACAAGCGATGAGATGGTCCCGTTGGTAGCGTTCCTGACTTCGGTCTGCAGGGGCGCGGGAACGTCCCCGCGCTCAGTTTTTCTTTTAAATTTATTATTACTATTAATTCTTTTTTAATTAGTTGTCATTATTATTTTAATTAGTTATCTTATAGTGTCGAAAAATTTATCGCGCGCTCCGTCCACTTATTTTATTAGATTGTACGTTAATTTGAATGTAATAATAAATCTAAATTACAACTTATTTATCTTCTAAAAAATTTTTTACGCTTTACTCACACCCGTCCCTATGTCAAATAAATTGTAATTCATAAAAGTAAGCCGAAATATATTTATATTCGTATTATTATATTCATTCTCATACTTTCATCAAGCGATAAAGCATCATCCCCAAAAACAAGTCAATCATCGTCCCGTTGGTAGCGTTCCTAACTTAGGGGCGCGGGATCGTTCCCCGCGCTCAGTACTTTTCTGTTTTTTTTTAAATTATTAATTTCTTTTTGTATGGGGCGAATTGTTTATTCGTGAAACACGCTCATTGAAAGAACATTATTCTGAAAATAGGAAAACTGCTCATGATGTTTTACGATTAAATTTTTTGTTGTTCTGTCAATGGTGAGTGTTCACAAATAAACAATTCACCCCATGACAATGAAAATTACCTGTAAATGTAAAAAAATACAAAAATGGCACTTTCTGGCACTTACGGTTCGCGGCTGGATAGACGATTGACTTCAGAAGTCAGGAACGCTACCAACGAAACCATCTCATCGCTTGTAGAATATGTGCACTTTCTGGTACTGACGATTCGCGGCCGGATGGATTATTGGCTTGTTTTTGGAGATAATCCTTTATCGCTTGATGAAAGTATGAGAATTAATGAGTCAAAGATGTGTGTGGCCGTGTTGTTGACAAGTTGCTAGTTGAAGATTCGGCTTCAGTCCGGCCAATAGAGGTTTTCCAAGGTCAGCGATGGAAATAAATGATGCTTTCTTACGTTTCGACCCTTTGGTTCGGGTCCTCTTCAGAAATTATATTTTTCTCTATAAATTTTGATACACAAATTTTACAAATCAAGTTTGAAGGAATTAAATACACGAATGTTTTATGTTTTGATTGTGTTATAAAATTGTTGTGTCGTTTTGTATAACTGTTATGTTAATTCTGTTTTGGTTTTAACTATGTTGATTTGATATGCATAAGTTCTTGTATTGCGTTAATTCTTCTTATTCATCGGTGTTTGAAATGAGTGATGTGTGAGAGTGTGGTTTATTATACTATGGAGTTATAAAGAAATGAAATATGAGAAACGACGAACCTCGATGTTGTTGATGTTTCTAGCTTTTGCTTATATTTGGAAGGTTATTTCAAAGGACAGTATTTATGGAAGTAAATACTGTTTTGCTGGAGTATACTCAATAGATGGAAGAATTTATCGTTTTTTAGATATTTTTATCATCTGTAAGGGATTAATAATTATAAGAAAGTTTTGTGTTTTATTTGTGCAAATTTAATGTACGTGATTGATTGAAAAGAAATTTTAATAAAGTATCAAATGACTGTGATGATTATCTATAGAGTTTAAAATTTTAAAAATGTTCTTCCAAAATAAACAAAAACTCGAAATTTACATTTCTCAGTTACATATTGAGTTGTGTGATCACGAAGAGTTCGAGAGAAGCTGAGTCGTGTCTTAATTTCGTGAAGCTTATTAGAGTCTTTATTTTGCGAATCGGGGGAGAAAGATCCTTTAGGCAGTGACGTGTCAAGAGAAATAAAATTGGTGCCTCATGTTAAGAACATTTAAAATTAAATTATAGTGTCAATAATTTTAAAATTGTTATGTCAAGTATTGTAAAATACTTTAATAGTTATATAATAGAGTTATAGATAGAGCTTAGTTTTTGTATGTCACTTGTAAAATGTATGGCGTTGGAGTATGCCTTAATTTGGATCATTTCTAGGATTAGTCTTTTTTGAACCAATTTTCATTGTTTAAAATTTTTACATTGTCGAATTGAAAGTCATGTTTTTGTTCCATTGAATGTTGTGCTAAGGCTGTGTGTATTGTGGTAGTATGTTTTAGGCTATTTTTATGTTCTTTTATTTTGGTTTCAAGGTATCTTTCGGTTTGGCCGATGTATGTGGCATTGCAATCCTTACAATCGATTTTGTAAACTATGTTGGATTTTTGGTTGTCATTTATTTTGTCTTTAATGGAGCCAGTAATCGATGAAATCTTGTGTTTATTGTTATTCACTAATGTTATGTTGTATTAGTGGTAAAGACGAATTAGTTGATGATGGATGTTTTTTGTGTAAGGAACATTTATTGGTCTGGAAGAATCAAAATTGTTGTTATATTTTTTTTGATTGTTGATTGTGGAAAGCCGATGTTTTATTATTTTTTTCTGTGAACGAGATCGGATAACAATTTTGTGTCATCGTGTTACTAATAAGTTTGAGGTTTTCTTTGTGAAATGAAGGATGAGATAATTTTATTGCTCTGTCAACTAGCATGTAAATTATGGCTTTTTTGGGAAAGTGGGTGGTGTGAAAAGAAATTTATGAATCTGCCTGACCAGGTTGGTTTCCTATACCAATTTATGATAATTGAATTTTGTTTATGGATTAAAAGTATATCCAGAAACGGGATTTTTTTATCTACTTCATTTTCTGATGTAAATTGTAATTTTGACTTATATGAGTTAAAAATCTTTTTGGTAGATTAGATTTTGTCTGTTGGTAGAGCAATAATAATATCATCAACATATCTTTTATATAGTGGTAACGAAAATTGTAATTTTTCCAGACAATTTGTTTCAAGATCAATCATGAGGATGTTAGATAGTATTGGAGCCAGAGGTGAGCCCATTGGTAACCCTGAGATTTGTTGGTAAATTTTATTTTGAAATGTAAAGAAAGTTGAGAACATGATGTATTCTATGGCTTTAATTATTTCGTTTAAAGGAAATGTTTTTGAAAATACATTTGATCTTTTTTGAAGGCTTTGAATAACAAGTTGTAACGGGATGTTGGTATACAGAGAAACAACATCAAACGAGACCAATTTGTAGTTGAGTGGAATTGAGATGTTAGAAAGTGAATGTTTTAGGTGGAAACTATCTTTGACAGGTGAATTAGTCGTATTGATTAATTTAGAATGTTTAGATTGTATAAATTCAGCTAGTTTATGTGTTGAACTATTTATTGATGATACTATTGGACGAAGTGGATAATTATTTTTATGAATTTTTGGCAGACAATAAAGACGAGATAGGTTGCAATTTTCAGCTTTTGAGTATTTGTATTTTGTTTCATCAATGAATTTTAGGGTTTTCCTTCTGGAGAGAATATTGTTAATGCCTTTTTGTAGAGTGTTGATGGGATTTCTATTTGTTAATTTGTAAGTTGAGGAATCTGCGAGTAAATTATGAGTTTTTGTAATGTAATCTGATTTGTTAAGAATGACTATTGAATTTCCTTTGTCAGCTCGTGGAACTAAAAGTTGAGGGTTGTTTTTTAAGAATGAGGACGTGTGTTTTATAATTTGATTAGTGTTGTAAAATGATGTTGGAATATTTATTTTGTTTAAGATTTTAGTGAATCTGGTTCTAATTTCGATTTGTCTAGGACTGTCGAGTAAAAAATCTAATGTGGACTCAAGTTCGGAGATCGATTTGTGGATATGAGTTTTTATGTTTGAGAGTTTGAGGTAAGGAAAACAAAACTTTTCACCTAGAGACAAGAATGCGGAAATGTGTAGCGGAATATCAATGTTGGAGAGATTTATAAGCCATTCTTTCGTTTTATTTAATCTGATTGCCGAATTTATATTATTCAGAGGATCAGTGGAAAGATTATTATTTGTGTCCTGTTGTCTATTAGTAAGAGTTGAGTATAAGATGTTGTGATTTTGTGTTGTTTGATTTATGTTTTGATAATTTAGGTGATGTATATTGTTTTGGTTCAGATGTGTTTGTGATGATATTGTTCTTAAAAATTCGTCATGATTGAAAATGTGAAGATGTATGTTCTTGGTTCGTTGAAATCTAAGGTTTTGAAGTTTTTTTTTTGTGTTTTTCATATGAGAGTTTTCATATGAGAGCTATGAGAATTAATATAATAATATGAATATAAATATATTTCCGCTTACTTTTATGAATTATAATTGATTTGGCGTAAGGACGGGTGTAAGTAAAGCGTAAACAATATTTTAGAAGATAAATAAGTTGTAATTTAGATTTATTATTATATTTAAATTAACGGATAAACTAAAAAAATAAGCGATCAGAGTGTGCGATACATTTTTTTGTCTACATTAATAACGCAGAGAATCAAGAGCTAAATAAGCATTGAAATCATCTAAAAGCCTCGCTCGTGCCGTCGGGTGACGTCACGCGCGAGTCGTGCTCAGATTGCTTTTTCCCTCGAAGCCTTCGTTTCGGCTTGGCCGCACATGAACGTGCTCAGCGTCCATGTATTGGTGTAGCTGCCGAAGGCGCGGTCGGGAAACTTCGATGTCGCTCGGTTCTTTCCGAAGACGTCCGAGCGTCGCTCGCTCACGGACACGCGCTACTATGATTGTGTGATGGGCGCGCAAGAGACTAGAGGGGGGGTAACTTTTGCGCGCGATCTGGCAGCAAGTGGTCACTTGCCCGAACTGTGTACTAGGGAAGTGACCACAAAATCGCGGAACGGAAGGGTCCCCGAAAGTGGCGCTGATTTTTATAAGCGACAGCTTGAAATTAGCTAGTGGTGTGGTCTCCATGAGAACAGTTCAATAATTCAATATGACCGATCGATTGATGACGCTTCATCAATCGATCTCTTTCACGCATAGCTAGTTTCAAGCCATCGCTTATAACAATCAGCGCCACGAACTGGCGGTTTCGGGAACCCATCCGTTTCTCGATTTTGTGGTCACTTTTCCCATACCCCTTGAATTGGAGTTCGGACTCCTTTATGTAGTCTCCATGGTCCGTTAGTTCACATGGTTCCTCTGCCGAAGCTCGTCGATAGAGGCCCAGCAATCGGGGGGTGTTGTGTGCGACAGAGACAACAACACTCACGCATTCGCGTTATAACCTAACCCGTGATTAAAACAACACCCCTCGATACTAGCGACACCACAAATTCGGATTCAATAGTCGAGTCACCTCCACCGCCGAAATTTCATCGAGGTCCCAGAACTGTATGTACGACCGTGGCCGGAACCTTTCGCTATGAAGACGACCCACAGCGACTCCACAAAGAAGTTCGGGAAGCCCCCCCCCCCCCCGCCCGTTCAAGCCGCTCAGCGCTACTAGAATCTGACGTTGTTTCCAGCCTGTTTACATTTTGTATATCTTAAATCATGAACACGGTCATGGAGGCTAGAGTGGGAGGAGCCCGAACTCTTATGGAGAGACTTAAAAAAGTGGCTACAAAAATGAGGTCAAACAGGGATGGCGCCACTATTGCCAAAACCTCGAGAAATGTGTGTGACAGAGATGAAACAAAAAAAAGAGAAGTGAGCTGTGTCTGAAGCAGGGGGCTGGCATCCTTTGGAATTTTTGCTACGCGAATTGTCCGCTGTTTGTAGAGTCCTACTCTGCCACTCGCAGCGCTAGTTGTTCTCGAACAATCCTGATGCGCGCACAAGGGCTATGCATGTGTACGCACGCACACATATAATCGGGCAAGACCCATATACCACCAACAATACACACTGATGGTTTAATGTGGTGTATGCGGCAGTACGGGCCGCGCGCCTGCACAATAAGAAATTGTCAGAAGACTATTAGTGCCACAGGGAGAGGTAGCAGACCTAAATAAAGTGGTCAAAAAGCGTAGCATTTTTATGTACGGTAAGGGATAGGAGGTGCCAGCCCCCTGGTCTGAGGCAGAATGATACTTGAGAAGTGCGCTGCATGTGAGAGAGATGTAAAATCATATATACAAGCGAAAGCTCCGTAAATGCGTAAAGATAGAAGAATATTTTTAACATAGCAATGTCCAATGAACAATATGCATCAGTTGCATAATTAACGGTGAAAAAGGTCGAAAATAGTAATAATACAATACGGTAACACGATAATTTTTATGATAACGATATTTAACCCAACAACTCACGACTTTTTTTTTACCGTCATACGCATGACTACTCCAGTAATGCATATGCACCCCGTGCTTTTCTTTGTCATTAAACCGGTCCTACAGGAATAAATGGACTTTATCATACCTGAATTTCTTCGTATTTTCATAAGAAAGTAAATAGTGTGCGAGCCATCTGATTTAGTTAACAATCCACTAGTGAACAATCCATTTAAAGACTGAAAAACGGCAAAAACCTCATTTTTTGCATAAAAATTGGAGTGCGACCGATCTCCAGTCATGAGTTTTAGGGTTAAATAAAAATTAAAAGATAATCATACACAAGAAATTGCAATTACTCATTGCTGTAAAAAAATAACAAAATTGTCCTGTATTATTTTCTTTTACAACGAACGGTGGAAAACGGCTTAAATAATATTTTTTTTATTCTTGAATACATTTTTACTCAGGTCAATATAATGGTAAATTATTCCTAGTCAAAGAACAATGCTTTGCTATCTGTTTGTATTAAAATTCGCAATAAGCGAATCGGTAACGCGATTGTTCTGACAATAACATATTTGAATGAAAATAAAAAGAAAATCACACGAAAGAAATTGCAATTACTCATCGAGGCAGAAGTTAATAAAATTCTTCAATATTTATTTTTCGATTTGAGAAAAACACTGTACAGTAGAACCTCGATTATCCGAACCTCGATCATCCGAACCCTCAATTATCCGAACGATGACTTAGTTTATCCGAACGCACAATTATCCGAACGTTGGCGCGAAAGATACATTGTTGCTCGCTGCCACCGCCGTGAGCAACTATGAGCAACCCAACGCAACTTCTCCTTCTCGAACGGCTGCGAGACTTAGCCGCTCAAAAACGCGTTACAGCCGTCCGTCAATTAAAGATGAACGATAATCGAAACGTGGGTTTTTTGGGACGAGATCATTAACAACACCTTGTTACATAAAAACAGTACATAAATATACATTAAAATTTGACATACATATTAACGTTGAAATATATATATAAATATATATATACAGGGTGGCTGGAACATTGACGTCCAAAAATAAAATTTAGGTCCCTTGTATCGTGGGGTATCCGAATAACCCCCATGTATGTCGGGCGACTTTTCATAGTTTTCGAGTTATGAATTTTATACAGGTAAAAGGTCGTTTACGTGATCCGTTCTCGTTACGAGAAGGGATGGCGCTAAATTAATTAAACTTAAATTGAACTAAAAAAAATTAACCTCCAAATGTTTAAATCTTAGCTTTCCTGCAGTCATTTCTGGTTAGTTAACAAACTAAATAACCTTAGGAATGATAAAGTGGGCAATTTTTTTTCAATCAGATGGCTATTTTTAAGAATGTTCCACCTCGCTGTCTTTGAAGGTCAATTGTAGCCAAAGTAGCCCTATTAAGTACTGCTTTTTTTTAAATGATTCTGAAAGCTGAGAATCTGGCGCATTCTTGAGGCCTAATTAGGAACCATAAAGTCACCTGTTGAGATTTTTAATTTAAAGTTGAAAATTTAAGTCATAATTTACCGAACGTAAATGTTTCACTTAAGACCAACATTTTCATAACTTTCATCACAGGTACGAAGCTGATTATTTTATGCATAAAAGTACTACTCATGAAGATTCAGTTGCAAAAAAAAATGTCGACAAAATCTTCTTCTTTTTTTTAAGATTTTTTTTTAATTCGGCAGGTCGAAAATTCTAAAAAATTCAGGAAAAATTCATAACTCGAAAACTATGAAAAGTCGCGGGACATACATGGGCGTTATTCGGATACCCCACGATACAAGGAACCAACATTTTAGGGTGGGGGTAAAAATGTCGAATGACCAAATATAGAATGATAAACATTTCGAAATGACAGAATTATGAACTCTCAAAATAACGAAGGTTAAATCATTCGAAATTTTACCTTTCGACTGATAAAAAAATCGAATGACTATAAATCGAACCATTATTTATTAGAGAGGTAATTTATTCGAAAACGAATATTCAGATTGTCTGCAATTCGGAACATAAAAATACAGAATCGAAAAATGTAGAACACCCATATCTCCGAAACAGAAAATAGCGAGTGCCTAATATGCGTAATACCGTCTATAGCGAAAAGCAATATATCGAAATGTAAAATATCGATGGCCCGACATGTCGAACGCCGAAAGGTCGAACGGCCAAAATGGCGAACGTTGTGGGGCCCGTCACGTGGGATGACTGTCTTACGATATTTTAGCCTACAGACCGTCAACGCCATCTCGCAGCTTCACTCTGAGGCGCAAGTGACGTATTGCTCGATTCGCCATTCGGGCCGTTCTACATTTTGACCCTCCGCGATTTCAACCACTCGACTTTTTGGCCGTTCGCTTTAATGATTTTCTGCATTGTGAATCATCGCCATTTTTTTAATTCGGAGAATTGTCGTCTCGAATTATTTGGTGTTATGCATACAGGCCCATCGATTTTATGTTTTTCGATATTTTATTAAATCTGATTTTTGTTTTTCGCTATATATCAACTTCCGAGATGTTCATATTTGTAATTGTTATTTTCGACATCACAGACTCTAGTAAGATTGATCTATCTATATTCGAACATTCGTCATTTTCGAATTCGACATTTTGGCCCATCGGCATATCGATCGTTCGACATTTTTTCCCCCACCCACATTTTATTTTTAGCCGTCAATGTTCCGGCCACCCTGTATATGTGTGTATATATGTGTGTGTGTGTGTGTGTGTGTGTTTTAAACACCTGAAAAAAGTCGAATGCCTTTTTAAATATTTTTTTTATAAAATCGTCCATTTTTAATTGACGAACGCCTGTAACGCGTTTTTGAGCGTCTAAGTCTCGCAGCCGTTTGAGAAGGAGAAGTTGCGTTGGGTTGCTCATTGTTGCTCACGGCGGTGGCAGCGAGCAACAATGTACCTTTCGCGCCAACGTTCGGATAATTGAGCGTTCGGATAAATTAAGTCATCGTTCGGATAATTGAGGGTTCGGATGATCGAGGTTCGGATAATCGAGGTTCTACTGTATGCTTGATAATTACCCCAAGTATTATTTGTCTAAAACGCTTCATGGCAGGCCGTTACAGTGGTGTTACCCCTTAAGGAAAATAATGTTTGCAAAAATTTCGATAATTCATTATTTCTCAGAATTATGAGGGATAAAAAAATGTAATGAGTTTTTTTGACGAAAATTTCATTTTTTTCATCTATAACTTTTCTCCGAATATCTCCGCAGCAGTTCACTCAGGTAATAGGAAAAAGAGACATTTTCGGGAAAAAAATGAGAAATCATGAATTTTCAGTGAAAAAAAATGTGTTCTTGGGAAATAGATCAGAACTTGAATCTGTTTTAAATCATTTTTCCGCCGAAAATCTCAAATGTGACTAAAATATGAGAAATTATGAAAAATTTGGAGAAAAATTTGCACTAAGTGAATATGTGCACTTTCATGTACTTACGATTCGCGGCCGGATGGATGATTGGCTTGTTTTTGGGGATAATGCTTCATGAAAGTATGAGAATTAATATAATAATACGAATATAAATATATTTCCGCTTGCTTTTATGAATTATAATTTATTTGGCATAAGGACGGGTGTGAGTAAAACGTAAACAATTTTATATAAGATAAATAAGTTGTAATTTAGATTTATTATTATATTTAAATTAACGTATAAACTAAAAAAATTAGCGATGAGAGTGCGCGATACATTTTTTTGTATACATTAATAACGCAGAGAATCAAGAGCTAAATAAACATTGAAATCATCTAAAAGCCTCGCGCGTGCTGTCGGGTGACGTCACGCGCGAGTCGTGCTCAGATTGCTTTTTCCCTCGAAGCCTTCGTTTCGGCTTGGCCGCACATGATTGTGCTCAGCGTCCATGTATTAGTGTTGCTGCCGAAGGCGCGGTCGGGAAACTTCGACCGTGCTCGGCTCTTTCCCAAGATGTCCGAGCGTCTCTCGCTCACGGACACGCGCTACTATGATTGTGTGATGGGCGCGTAAGAGACAAGAGAGGGGGTAACTTTTACGCGCGATCTGGCTGCACTGCAAGGAGACTTGAGGTAAAGGAGCCTGAACGCAGTGTTGGAGAAATGGTCTGAAAAAGCGATGACGGCAACGACTTACACCACCTACCGCGTGGCGGCGCCTCTACTGCGGCGATACCGGAAACGCCGGGAAACGCGGGGAAACGCGGTGATTCGAAATAGTTTGTCGTACATTTTTTCTATAAAATTGATGAGTTATATTGATAGGCTTTTGTTCATAGATATGAAATGTCAATGTTGTCATTTGTCGACTTGGAGCCGACCGATACTACAAATGTTTTATTTTTATTCGGTGACATGAAAGATTAAATAACCATAAAGCAACCTAAGCCCTAATGCAACCCAACCAAATCCTAATCGCTTATTCGATTTCAAAGAGAAATATTTTTTAAGTCAGGACGAACAAAAATAAAACAATATAGAATTTACATTAAACCTCAAACCAACCAACAATCCAGTCCGAATCTAAACTCCATCGGGGGGAAAATGCTTAAATATTAAAAAACTACTTATTCTAGTGATGCAAGTGATAGCTCAATGGTTAGCACGCTGGAGTAACGTGCGCCAGAGCCCGGGATCGCAGCCTCGTCGGGAAAGTTGTTTTTCGCAATAAATATTGCTCATAAACAAGTGTCGAAATGAAAGAATCAGTTTTATTTCTGCTCCTAAATGTAAGTAATTTTTTTAAAAACTGAACGGAAACTATGGACTGCTAATTATAGACGAAAACTCTCGCAAAACAAAAATACTGACGATGAATGAATAATAAACGTTAATTTCGGGACCACCGATATTTTATTTGTTTCTTACACGCTCATCAAATGTTCACAATGCTCGAAAAACAGATACGAAGGTGGCAGAGATCTCGTGAGATTAAAAAATGTTTACATCTTCCCGATTAGATTGTACATTTACGATGGTTGGTTGTATAATTAATCATTTGTAGTTCGTTGATTTGTTTTTCACAAAAATGAACACAACTTGTATTTCATGAAATTATATATTTTTCCAAAATATTTCGCGTTGGTGTGGAACAGCCCATACATTGATGTAGCGCAGGACAGGCTGGAGGCTCGTTGGCGGTTCGTTGAATTTTTTATAGCCACCTGATTTTTGCTGGATACAAGAAATTCTCAACCGCGTATATCAACTGCATTTTGATAATGAATTCTTTTTTGTTTTCAATGAATTAATCTACAATGTCTGCGTGCGTACATGAAGGGTATCAAAATTCAGAAATTAAACATTGCAAAAAGTGTTTCGCTGATTTCGCGAGCGAGGCTCGAACTTCTTGCGCTGAGCCTCATTATTCTCGATCGTGTTGCCTGTTTTTTTTTTCGTGCATTAACATTTTTATTCTAGCAGCACGAATCACATCAATTACACGCTGTGAGATCGCGAACGCTGATTATTGAAGAAAAAAAATACATCGCAAGGATCGTCAAGGTGAGTTGGGGTCTTCGAATAAATGTGTTTGGCTTAATTGCGATAAAGCCAGTAACGAACATTCGGTGTTGATCGTTTCTTCATCTTCAATTGATAAAAAAAAACAAATGTGGCGAGTTACGAAAAATCCTCGATGTGTCTCTCGAGTGAAGAAGAAAACAAGGAAGATCGAACAATATTTGCTTGCTGATAAAAATGGTTTAAAAACCAGACTAACAATAAATATTTACGCAATATTTACAGGCCGATTAAAAAAAATTGTTTAATTATCATTTACTTCAAGGATACGTGTTTTTTCTCTCAAATAAATATTTTCGAAAGTGCCACAATGCTTATCTTGAAAATTGATTAGTTTAAACTGCGGCTGAATGGAACTCGAGTTCATAATTTGTATATCTGTCCCTCGTGTTCACACGAGACGTATCGGGGATGGTCAGCCCCTCCGAAGTACGCACAAGCTACGCCTACTCAACATTAATTAATCAAACATTCAATATCTCGGCTGTGTAGCAGTGTACACGCACTTTTTCCCTTTCACGCCTAAATTTATTCGAGACAGTGGTTCGATATTGAGCCTCGAGCGCTCTCAATTTCTCTGGACTCTGAATGGGATCCATGGCATCTTTCTTGACCGCAGTACTTAGGGTTTCTGTGGCGATACCTGTTTCAAGAGAAAAAGTATTAGTTTTTCATGCCTCTTGTTGGCGAGAGCCTGATTGTACAATTTGGTGTCCCTCACCTGTCGTATAATGGTTGTTACACTGGGCATTAATATTATTCCGACTCCTTCTTGCCTGATGTATGTCCTTGAGACCTTGCTGTTTGAAATCCCGAAAGTATTGGTGTGACTTGACCAAAAATGGTTGGACGTCGGCTTCCGGATATTGAAGCTTGACACTGTGTTAATGCCTGCGAATAACACGAGAAATAAATATTAATCGAAGATCTGATACTCCAGAGTATGCGCGGGTACAATTTCTCCGAGCTTATCTCTTGGACCTGATGCTTAGAACTGTTTTTTTAAATAATTCTGACCACTGTTCATGAATAAGTTTGGTCAAACGTTTGGGTGTTCTTCGCAAGCTCGAGGATCTCGTTATCGTTCTCTCGTGCCCGAGGTTAACGAGTTCAACTCCCCGCGAGCAAAGGATCCGGGTACGAATGGAGCTCGAACTCGTTTGCATTATTTATTTGTTTTTGGTTATACCGTGGAGCAAAATGTTTATCGTACGAAGCGGGGTATCAGAATTTCGTTTCTTCCACCAAGATGTTGGACAATCCTGAAGAAGAGTTCAAGTAAAATAAATAGCACATACCCAAATCGACTCAAGGGCTATTTCTCTATCCCTTTAATCGTTGTCACTTTGAAGAAATGGTGAACCTCGGAGAGGATTGCATCGTAATCGAGATCGCAAGCCCAGCCAGAAATAGTATTGACAATTTCCCAGACATTTCATAATCAGCTCCTCGTGTTTTGAAGTTCCATTCCACTCAGCACAGCCGTGTAGGTTCCTTGTTGTACAACTGGAGCGCTGCTCGTGCAAATCGTCGCTACTCGGGCACGTTCACCAGACGGTCCTGGTAACGGGTTGAACGGAACGTTCTCCTCCGATTGGCCAACGTTCTCCTCTCGCAAAAAACAATTATTGATTATTGCATTTAAGAAGGAGAGAAAGGTGTTGCAAAAAAATTGAACGAGAAAAGAGGAGGAAATAAAGAGAAGAGAAACGAAAACAATGTAAAATGAAAGCAGAATTGCAAGACAAATAAAAAGGCGACAAAAAATAACCCGCAATGGATGCAATACAGATTATACAGGGTGTCCCACGATAGAATGTCATCCGTGAAATGCGGAGTTGGGGGTGAAATTCCGAGACGATTGATATAAGCATGTATGGGTCCCAGATCAACCCCTGAATTGTTATTAATTTTTCAAGGCAGCCAATCAGGCGCGCCCGTTGAGCGGGCCTACGTGACCAAGTGAGTACGAGAGAGAAACACGATCACCCCACTTTTTTGATTGGTCGTTGAGGCGAAGCTCAGACCTTATGCAGTTTTGTATTACTATATATTATGGGCTCTGGGGAATACTAGCGACGCCTGCGGCGGAACTGAGCACTACATCTCTGCGACCGATTGAAAGAACTCCCTACATACAGGCTAGGATAGGGAGTTTGGACTCCTTTAGGCCGGTTTTCCTCTCACGCTGACCGCCGGCGCCGACGCGCGGCGCGCACGCACGCATATAACCAGCGCTAACAGCCGTCAGCGCTGAGCGGTCAGCACGACTCAAAAACGCTACCTATAACTACATACATATTGACCCATCAGCGCCGACCGTCAGCGTGCGGTAAGAGGAAAACCGGCCTTACTCTAGCAGAGATTAGTGGGGAGATGCACAACGCGGCCCTTTTCGGCGTGCCTCGTAAATGGCGCTAAATCGCGGCGGCGAGTTCGGGAGTATGATTTCGTGATCATCGCCTCTGTCGAGGTTGCAGATTCCCTTGTAGCCGCGCGAGTCCGTGATCACCGCTCAAGTCGGTATCGCAGCAGCGTGAACACGAATGGGTAGCTCGGTGGGGGAAAAGTCTCTGCCCCTCGCTCGCTCGACAGGCGAACGGAGCGAGGTTTTCCGTCCGATCGAGCTCAACATATATGTGTGGCCGTACTGCGGATTGGAATATGCATTAAATGAATTTCAAAGTGAAAAACATTTATCGAGATCATTGTTTTCTCTCGGTTGCCCGTTTATGCCGAAAATGCGGGTTAAAAAATTAACGACGAAGCGTGTTGAAAAATAAAAAGCCGAAACGACCGTGAAACATTCAAAAAGAAATCTTGAGCCTTTGCCACGATCGTTTCGGCATTTTTTTTCAACATTAAACATTAAGGAAAAGGGTGTATCATAAATGTTTCTCTTTCTGTAATGAGCGTCGTGGCTGAGTTGGTATCGTGACGGATTACGATGCTGAAGGTCCGGGTTCAATCCCCGGTGAATCAACTTTTTTTTCTTCATTTTATATTCAGAAAATTTCTAAGTTACTCTCGCTTTATCTATTCTCGCCTGCCAGGCATTATTTATTATATTTAATTCATATATGTTTAACAAAAAAAAATGTTGCTACGGGCATCGAAGCCGCGCCGTCCGTACTCAGAGCTCGGACGCAGTGCAGCCAGATCGCGCATAAAAGTTACCCCCTCTCTAGTCTCTTACGCGCCCATCACACAATCGTAGTAGCGCGTGTCGGTGATGCGAGCGATGCTCGGACATCTTCGGAAAGAGCCGAGCAAGGCGAAGCGTCCCGACCGCGCCTTCGGCTGCTACACCAATGCATGGACGCTGAGCACGTTCATGTGCGGCCAAGCCGAAACGAAGGCTTCGAGGGAAAAAGCAATCTGAGCACGACTCGCGCGTGACGTCACCCGACGGCACGCGCGAGGCTTTTAGAAGATTTCAATACTAATTTAGTTCTTGATTCTCTGCGTTATTAGTGTATACAAAAAAATGTATTGCGCACTCTGGTCGCTTATTTTTTTAGTTTATACGTTAATTTAAACATAATAATATATCTAAATTACAACTTATTTATCTTATATAAAATTGTTTACGCTTTACTCACACCCGTCCGTATGCCAAATAAATTATAATTCATAAAAGTAAGCGGAAATATATTTATATTCGTATTATTATATTAATTCTCATACTTTCATCAAGCGATAAAGCATTATCCCCAAAAACAA
Organism: Ophion slaviceki; assembly: GCA_944452715.1. Lineage (NCBI taxonomy): Eukaryota > Metazoa > Arthropoda > Insecta > Hymenoptera > Ichneumonidae > Ophion > Ophion slaviceki. The sequence continues at coordinate 50,521,332 of OX101786.1, forward strand.
GCCAATCATCCATCCGGCCGCGAATTGTAAGTACCAGAAAGTGCACATATTCTACAAGCGATGAGATGGTCCCGTTGGTAGCGTTCCTGGCTTTCTGATCTTTTCCTATGACCTGAGTGAACGGCTGTGGAGATATTCGGAGAAAAGTTAGAGATGAAAGGAAATGAGATTTTCGTTAAAAAACTTTTTATTATTATTATTTTTTCCGGAAATTTCTTTTTTTCCTATTACCTGAGTGAACGGCTGCGGAGATATTCGGAGAAAATTTAAAGATGAAAAAAATGAGATTTTCGTAAAAAAAACTTGATATTATTTCTTTTCCGGAACTTTTTCTTTTTCCTATTGAGTTTGTTTGGGTTTGTTTGGAGTTTGACTCATACAAACACAGATTTAAACAATCTAGAACATTCACATTTCCGAAATAGAAAGACGTGAGTATCTAATATTGGTAATACCATCTATAGCAAAAAGCCAGATATCGAGGATACAAACTTCGAAAGTTTTGATCTCAGATAGGCATACGAGCGATGGTCCATAACAGCGAACACCGAAATAGCGAATATCAAAGAAGTGGACGAGTTGCTTCATAATTTTCTGCCGATTTTCGCTAACACGTACGAGATTCTTTTAAAGTCTTTAAGAGGGGATATACATTTACAATGATCAAAAAATCAATTTCTTTTCTTTAAGGGATAACACCATTCTAAGAATTTGGAAAAATCGTTTTCTTTTGGCTTCAAAAATACTTTGGGGTCATAAAAACAATATGCAGTTGGTCCTGCAGCGATTTTTTTTAAGGTTGGATAAGTGTGTACAGTAGAACCTCGATTATCCGAACCTCGATCATCCGAACCCTCAATTATCCGAACGATGACTTAGTTTATCCGGAAGCTCAATTATCCGAACGTTGGCGCGAAAGATACATGGTTGCTCGCTGCCACCGTCGTGAGCAACAATGAGCAACCCAACGCAACTTCTCCTTCTCAAACAGCTGCGAGACTTAGACGCTCAAAAACGCGTTGCAGCCGTTCGTCAATTAAAAATGGACGATTTTATTTTTAAAAAATATTTTAAAAGGCATTCGACTTTTTTCAGGTGTTTAAAACACACACACACACACACACACACACACACACACACACACACACACACACACACACACACACACACACACACACACACACACACACACACACACACACACACACACACACACACACACACACACACACACACACACACACACACACATACAGGGTGAGCGGAACATTGACGTCCAAAAATAAAATTGAGGTCTCTTGTATCCTGGGGTATCCGAATAACCCCCATGTATGTCCCGCGACTTTTTATAGTTTTCGAGTTATGAATTTTCGAGAATTTTCGACCTGACCAATTAAAAAAAAATCTAAAAAAAAAAGTAGAAGACTGTCGAGATTTTTTTGCAACGGAATCTTCATGAGTAGTACTTTTATGCATAAAATAATCAGCTTCGTAACTGTGATGAAAGTTATTAAAATGTTGGTCTAAAGTGAAAAATTTACGTTCGGTAAATTATGACTTAAATTTTCAACTTTAAATTCAACATCTAAACAGGTGACTTCATGGTTCCTAATTAGGCCTCAAGAGTGCGCCAGACTCTCAGCTTTCATAATCATTAAAAAAAAGCAGTACTTAATAGGGGTACTTTGGTTACAATTGACCTTCAAAGACAGCGAGGTGGAAAATTCTTAAAATTAGCCATCTGATTGAAAAAAAATTGCCCATTTTATCATTCCTAAGGTTATTTAGTTTGTTAACTAACCAAAAATGACTGCAGGAAAGCTAAGATTTAAAAATTTAGAGGTATATTTTTTTTTAGTTCAATTCAAGCTTAATGAATTTTGCGCCATCCGTTCTTGTAACGAGCACGGATCGCGTAAACGAGCTTTTACCTGATCCATGAGAACGGATCGCGCAAAATTCATTAAAGTTAAATTAAACTAAAAAAAATAAACCTCCAAATGTTTCAATCTTAGCTTTCCCTGCAGTCATTTTTGGTTAGTTAACAAACTAAATAGTCTTAGGGATGATAAAATGGGCAAATTTTTTTTTTAATTAGATGGCTAATTATAAGAATTTTCCACCTCGCTGTCATTGAAGGTCAATTGTAGCCAAAGTAGCCCTATCAAGTACTCCTCTTTTTAATGATTATGAAAGCTGACAGTCTGGCGCATTCTTAGGGCCTAATTAGGAACCATGAAGTCACCTGTTTAGATTTTTAAATTAAAGTTGAAAATTTAAGTCATAATTTACCGAACGTAAATTTTTCACTTTAGACCAACATTTTCATAACTTTCATCACAGTTACGAAGCTGATTATTTTATGCATAAAAGTACTACTCATAAAGATTCAGTTGCAAAAAAAGTCTCGATAGTCTTCTACTTTTTATAAAGATTTTTTTTCAATTGGTCAGGTCGAAAATTCTCAAAAATGCAGTAAAAAATTCATAACTCGAAAACTATGAAAAGTCGCGCGACATACATGGGGCTTATTCGGATACCCCACGATACAAGGGACCTAAATTTTATTTTTAGACGTCAATGTTCCGGCCACCGTGTATGTATATATATATATATATAATTTCAACGTTAATATGTATGTCAAATTGTAATATATATTTATGTATTTTTTATATGTAAAAAGGTGTTGTTGATGATCTCGTCCCAAAAAACCCACGTTTCGATTATCCGAACTTTTGATTGTCCGACCTAGTCTCGGTCCCAATTGGTTCGGATAATCGAGGTTCTACTGTATACGTAAGGCAGGTTTGCAGTCACAAGAGCCTCGCAGTTGAGATATGAGCGTGCGGGCTCTGAGTGTAGACGACGCGGGTTCGATCCCCGGTAGCAATGTCTTGTTTTTTTATTAAGCATATACGAATTAAATATCAGAAATAATGCCTGAACAGGCGAGAATAGCTAAAGCGAGAGTAAGTTCGAAATTTTCTGAATATAAAATGAAGAAAAAAAAGTTGATTCACCGGGGATCAAACCCGGACCTTCAGCATCGTAATCCGTCACGCTACCAACTCAGCCACGACGCTCATTACAGATTGAGCAACATTTATCATACACCCTTTTCCGTAATGTTTACTGTTGAAAAAAAATGCCGAAACGATCGCGGCAAAGGCTCAAGATTTCTTTTTGAACCTTTCACGGTCGTTTCGGCGTTTTATTTTTCAACGCGGTTCGTCGTTAATTTTTTTAACCCGCATTTTCGGCATAAACGGGCAACTGAGAGAAAACAATGATCTCGATATATGTTTTTCACTTTGAAATTCATCTAATGCATATTCCAATCCGCAGTACGGCCACACATATATGTCGAGCTCGATCGGACGGAAAACCTCGCTCCGTTCGCCTGTCGAGCGAGCGAGGGGCAGAGACTTTTCCCCCACCGAGCGACCCATTCGTGTTCTCGCTGACTGCGATACCGACTTGAGCGGTGATCACGGACTCGCGCGGCTACAAGGGAATCTGCAACGTCGACAGAGGCGATGATCACGAAATCATACTCCCGAACTCGCCGCCGCGATTTAGCGCCATTTACGAGGCACGCCGAAAAGGGGAGCGTTGTGCATCTCCCTACTAATCTCTGACTCTAGTCTTCTTGCTTCCGAGTGTCGAGTGCAGCTAGCGCGAATAAACATATGGTTACGTGAGTTGTCGGGTAAATAAAGATGGCGGGATGAAGTTGGGAATCGCCGGGTAAGCATACTTAACTATCGTTGGAAATAAAGTTTAGCGCGTCAACTCTAAATTGCTGATCGTGTAAACGATTTTTGCCTGTGGCACAAGGGTTATTTGTTTGTTGATAAAGAAATTTATTATAAAAGCCAAAGAAACACGAATGAAATAGCAAACGAAACGGTTATCTTGCCTGCAGGTTGCAAATGCATGAGGATGCTACTGTTTTGCCCAACTTGTGGCAATGTACTACAGGTTGAGACAGGTTCAACCGGTCTGAGATTCGCTTGCAACACGTGTCCGTACATTTTCAACATAGAGCGCAAGGTGAGCGCTCGATCGTATCCAAGATTGAAGGAGGTCGATGACGTTCTTGGTGGTAGTGCAGCTTGGGAAAACGTAGATGCGACGGACGAGCGATGTCCTAAGTGCTCCCATCCCAGGGCTTATTTCATGCAAATACAGACAAGATCGGCTGACGAACCGATGACAACGTTTTACAAATGTTGCAATGCACAGTGTTCGCACAACTGGCGAGAATAACTCATTATCTCAGCCCTATGCGCTTGCCGACGATCGGAGGAAGCGTCAAGAGACGATCTACGCAAACGGGTGTCATTTGTACGAATCCAATGGCGGTTTTTTTGAAGAAAACAGGTGAAAACCTAAATTTGTTAGGCCCTGACGAGAAACATTGGTTCACGGGTGGTGTTAGGAGTAGTGCCGCGGCCATAGCCTATCTCAAGAAAAATGAAGTTATAGCTGTACCGACTGATACAATTTACGGTTTTGCTGCATTGGCACAGAGCAACGAAGCGATAAGCAAACTTTACGAGATCAAGGGTCGCGAAAGAACCAAACCACTCGCTATAACGCTGGCTGCTGTGTCGGATATGTCGCACTGGGCAGATGTTTCCCATGTACCGCCTCGTTTGCTCTACGAATTATTACCCGGTCCTGTCACCCTTGTACTCAAACGCAAGTCGAATCTCAATCCTGCGCTGAATCCTGGTCACGAGACCGTTGGCATACGAGTACCAAGAGCAAAATTCATTCGACACGTTTGCAAAATACTTGGACAACCTTTGGCTCTCACAAGCGCCAACGTCAGCAGCGAACCGAGTTCCGTTCATCCTGATGAATTTGCTCCTCTTTGGCCAAAGCTTGGGGCGATATTTTACGACATACCGAACCATTCCAAAGCTCATCATTCGCAAAGAGTGGGATCAACCGTAGTCGATCTTACAGTGCCTGGAGAATTTGAGATACTCAGATATGGTGTTAGATTTTCAAAAGACCTCGAGATACTAAGGAACTTTGGTGTTAGACGTTATTCGGCAGCAGACAGCGATGACTCCGACAAGCACCAACAAGAATACATTGCGGGCGTCAATGTGTAATAATAAAATTTCGTATATCGAATTTGAGGATTATTATTTTTTTTTCACCAATACTATTTGTTTCCACAAATTCAACCAACTTTTTTCACGAAGGTAAAGTCTGCGCATTCGGATCGTCTTGTGCAACGATAACCTGCGCAGTTTATCGTACAGTTTGTTGAGTTGGGGCCCGGTTTTTGTACCTACACGATAAGGATATTCGATTCCGATTCGATTCTTTTGTTAAAAAAATCGATCTTTTGAGTCGATTCTTTCCTTTTTGATCTTTAGGTGAATCGATTCTTTACCCTAAGAATCGACGATTGGATTCTTTATAATTTCTTTTTTTTTACCACGACCAAAGCGACTGTTCGCTCACGAAGAGAGCCCGAACGCTTTTGGCGGAATCATCAAAAAAGTTGCCTGTAAAGTGATGAAAGATATTAGTTCGAAATTCAGCCACGGTAAGCATTCATGTTGCGGGGTTATCAATATGATGTAAGGCGTTAGTGATACAATGAAGTCAGCATAGTATTTTCACGTTGTAGCCATTCTTCTTCGTCACCTGGGGGGGGGGGGGGGGGGGCTATTACGGTTCTCCGTTTGGGTGAAAATGACAAAAGTGAGCAGCTCACCCTATTACGGTTCTCTTCGCCTAGTGAAAATGCGAGATTATTCACGTGAGTTTACTCGACACGAAATATCATGTCAAAAATCGAAATGCGCATGCGTGGGCGTCTTCCTAACGCCCCAGGAGGCCTATTCTGTAACTCGTTATAACCCGGTAACGACAGTTTTCGTTATCGTTAGCTTGCGACAGCCAATAAGAGGCCCCCTTTCGTCTTTGAACGTGCATGCGATTGGCTGTCGCAAGCTAACGATAACGAAAACTGTCGTTACCGAGTTATAACGAGTTACAGAATAGGCCTCCTGTACGCCTATTCTGTAACTCGTTATGTCTCGGTAACGACAGTGTTCGTTATCGTTGGCTAGCGACAGCCAATAAGAGACCCCCTTTCGTCGTTGAACGTGCATGCGATTGGCTGTCGCAAGCTAACGATAACGAAAACTGTCGTTACCGAGTTATAACGAGTTACAGAATAGGCCTACAGGTACCAATTTTCAAAAAGTTGTCCAAAAGTCGGCTAAAAAGGTGCCAAATGTCCGCCCGGAAGTTATCTTAAAGTCAACAACCATCCAAAAAGATAACTGTTGGACACATGATAACTTATAGGTAACTTCCAAGCGGACATTTGGACAACTAATAAACATCTATTTTGAAATTGCTACCTGGGGCAGCAACCCAGGTAGCAATTTCAAAATAGTTGTCTGTTAGTTGTCCAAATGGGTACCAAATGTCCGCTTGGAAGTTACCTATAAGTTATCATGTGTCCAACAGTTATCTTTTTGGATGGTTGTTGACTTTAAGATAACTTCCGGGCGGACATTTGGCACCCTTTTAGCCGACTTTTGGACAACTTTTTGAAAATTGCTACCTGGGAACGGCACATCTAAAGCTAACACATAACACAAGTTACTATAAAATAACTGATTCCGAGACGGTAGCATCTCGACGCCGAATAATTAATAAAATTCAGCAACTTAAAGTTGATATCGTAGCGAGTTAAGTAATGTCATCCGATAATGATGAATAATTTGCTGATGATTGTGGTTTTGCGAGATCGGGAAAATCGAATGCTTCGTATACGACGATCACTGCGTGATGCCTTGGATCCCTTCAGTATAACAGAACAAGAATATATTGCATAATAGTTCGATTTATTAACATAAAATAATTATTCTGTCACTGTATTATAAAAACCGTTTTTGTTCTAATGTGATTAAAAAAATTACGAGTATTTTTTTTATTTGAATAGCTGTTTCGCAATCTGCCTCGTGCTAAATCTTCGTCTTTTTTCATAAAATCTAATAACATTTGTTTTTCGGTAACATTCTTGTTGCAAACTCAGATTCTATTTCAAATTGTTGCTCATTCGAGTGAAGAGGTTGTTTTTGTTGATGCGCACGTCTTTCGTTTTGGTCTGGGTTTGATAGGCGTGCTAGTATACCCCTTCTTCGGTGTCGTGAAAATGTGAGATCACTAGCCGGAAGTTCCTAGTCATGTGACATTTTCACCCGACCGATCGGTAATAGCGTGACTAAACTCACGTGAGATGAAAATGCGAGAAGTGAGAAGTCACACCCGAGAACCGTAATAGGTCCCCTGACACCTGTCGCTAAGTCTGCAGAAACTGTTTTACCTAAGTCTACAGAAACTGTTCTACCGGCGTTCAACATTAAACGATTAAACGTGTTAAACATAAATCTTGTAATATCCCGCTACCTGGTTCTTCCATCGAATTTTGGTAAGTACATAGTTTTCAAATGTTTACTACACTAATATTTCCGTTCACTCCCACGAAATTGTCGCACGATTCACGGTATTATTTTCACCCACTAATTTTTCCTTTTTGCGTGACTATTTTTTTTCCTTTTCGTTTTCCTCACAGAATTTATTGATTATCTTTGGGTTGTGGTTTTGTGTGCATTGATGTTGCTGGCGATCGAGATTGTACGAAAAACGCTCCAAAAAGTGGGTATATTTTTTAGTTACGTTGTGGAAAAAAGTTTCGATACGTCACGAGTGTCGCCTAACACTTAACCTGACTTTTTTAATAATCAGTTTGGTTTTGGTCTATAAGGCTTTGTTTGATTTTTTAATATTTATCAATTACAAGAACTTCTTCATGATTTTTCTTATTTTTTTACAGTGCCTAAAGTAAAGCAATCCTTTGTTTGGAATTTTTTTGCCAAATCCACTGGCAACGACGATGATTCTTCATGCAAAATTTGCAATAGCGCTGTGAAGTCTGGCGGCAAAGGTAGTTGTACAACCAATTTAAAGAATTATTTGAAACGCAATCATTCGGAGAATCCTGAAGTGAAAGTATTTCTACAAAAAAAAGAAAACTGTGTCGAACAACAAAATATATTCATAAATATACATTTTTTAAATAAATATCTTTGAGATTCCCAACCGAAAGACGCCCTATTCTTCATTATAACATAAAATATTCCTTATATGCAACAGCATGGTTCAATTATACACCGCACTTTTCGTTTTTTAAATAATGAAGAGCAAAGTATATGATAAAGCTGTATTCGGTGAACATTTCATAATAAAAACTGTTGTTGGGTCGTTCTTTACTCTGCTGTAGGGATCAGTGGCTGCAATATTTTTCTTCTTATTCTTATTTATCTTTAGAAACGATCAATGTCGTCATCAACATCAACGTTGATATCCATGGACGTCGCAGAATCTGACTGTGATTCACCAGATTCACCAAATTGAGCGTCTTCACCAGCACTCTCAGAAACAAGTAGCGGATTCGCCAGTGCGATTAGACAAAGACCATTGACGCTTCAGCCCAAAATCGACAACTCTATCGAGCAAATTCAATCATTTGCAGGTAATGTTTTCGAAACACTGTTTTATATATGTCTATATATATTGTTGAAGAAATATTATGGTAAAACTGAAAGTTTCGCCGAAATGGTAGGAAAAAAGTACAATTTTATACAAATGTAACTTCCAAAGTTACTAACTATTGAATAAAAAATCGATTATCTCAAAATTTAAGTTGAATAAAAAAAATTTAGGCCGCTCCAGCAACTTATCTGATATCAAGATTTGAATTTTTAATGTCCTAAAAAACGTACGTGCTAACACACCTGTGATACGAAAAAATCCACATTTCTATATCATGGTTTTTAGTCGTTCTTAAACTAATATTTATATCCTTTAAACAAAAAATAATGTATTGAAAAATAAAATAAAATGTGGTATTCATTTGATTTAGCCGGAGGTGGAAAAGCAGGAGAAATCACCAATTCTATCCTCTTCACGATTGCCAAAGATAATCTGCTTTTTCAGTCAATTGATAATGAAGGATTTAGGAACCTTATGAAAACTACGGTACCTTTATATGTCGTGCGTGGAAGAAAGTCGATTATGAAACTGCTAGAAGAAAAAGTGAGTACCTCGCGCAATGTGAAAAAGAAAAATTGGAAAAAATTGATCATTTCTCGGTTACATCGGATATCTGGACGGATCTTTACAGAACCGTCAGCTATTTAGGCGTGACAGTTCACTACGAGTTTGACGGAGAGTTGCAATCCATCACGGTGGGTGTTACCGAAATGACTGAGCGACACACCGCTGAAGTTATTGGAAGATGGATGCAAAACATTTTCCGAGAATAGCGAGTCGAGACTGAAAAAATTGTCGTCATCGTAACTGACAACGCAGCGAGTATGAAAAAGGCCGTGAGAGATGTTTTTGGGCCTTCGAAACATATTTCGTACTTTGCCCATTCCATCAATCTAGTCGCTGAAGACTACTTGAGCTACATTTATTTTGCTCTCAAAAGAAGTTAGACCAATTTTATTAAGTAACCCGGGCTCGCCTGAGAAGTTAACAACATCGGGATGGCAGTTGGCTAACGAAATTGTCGAGGTACTGCAACCACTGGAAAAAGTGACGAGGGAAATTTGTGGAGAACGATTCGTCACGGCCAGCAAAATCATTCCGTTGATTAATTGCTTAAAAAATAAAATTGTGAAGCTTCGTGGGAGTCTCAAAACGCACACGGTACTGTCTTTGCTCGACCGTCTCGAAAACTCAATTTCATTGCGGTTTGGGCAAATTGAAAACAACGCTATTACGGTGACATCGACAATCTTGGATCCCAGGTTTAAAAAACAACATTTCACTCAGCCTATGGCGTACGCAAAGGCAATAAGTCGTATTGCTCAGTGGATGAAGGAAGTAAATCAAACCAACGTGTCCAATGATGAAATTTCTGGACCGACAGTGGAAATATCGAGCCAAACTGATGATCTATGGTCATTCCACAATGTTTTATTGAAAACGAAGAATATAAATAATGACCAACAGTGCCAAGACGAAATTCCAACGGATTTTCGACATTACTTGAATCAACCAATGCTAGATCGCACGCAAGATCCAGTTCGGTATTGGTTGAGTGTCAAAACGGTGTATCCGACTTTAGCGATCATTGGCAAAAAATACATGGCAGTTATTGGAACATCGGTGCCTTCGGAAAGATTGTTTTCAAAAGCTGGAAATATTTTGACCGATTCTCGAAGTCGCCTTTCACCTGAACATCTGCAACAGCTACTGTTTTTAAATTCATTGTCGATTAAAGATTGGCAATTGAATAAAGATTGTTAAAAGTTTAGAAAACCTCAATGCCAAGGTTAAAAGAAAAACTTATGTCATAAAAAAAGTCTGATTTGTAAAATACATTCATAATATTTTTAAGATCATATTAAAAAGTGCAAATATGTAAAAGACTCAAACTATGTTTAGCGTTTAGTCAGTATGAAAGCTGCTTTATATTTGTTATTTTAAATTCATTATTTTCTATTAAAAATAAATTTATCCAATTTAGTAATTTTCCACAGCAAAAACTTATTAAATACTTACGTTAGTTTTAATTAGCAATTAATTTTTTTTCGATTATTTGGATTCTTTTTTTTATGAGAATCGATTCTTTTCAAAGAAGCGAACATCCCTACTACACGATCACTACGGTCTCAAAAAAAGATTCGCTTTTAACATTTGTCGACGGTCACCGACCCCTTCCCGAGCTTTGGGCAACGAATTCAGACGTACATAGAAGAACAGTTCTGATGGGCGGCCTAAAGACAAGTATTCTGCGACCCAAACTGCCGCGTGGCGGCATAACGAGCGAACAGCTGTCACGGAAGGGGGGGGGGGCGGAATGCGACACCTATCTCTCTCTTACACATTGCGGAGCGAAAACACGCTTGGAATCTTTTCAGAATTTCCTTTGCGATTTTTATGTGCTATTTTTGCTCGAAACGTTTATTAATAGGATTCTTTAACTCGAAAAGTATGGCGTTTCCCTGGCAGTTCGCCTAACCGTTCATTCATACCGGTTTTATAACCAAAAAACTAACCGTTGTATTTGGACAAAATTCTGCTGACTTTCTAACCGTGTTTTTGACCACTACCCGTGATTTGCTCAAGTTCGAAAGATGGTTAGAAAGTTGGTTTGAAATTCGAATTACAACCCTGCCGAAAAGCAACCACTTGTAACCAAATTTATAACCGTATTTATAACCACTATTCGCTTTCTAACTTAAGCGAATCACGAATAGTGGTTATAAATACGGTTATAATTTTGGTTACGAGTGGTTGCTTTTCGGCAGGGTTATATTTCAAATTTCCAACCATCTTTCTAACTTGAGCACATCACAGGTAGTAGTTATAAATACGGTTACAAATTCGGTTACAAGTGGGTGCTTTTCGGCGAAGTTGTAATTCGAATTTCAAACCAATTTTCTAACCATCTTTCTAACTTGAGCAAGTCACGGGTAGTGGTCAGAAACACGGTTAGAAAATCGGCAGAATTTTGTCCAATTCCAACTATCCGAAAAATCTAACCGTTATCCAGTGGTTATGTAAACTGCCAGGATTACGATGAAATACCACGAGGAGAAGCTGTTTTAATTTTCGGTTTTACAGTCGCATGACATTTTTTATTCTTTTTGATTTTTTTTGTTGCCAAAAGTCGTAGAATCGTCCAAAAAATTGATTGGCGTACGTTAAAACATCTCGAAGGAAAATTCTGAAAAAATTCCAAGCGATCTAGCTTACTCAACTTCTTATATTTTTGGATTTCCTCTCAAACCCTACCGTTCTTGAGTTACGTTGCATTTTCAAAATTTGTCTTTTTTAGAAAAAAAATGGAACTACTTTGCGGAAGAAAATTGTACGAAACTTAAAAAAAACACAAAAAAGGAATCATTTTCTATTCCTTCGAAGTTTATCGCGAATAAAAATGATTTTTAAAAATTCCATAATTTATGCGCGCAATTTTCGAAAGTCGAAAAATAGCCGAGAAACCGTCACTTACAAAAGGTCGTGCCGGGTCGAACAAAAAATCATCTAAAATATTTCAAAAAAGCGAAACAAAGCTGGATATGTTCCCTCCAAAACGCCGTTTATTAAATTTGGCTATCGTTTTTTTTTTGCCGGCACTATCTAACTTTTAGCGCGGGAAGAACCATCGTTTGATGTATTCAAACTTTTGAGCGGTAGTATATATATATATGTGTGTTTCTTATATAAAAATATATATTGAAAAACGACGGAAATAATTTATTTATGATCAAGGATGATCAAGAATTATACAACGAATCACCTCTAAAAAAGCATATTCTGGAGACTTGGTTCCTCGTCCTTCGAGGTTTCATCCGTTGACGCTTCCCTTATGGCTATGTGAGCTAATGTGAGAGTGGTAACGATACAACTGTATACAACATGTAAGCGGGCTTCTATTGAGGGACTACTTTTTAAGAATATTTTCAATTAATGAATCATTTTTTACATGAACAGCACTAAATAATTCTGCAAACATATTTCGGGTACAAAATATAATTACAACCGTTCGCACTTCTTGTTATCATGGAATATTGGTTATGCCTGCAATAACCAACGTTCGTGGAATTAATAATTATTCACCTAAGTATTTTAGATTGAATTATATTTTTCAAGAATTTGCGCATAATATTATTCTTTGGCTTCTTCAAGCGATTTTGCCATTTGTGATCCGAGAATTCACCGTACATCATACAATGTTTCATTATTTCTCTTAATAACAAAAAAATACGTGTATTCATGTCCTGGAAAACGATGAAATGATGAATTTGGATTTGTCCGCTTTGTGTTACGGCGTCCCCCGTAGACACATAAATCGTTAGTTGGCATTTTCAAAACTTATTTAAAAATCAAAAAGTTAACGAGCCCAGCCCCTGACACAACGAACTCGAATTCAGCGCATACTCGACGCAAGAGCGCTAGCAAAACGAGAAGGTGCAAGAGAGAGCGAGCGTTCCCCAGCGAGAACGATTCCCCCAACACATAACGTCTATAAGAGTAAGCAGGACGCCGTTATATTCCTAGCGTTTAAGCCTACGAGCCGAAGCGAGAGCGAGAATGAAAAGTGCCGTCAGCGCCGCTTATCAAGAACTAGCCTTGGGGGATATTCCCCCAATAAAATCGGCACATAATATCCTTAAGAGCTGCTCTTCTATGTACGTCTGAATTCGTTGCTTTGGGATACATCGCATGCGTATCTTCATGGAGACTAGCAAGGAGACTAGAGTAAAGGAGTCTAAACTCCCTATTCTAGCCTGTATGTACGACGTTCTTTCAATCGCTCGCAGAGATGTAGTGCTCAGTTCCGCCGCAGGCGTCGCTAGTGTTCCCCAGAGCCCATAATATATAGTAATACAAAACTGCATAAGGTCCGAGCTCCGCCTCAACGACCAATCACAAAACTGGGGTGATCGTGTTTCTCTCGTACTCACTTGGAACAGCCGTGGTGCGTTCTCTCTCGCACACCCGAAAGATAATCACCCAAGTGGGGATTCCTTCTATTATAATATATAATAATATTGTGTACATATATATAATAAATAAAATATAAATAATATTAATGAAACAACTCGTGTTGTTTTATTCACATGGGCTCATTATATAATAAGCACATCAGATATAATAATTATATGATAAGTACAACACGAGTTATTTTATTATGGAAACTTATGATTTGCCTGTTATGTTTAAAAATATAGCTAATTATAATGAAACGCGAATAAAGCGATAAACCAACCGTAATGTATCTCGTAATGTAGTTATTATTCGGATGCGCGTTACTCTGTTTTCCTGTACAATAATAATAATAATAACATGTATATGCAAGAAACCGGGCGAATGAGGGAATGTTGGCTCTACATGCTGGGGTTGTCTTTTCAATACGTGCTTATTATATGTATACCCATGAAAACTCGTTATTTGCTAGTTACGTTTAAAAATGAAGCTAAATATGAATTAAATTAAGCGATGAACCAACCGAACAAGCCGTCAAGCCTAATTGAACCCCAAGCGCGGCAATCACTTAAATATGAGGAGATTATATTTATTAGCAAATGATTGTGTGGGGAAGTTGGTAGAACGCTAGATTACTGTATTGAAGGTCCTGAGTTCAAGTCTCGGTAGTTTTAATTTTTTTCTTTTGCATTCGTACAGGTATCTGGTTGTACGAGCGAATTGAAGCAGTTTCAACCAATCAAAGAACTCGTCCAATCCCAAAAGAACTCGAACAAAAATAACATGCAAGAATATATTTTTTAATTTACTGCCATCAATAGTTAAAATTTGTTTTATAATTCCTACCTAGAGTGTTTACTTTTTCCCTTTATCTCATTGACTCGCGAGGAGTCATCTCCATTATTATACACATAGTTTGATAGCTGCTGTGCTGGTGTACACGACAGATATATTTGTGTATGACAGGCGCGAACAATTTTGCCGCCATAACACGGTCAGTTTCACCTTATGCAGTTTTGTTTTACTATATATTATGGGCTCTGGGGAACACTAGCGACGCTTGCGGCGGAACTGAGCATTACCCCTCTGCGACCGATTGAAAGAACTGTTTGAGGCGGGAGTGTCGACTCCTTCTCTCTAGTCTCCTTGGAAACTAGATTCAGGAGCCGAAACTCGGCGTTTTAAGTGATGTCCGAAATCACGGTCTTACATACGGGTCCGGAAACTCCTAGAACGGGGAGAGACTCAGATAATGAGGCAAACGGGCAGTTCTCGCTTCTGCCACCCGAAGCCTTGCTAGGTAGAAGTTAGCCAATCAAACGCTGGTCCGAACAGCTGTGCAGAGGCACATATTTTTAAATAAACAGAGTCTTTTCGGTTTAGCTACACTTTCTACAATTTCAATAGATACAGCAATATAAAGGTCTTAGAAGGCGTAAGCAGTGTAGAAAAGTGTAGTCAAAACGAACAGACCCAATATTTGCAAGAGCGATATAAATGGAAAATGATTGAGTATTTTTTCACTCTTGAACTCGCGGGCAGAATGAGAATAATTATTTCAGTAGACTGTATTTCTCGTATGTTCGAACTTCTGTAATATTTTTATTTGGTCTTGGGCCATTTGAGTTGATGGGGTACGAACAAATTTGGGCGGTCTAAATTTTTGTTCCTTATAATTAATGTTTATTGTTAGTATATTGCATTGCTTGTTTGTTTCTACAACTTTTATTTTTGCTTTTGCTTTTTTGACAATGTTAATGAGAACCTGAAAATAAATATAATGAAAGCGGAATAGAAAACAAATAAATGAACGCATTGTGTATGTTTAAATGGCACCGTTTTTTTAAATTAATTTGTCAGTTTGGCAAGTTTGTTGTTTAAAAAAAATTGTTTTTGCCTTTTTTGGTTTTGTTGATAGGCGAACTGGCGCGTCCTCGATCGAATATAATAAAATATAGCTAAGAATAAGGCCGGGTCCACACTATGCGGTTCTACCAGAGCGTTTCAGGTAGTTTAGATTTCTAGAAACGTTCTGAACTCGTGTAGTGGCTGTCATGAAGTTATTTTTCCATTGCTGTATATGTATATCTACAAGACTACTTCTACTTGACAGCGCTTCCTGTGGATAAATGAGGAGCTACGTTTTTGCCTCACTAACGATGACACTTTCCACCATGCAAAAACGCCGGAGTTTCCAGACCTGTATGTAAAGCCCGCTGCACACGACGCTTGTTTTGCTGCTGGATTGCTTGCGGGGTACTAGGATGGCTGCTCTGTTGAGAGCGCTGCGAGAAAGTGACGTCACTGCTGGCTCTGAAGCGTGGTCGTGTGCTGGATATCGGTGATAGAGCGTGTGCTATTTTTCGTGACGGCTTGCTTGCGTGTTTGCATTTTTTTTCGTGCAACATTGAATTTAAAAAATGACTGAAAAGTGGTCTTCGGTGCAAATAAATGTTTTAATTGACGCATACAAAGAAGAACCGTGTTTATATGCAACAAATACTCCGAATGACCATAATAATCATCTTCGAACTGCGGCTCTTAATAGAGTGAGCAACGCAGTTTTGAGGTTAAGGCCAACGGTGATGGCAAGAGAGTGCTCAAACAAATTTCACAATTTGAGAAATCAATTCAACATCGAGCATTACAAAGTGAAATCCTCTTTAAAAAGCGGGACTGGCACCGATGACGTGAGTATTTTTTACTATAACTAAAAAATCTAAGCTAACCTAAATTTCAAAATATAATCAATATAATAAACATTTTCAGGTTTATACACCGAGCCTGTGGTATTATGACAAGCTCTTGTTCCTCGAATCCTACGTGATCCCGCGTACGAACAGGATTTCCTTCGATAGTGAGGTTTCGCCGTCCGATGTGCCGCTGAGTCAGGTAATGCTAAAAATGATAAAACTTTTTAAAAAACTTTGCGAATGCAAAACTCACGCCTTTTTGTTCGTAGGGTACAGCGACACACATAATTGAAGAGAACTCCGAAGACGCAAATTGTTACGAGAACATTGAGTACGCGGAAGATGTTTTTATCCCAGAGCTTGACGAGATGATTCAAGCGCGGGAAAATCTTTGTGGGTCTTCTTCGGCAAAACAAGGGTTCGACACAAATAGCACTTCACTGCACAGACCTAGACGTTTATCACCATCACCATCTCCACAAAGGAGTCGCTCATCATCCTTGTCATCAGTGACGGCCAACAACCAAGAAGAAGATTCATTTCCACGTCCCCGTACTTTAACGCACTCCGGCTCTTCAACGTCTGGAGTATGCACATCAGTAAGGCGTAAAAAAAAAAGAATCCTCGATTGGACGACAGCGACGAATTTTCTACCCTTATAAAGAATTTAACAAATTCAATAAATGCACCTATCGTCGTACATACGCCTCCGACAAACTCAACTCCGGACTCAGTAGACGGATTTTTAACGTTCATGGGAAGCTTACTGCGAGACTTTCCAGATGAAGAATTAAAGCTAGAAGTAATGAATCAAGTCACCCAATTAATTATTAATGCAAAAACTACTGACTACCAACGATCAAAAAAGTAACAAGTGAATAAAAAGTATCCATAACCCGAAAGAAAAGAAATCTACGTACAAACTTTGTATTTAGATATTTATCTTATTTAGCTTGTATGTATATATTTTTTTTTATTGTATCTGCTACGGCGAACGCTTCGCTAATTGTAGCTTCCATGTACAGGGATTTCCCCTTTTTACATTTCTCACCATTTTCTCCAATCCACATCCCTAATCGATCCCCACCTTGCGGCCGCAGCCGACTTCCCCCTCTGTATCGCATTCACCATGACATTTTCTGTCATGGGTATAGGGAAACTGCGGGAAACCTATACCAATACAGCTGGTCACGAGTTCGCTTCCCAGCCTGGGAGCTAGTCGCGTTGCGTCGAGAAATAGCTCACAGGCTACAGCCATACACACCCGACACACACACGTACCGGTCCGTGTGCGCGACATCCGTGTAGAACTGGAGCTACGTCATGCCCATGGTCTTACATACAGGTCTGGAAACGAAGCCAAATTTCAATGGAGTTGTGAGGCAGCGTTACGAGCTTCACTTTTCATTCCGCTCGCCGCCACCGCCGTCGCTACTATCGGCGAGTACCTCCCACCCACGGTCTTCTGTGATCTCTCCCTTCGCCCCTTGCCTTGTCTTAGACCGTGCCCCGTGCCATTTATTACTCAATTTTTTATTACAACGTTCTCGATAACCTCTGTTCGCGTCAACGAGCATTTGTAGTTTCAAAAATCCTCATAAAGCTGGCGAAGGTGGACCGTTGTTTCAGGGCTTTCTAAACTGACGAACCAATAAAGGTATTTGTATATTCAACATTCCATGTGTTGCGTATTTTTTTCCTTTCGTCATCGAAAGAAACTGGGAATAAAATTCGAATAAAAATCCATTTCACTCGAGAAAGGTAAGTATTTTTGTTTATTTTTTTAATTTTTATATTGGTCTTCTTCCAGCCATACAGGATCTTCCCCTTTTTACAAGCCCCTCTTCTATTCTCTTCCACAATCCTCCGTCCTTATTCCACAATTCTTTCTCATCTACCTCTATTTCCCCTTCGCCCGCCACGAAAAAGGTAATGTGCATTTCGGATCATCGAGAAGAGTGAGAGAGATGGACGGAAGCTGTTCTGTCCTCGTCGCACACCTACACGCTGATAGCAATGCCACGTAGTGGCGAAAATTGGAAACAAACGTGGGTTCGTTAACAGTGCCTACCCCCACCACGGTCGTTTCTCTCCGAAACTACGAGACGGTGATTCGAACCCGCGACCTCCCGATGTGTTGATTTCAGAGGCAAGCACGTTAATCACTAGACCAGCACATCGGTTTGGTAGCTTGTATTTTTCTGCTGATTTTCGATGGATTTTCCTTTGTGATGGTGAAAAAAAATGTTTGTCCAGTTTTTAATGTCAATGTGCTCAAAATGTTCCAAAACTTCGACAAATCATATCCAGAAAAAATGTCCGTGTGTGTATATGCGTGTGTGTTTTTTGGCACTGTAAAATTCAAACGTTTATAGCTCGAGAACAGTTTGAGCTACAGGGCTCCCGTTTCGCACAGATGATCACCTGTACAAGCTCTTTATTTTCTGAGAATTTTGTCGAATACACTAAAAAAATGTACGAATTTTACGGCATTTTGAAATTAAAAAAAGAACTCTTTGAATGCTCTAACTTCCGCAAATTTAAAAATTGATGGCTATTTTTCTTTATAAATAGAGTATCATAATAGGAAGGTTGGCATTGAATTTAGAGAACATCAGTCAAACGGTTAAGGGGGGATCCTGCTTTAGTAGGCCTAAAAAAAGGGTCTTTTGGGGATTTTTTTTAAGACAGAAAAAAATAAGCAAGCCTTCCGAACTTTTCAGATTTCTTTATTGCATATTTGAACATTAGAAAACAATTTTTTAAAGAAAAAAATATTCAAACGCAGCCGATTTTCATGCACATTTGTGCAATTGCAGTTTCCAATCGGTGGGAAAGACGAAGCTCGTAATTTTCGTCGAAAACAAAAAACCAAAGAAAATTTTAATTATCATATATTTTCCTTCTACGTGAACTAACAAAAAGCAGAAAAAATCATGAAACTATAACTTATTTTTTGGTTGGAAAGAAAAAACGTTTTTTTTTAACTTCGACATGCTGTAAAAATAATTTAAAAAGACTTTTTCAACAACTTTGCAAGTTCACATAGAAGGAAAATATATGGCAATTAAAATTTTCTTTGGTTTTTTTGTTTCAGACGAAAATTACGAGCTTCGTCTTTCCCGCCGATTGGAAACTGTAATTGCACAAATGTGCATAAAAATCGGCTGCGTTCGAATATTTTTCTCTCAAAAAATTTGTTTTCTAATGTTCAAATATGCAATAAAATAATCTGAAAAGTTCGCTAGAGTTGCTTATTTTTTTCTTTCCTAAAAAAATTCCCCAAAAACGCTTTCTTTAGGCCCCCTAAAGCAGGATCCCTCCTTAAAGTAAAAAATCGGTCGATGAGTTTAAAATGGTATGAAAAATAAAAAAATTTATTCTGATGATATTGCTCGAAAAAACGCATATTGCTGCCTCAAGATTTAGCACGATCAAAGGTTTCTCTATGAGCAAGTCGAAATTAAAAAAATAGTTTCTCATAGAGGAAAACTTGAGCATCATGCTAAATCTCGAAGAAGCAATTTTCAAATTGCAATATGTAGCGTTTTTTGAGTGCCGTTGCATATATCTATGCGTTTAATACAAAAGGTGTTCAATGAGTATTGTCGGGTGATTAAAATCGTCAAAATCTCGAGTCTGCATTGAAATTATTTTTCATTTAAAATCTGTGTAATTTGGGAGGGTGAATTTCTTTGAAAATTGTCGATGCTGTTATATTCGAAAAGATATTTTCAAGTCTTTCGTGCACAAACGAAATTCGAATAATATAAAACCAGTAATGACATTCATTTATTTTTGTAGCATGATCCAAATACAGTCAAATACAAATACAAGCCGCGGGCGGAATGCTAGTAAATAAATGAATAAATAAATAAATAATATGAACTTGCTCGTAGAACTACTAACAATTAATGATTACCTCTTTCAATAGCGGTATACTGAAATGGCACTATGCCTGCACTATTGAAGTATTCACAAAATTTATCTCGTATCTCTAATGCTTCATTACTGCTACGGTTATTTCTTAGATATTGGGAAGCATTCTGCCTTTCGGATAACTGTCTGCATTACAATTAGTATCGTCGCGGCTTGAGATCCTGTAATTATGTAACACGTACCATTGACTGGAATTATTGTTATATTTATTGATCAAATAATTATGTAGAGGGACACACGCGTAGGTTATTGTCTCTACTTTTTGAACAGAAAGAGATATCGTAAAAAGTAAAACTCGCCATCTGTTTGCCAGTATGTCAAAAGCGTTTTCAACAGTTCTGCGAGCACGGCTTAATCTGTAGTTAAATATTCTTTTGTCAAGGGTCAAGTTTCTATCCGGATAAGGCTTCAACAAATCAGGTTTTAAGGCAAATGCGTCGTCACCGACAATCACGTACGGTAATTTGTGACAAAACTCTGGAATTTCACATGGAGCAGGTAAGTTTGACGTTCCGGCGTTGATTTTAGTCCATAATGTGCTCTCACGCAAAACAGTAGAATCATGCATACGTCCATTTCTTCCGACGGTAACGAAAAAAAATCTATATTCAGCATCGACGAGACAGCACAATGCTGTCTTTTCCCTTATAATTGCGGTAAATCGATCCATCACTTCGAGGGGGACCTAAATTGATGTGTTTCCCATCCAGCGCACCTATGCAATGAGGGAAATTCCATAAAGTGTCGAATTTGTGAGCGATAACCTGCCATTCCTCCGGCGTTGATAGGAAATTCCATACTTTTGAGTCAAGTAGTTATACTATTGCTCTTAAAGTTTCATCAATCACTTTTGAAATTGTGTTCGGAGCTATGCGAGTAGAGTAGCTTAAATCTTGAAAGGTATTGCCCGTTGCTAAATATCAGAGAGTCACAGTGAGTCTGTCCCTCGGTGATATAGCTTAACGCACAACGGTATCCTGCTTTTTTTGAGCGGAGTCAGAAGTGTCAGCAACTCATTCCACTCATCTTCCAACATTCGAGTATGATTGGTGAAACTGGCAGGATCTTCAGGGCTAAACAAAAATTTAGTATAAATATACATTAAAAAGTCAAGTATAAAATTAAAAATCCAAAAATTTAGTAACAAATAAAGTAAAATGTTATCGATACATACTCGAGCTCACCAAATACCATATTCAGAACATTCTGTCCTGTATCACGCCGTAACAGCCACTCGCGACTCCACAATCTACGTTTTCGTTGTTCAAGTACTCGTCTACGTTTAAAAGCAGTAACTACAGCTGCCACGATAATTACTCTCCTTCGTCGAATTATTTCAGCCGCAATAGTTTCTTGTACTCGTGCGTCCATGGTACTGTAGAGGTTAGAAATAGTATCTCGGGCCATAACGGACCATGTTTTATCGCGTGATCGAAGGTGAGCAAATTAATAACAAATAAAAATTTCGGAACTGAGCGGGTTTACACAATACTCGAGAATTTCAGTGTTAGTACTATCATTTGCTCCAGGAGTAAGTCACTCTTTAATGGCGGCGTCACTTCGCATGCACGCCTAGCAACAAGCACCGTGTGAAGCTAACCTAACAAGCATGGAGACTAAAGGAGTCCGAACGCATATGGCGGAATGGGTGAAAAAGTGACATGTAAAAGCGATGATATTTCCTAGTTTGAAATTCAGCCACGACAGCGCTCTTGTTCCAAAGATACCGCTGTGAAGTTTCGCGTGAGTCATACAACGAAGTGAGCTCTGAGTTTTATTTCCGTTTTATACGTCTTTATTCGCGGTGTATTTCTTTCGCGTGTGTATAAAGTGAAAAAAGTGCTCCTGTAATATATTGTGACTCGTTACCTCGTAAAAGATAACGTACTGGTAAGGAGAAGGCATTTTTTTTACATATTTAATGACATTCGGGGTAATATTTTGTTATTATAATTTGCCGGTTAAATAAATTCAGGTTATGGCGCTATATGTGACGTTTTTTTTCCACGTTCGAAGCCGGCGTAATTTTTATTGCAGTGAGGGATTAATGTGCATATTTCGAGTTGAAATATGAACAAAATTAATAAACAATACATATTTTCAATTTCAACCATTATACTAGCTTGCAGTGTGGAAATTAGACGCCAGTTCAATTTATTCAACCTGCATATTACAATAACAAAATATTACCCCGCAAGACATTTAATATTTACAATAATGAATCTCTGCCACCCTCGTATCTGTTTTTTAAGCATTGTGAACATTTGATGGGCGTGTAAGAAACAAATAAAATATCGGTGGTCCCGAAATTAACGTTTATTATTCATTCATCGTCAGTATTTTTGTTTTGCGAGAGTTTTCGTCTACAATTAGCAGTCCATAGTTTCCGTTCAGTTTTTAAAAAAATTACTTACATTTAGGAGCAGAAATAAAACTGATTTTTTCATTTAGACACTTAGTTTATGAGCAATATTTATTGCGAAAAACAACTTTCCCGACGAGGGTCCGATCCCGGGGTCTGGCGCATGTTACTCCAGCGTGCTAACCATTGAGCTATTACTTGCATCACTAGAATAAGTAGTTTTTTAATATTTAAGCAGTTCCCCCCGGATGGAGTTTAGATTCGGTTTGGATTGTTGGTTGGTTTGAGGTTTAATGTAAATTCTATATTGTTTTTTTTTGTTTGTCGTGACTTAAAAAAATATTTCTCTTTGAAATCGAATAAGCGATTAGGATTTGGTTGGGTTGCATTAGGGGTTAGGGTGCGTTATGGTTATTTAATCGTTCATGTCACCGAATAAAAATAAAACATTTGCAGTATCGATCGGCTCCAAGTCGACAAATGACTGATATATTGACATTTCATAACTATGAACAAACGCATATCAATATAACTCATCAATTTTAAAGAAAAAATGTACGACAAACTATTTCGAATCACCGCGTTTCCCGGCGTTTCCGGTATCATCGCAGTAGAGGCGCCGCCACGCGGTAGGTGATGTAAGTCGTTGCCGTCATCGCTTTTTCAGACCATTTCTCCAACACTGCGTTAGGGCTCCTTTACCTCTAGTCTTCATGCTAACAAGGAAGCCATCATTTCACCCAGCGCCACAGACAACTTTGAACCCAGCGGCAAATTCTAGCAAGCAATCCAGCAGCAAATCAAGCGTCGTCTGCGTTGGGCTTAAGACCGTGCCCGAAATTGAAGGCAACAGGGATGGCGCTACGATCGATCAAAGGGTGCTTCACTCGAAGCACTCGACAACAGACCGAACGCGAATTTGACGTCACATTGAATTTTATTTTCGCAATTTTTACGTGGAAAAAATCTATTGCTAGACCGAAAAAAGGTAAGCCTTTTTGTAATACTCTAATAATAATATAATAATACTTTTACATTACAATGTGTGTGTGTGCGTGTGTGTAGTTTTCAATTCAGTTTCAAATATATAAGGTGTAGAAAACAACCCTATGTCATTTTTTTATCCTAGAGCCTTTGGAAGTTGATAGAAAAATTAGATTTGCAAAAATATTTACGGACTTAATTTTTTATTTCACAACTTTTCGACCCATTTGTGAAAGCAGTATTTTAGTACGTTAGGCCCATTATTATACTACGTAAAGAAAAAAGTCACACGAGTAGACTTAATAATTTTATTTTATTTGCGAACTGTCATATAAAATTAGTATGTTACAAAAAAATCACAAAAACCAAAATAAATTTTAATCCACTGAAAATCGCATAACATACATGGAGGGCCAATCGATAGATATTAAGGTCCCCCATCCTTATGCGTCGTTCACTCCACTCCTCGCGTTACACTCTGTATATTGCTGGGCTCGTCCAATTTATTACTATGCTATAGCATACAAATTAATGAGATATCAAACATGGTGGGGTAAACGTGAAAGGTAAAGAATGAATGAAAAGAATGAAGATTAAACTTTAAAAAGTTAACAATACTTATTTATTAAGAATATAATAACCATCGAGTTATTGGACGCTCTCTATTTCGCTTATTTTTCGCAGTCTCTTCGTTCGCTCTAGTAACGTGTCAAACTCGCGTTCGGTCTGGTCGAGTGAAGCTAGCACCGCAATCCTTCGCGCGATCGCAGCGCCATCCCTGTTGCCTTCATTTTTGGACACGCTTTTTTTTATCGTTTCCCCATTGGAGTTTAGACTCCTGTATCTAGTCTCCATGCGTATCTTATTCCAACCGTGTTAAAAAAGCGGCAGCCTACGATGTTTTGATTGAAAAATTGAAACCGCTTCAGCCGCATGCAACACGTGATAGTGTAGTGAAGAAAATAAATAACCTTAGATCCGTTTTTCGCAAGGAATCTGCGGCTCTTCTTTCTCTGTCACCCGTTGAACTTTATTTATTTTAGAACACACTTAGAACCAAACGTGTCGAAAGCAAAGAGAGAGAACCGAAGAAAAATCGGACGGAATTGAGGCGAAAACTGAAGGTATCCTACACACCTTCAGTTCAGATAAATGTACAGATTTTCACAGTTACTTGCGACAGATAACTGCGCAGATAAACGGAAGCTGTGTTGCTTTAGGCTGGGAATACGCCTCGTGGATATCGTGGCGACGCGACGGCAACGCCATCTGCCAGCTAACGGCGACAACTCGTAGTCGTTCTTCTCAGAACACTACACATATGATTCGCATACAAATCACTCCACGTTTTGAATTATTTATTTATTCGGTGCAATATCACATTGTTAAAGTGCAATTATGAGCCACACTCTTATCAAGTGTGACTTCCAGAATACTTATGCAGCCCCGGATCTAAGGGGGGGGGGGGCAAACCGGGGTACCTGCCCCGGGCGGCAATTTCAGGGGGCGCCAAATTCTTGTGTTTGAAAAAAGCTTGCTTCACTGAAGCGCCTAGCATCCAGGGCGCTTTAGTGAGTTTCAATGGCCTCGTGATCCTAGCCATCGAAAACAAAAGTGCCTATGAGACGAACTTTCATAAGGTATTCCTTTATGCGTATTTTGAAAAACTGCTCATGTTATAGCTCAACGACTTATCGATCAATCTGACTGAAATTTTGGCAGGTCTCTCACGTTAAGATTATTGGAAGGATATACCTAAAATTTTAAGGTTATCGCGAAAATAAATTACCTTTTAGGGCCAAAAATTGTCGAGAATATGGTAAAAAATATGAAAATTCGATTGCAAAGCCTACTTCATTTTTAATTTTATACTTTTAAAAATATTTTTATAGGTATATCCTTCCAATAATGTTATACTGAGAAACCTCCCAAAATTTCAGCCAGATCGACCAATAACGTTTTGAGCTATAACATGAGCAGTTTTTCAAAAGACGCCTAAAGGAATACCTTAGAACGCCGCCATTTTGTTTTGTTTAAAAAATAAATAAAAATGAACACTTGAAAGTTGCAATAAGATAATGTCAAAATTTTAAAATTATGCGATCATTTCATCACCTTTAAAAATATGTATGAAAAATGACTCATTTTTGGGCGTCTAAAGAGATTTCCCCTCTTAATCTCAAATGCTGGAGGGGAGGGGCGCCAATGTCAAGTTTTTGCCCCGGCTCGGAAAAATCGTACATCCGGAGCTGTACTTATGGAGATTTTTTTCGCGGAAAATCTGTGTCTAAAGGGAGACTTTGTCCTTGAAATTTTCAAAAAATCAATTTTTTTTTATTACGGATTCTTAATCTACATGTAAGTAGAAATAAATCTGTCGAAGCGTTTCCCGGATTTCGAACGTATACGATATTTTAAACGCGTTTGAAGTTGACACCGTCAGCGCGCTCTGACCGTCTCAGCGGGGCGCCCGGCTAGCTGGGTTCCTGCAGGTCTCAGCGCGTCTGACGCAGGTATACAGAGCCTTTTATGCTTAGAAACCTTTGAATAGGGTCCCTACTTTCTCCTTTATCGATTTTGCAACGGTTATTTCAGTCTGGCTTCGGCATTGAAAGCGAAAACATCGTAGCGTCTGTGTTTTTTGTTTTTCGTTATTTTCAAGTAATTTATCGAAAATTCGTGCGCAATATGCCTCGAAAGGGTACAAAAGATCATCCGAAACAGTACGGGCGCTAAATATCGCATCCGCAACCCCCTAATTGCTGGGATTTTGAAAAGAGCAAGTCGTTCACAAGCACGTCAGCGCAGAAAATTTTACAAAGTGGCAAATTGGGAAGTTATGAACTAAGTGTTCATTCAGTGTACTGCTTTTTGAACTTCGTATTAGTTTTTAACTTTTTATCCGATAACGTTTTGTGTAAAGAGTGCAACGGACGAATCGCTTTTTCCATGCGTGATCGACGAGGCATCGGTTTCAAACTGAATTTAAAATGCGAGTGCGGGGAAAAAAGTGTTACTTCGTGTCCACTTATCGGTAAAGCTTATGTAATAAATCGCCGAATCGTGTTTGTTTTCCGTTTATTAGGCCTCGGAATAAACGGTTTGAGCAGGTTTTGTGGCATGATGGACATTTGCAGCGGGATGACCACAATATATTACGCTTGTGTAGAAAATATACGAATCGCGACGAAATCGGTTTACGACATGGTTCTGAAGAAAGCTGTAGCAGAGGAGAAGAAAGAAAACGTTTCTCGAGGACTACAGGAAGATCACTTCATCGTTTCAGGAGATGGCACATGGAAAAAGAGAGGGTTTTCATCTCTCATTGGCGTGACTAGTCTCATTGGATACCACACCAAAAAAGTTGTCGACGCCATGGTTAAATCGAAGTTTTGCCAATCTTGCAGGTTTTGGGAGAAAAAAAAGATGAAGATCCTGCTGGTTACGATGAATAGAAGGAAACACACGTGGAAACTTGCACCGCAAACCACGTCGGTTCCGCAGGAAAGATGGAAACCGACGGAATCACCGAAATGTTTCTCTGATCGGTAAAACTGCACGGAGTCAAATACGTCACTTATGTCGGGGATGGTGACAGTAAAACGTTTAAGGGATTGCTTGAAGCCAATCCCTATGATGACGTTACTGTCAAAAAAAAAGAATGTATCGGTCACGTCGAAAAAAGAATGGGAACGAGATTGAGAAATATGAAAAAAAGAACCAAGGGACTCGGAGGAAAAGGGGCAGGCAAACTCACAGATAAAGCGATCGGAGAACTCACTAAATACTATGGCCTTGCTATCCGCCGAAATTCACATTCTGTGCAAGCCATGAAGGACGCGATACGGGCCACGTATTACCACAAGAGCTCCACGGATAAAAAACCCCAGCATGAGAAGTGTCCACCAGGAGAAAACAGCTGGTGTACGTGGCGTAAAGCTGAAGCGTTGGATACTTTGTCTTTATATAAGCACACGGCTCCTCTTAGTGACACTGTTCTGAAGGCCATCGAGCCAATTTACAAAGACTTGTCGTCGGACGATTTGCTCGAAAGATGTTTGGGTGCTCATACTCAAAACAGTAATGAGTCACTTAATAATATGATTTGGATGCGTGCGCTCAAACATCTTCATTCCGGCGCAGATGTGGTCAATATTGCCACGGAATTAGCAGTGATTATCTTCAACGAAGGTGAGGAATCATTGTTAATTGCCCTGGATCTCATGAGTGTCCGGATTGGCACATTCGCCGAGAGCTGGGTCCATTCACGGGACAAAGCAAGGATCGAGCGCGCGGAGAGGCAGGTGACCGACGCAGCAAAAAAGGCCCGGATTGAGCAGCGGGAGATGTTAGCGACTCAACATGAGCAGCTAGAAGAAGAGGAGGGATGCCTCTATGGACCAGGCATTGCCGATTAGCGGTAATTATAAACACATTTGTGTAAACACATTACAAAACTTTAAACGGGTTTTTCTCGAAAACACGTTTTTAAAAATGGCTGACATTCTCCTGACCGCTGTAATTAACATATCGACCTGAAATTTGGAGAGCATACTCAGAAAATATGTCTTCACGGAATGACGGATCGTTTTTTCGATAGATACATTTTTGCATTTATTATTTATCTTTTTATGCGAAAAAACGCGAAAATTCGATTTTATTTTAATTGCCGCCATTTTCCGAAATTTGTACTAAACGAAAAACCCATCCGTCATTCCATGACCAAAGGGTCACAGATTGATAATATGCTTTGAATTTGTGTCTCAGATCAACAAAGAGGGGGCAGTGATGTCAGCCATTTACCTCCCGCGAATTGAGGACCTGTTTTCGGGGAGCTGCAACAGCCGCCATTTTGGTTAAAAAAAAATTTGTTTAACGTTCTGTATATCATGAATAAAAGCAAGAAAAAAATCGCACTCAAAAAGCTTTACTCGTTTCCTTTAAAAAAAAATAAAATGTAAACACCTGAAATATGGCACTCCAAGGACAAAGTCTCCCTAAAAGTAAGTAGATACACGAAACATGAGGCATTCTGTCAAATTCACTGTAATTTCTACTACGTATTTATTTTTAGGATTATCGTATAATGATCAATTAATTAAACATTTATAGGGCATAAACTATTTCAAAGTCACCGCGTTCAGGACGTCATCGAAATCGACGATACAGCTAATGGAGATCGAATTATCCGCGGGAAAGTAATACCACAGACTAAAGTGAATAATCCACCGTACGACGTAAAAGTAGAGGTATGTACTAATTATGTGATCAATTAGTAGTTGAATAATAATGGAAAAAAAAAATTCAGCAACTTTTCAACCATACATGTAAAACAGAAATGGAAAATGAAGATGTATCTCCTTATCAAAGAAATATCAATAATAAAGCAATAAGTACATTGGTCATTGAAATTAGATTTAGTAAACCGCATTTTTTATTTCAGTATATAACAGCATCAAGAAATGACGGATTTTCGTTAAGGATAAGCATGGTATGTTAAATGAATAATATATTATTGGTGAATACTATTTAATCGTTGAAAATGAGCATGAAATGTTGAATTAATAATATTTTTTTCATAGATAAAAAAAAATGAAATAAAAAATAATTTCCACGTGGTTCTCCAAAAATGTTATCTGATGTACTAGAAGCACAACAATACCTCATACTACCCATTTATTATTTATTCCACACAGCGCTTTTCAATGAAATTAATACGGACAGCGTACAGCTGACCGCAGTCGAACGTTCACGAATTACGTGAATCTGCCACCAAGCAGCGCCACTAGAGATATCCAAGAGGCGTATGGACGTCCGATTTTTTCTTTCCGACCATGGAGGCTAGAGTGGGAGGAGTCCGAACTCTTATGGAGAGACTTGAAAAAAATCGCTACAAAAATGTGGTCAAACTGGGATGGCGCCAGTATTGCTAAGACCTCGAGAAGTGAGCTGTGTGTGACAGAGACGGAACAAATAAATAATGAGAAGTGAGCTGTGTATGAGGCAGAATGATACTTGAGAAGTGCGCTGCGTGCGAGAGATGTAAAATGATATGAACCAGGGAGATCTCCGTAAATGCGTAAAGATCGAAGAATATTTTTAATATAGCAATGCCCAATGAACAATATGCATCAGTTGCATAATTAACGGTGAAAAAGGTCGAAAATAATTATGATGCAATACCTAGTGATAGAAAAATATTTGTATTATAACAGCGTTTAATTGTACAGCGAACGGTAGAAAATGTCTTAAATAATACTGATACTTTTTTTTCTTAAATCAATTTTTAGTTTCTTAGGTAAATACGATGGTAAATCAATCCCCGCTGTCAAAGAACTATGCTTTGCGATCTGCTTATATTAAAACTCGCAAACAGCGAACGGTAACGCGATAATTGTTACGATAATGGTATTTAACCTAACAACTCATGACATTTTTTTACCGTCAAACGCGTGACTGGAGGTATATATGCATTCCGTGCTTTTCTTTGTCATTACACCGGTATTGCGGGGATAAATGGACTTTATCGTACCTCAATTTTTTCGTATTTTCATAAGCAAGTAAATAGTGTGCGAGCTATCTGATTAAACTAACATTCCATTAGTGAACAATCCATTAAAAGACTGAAAACGGCAAAAAACTCATTTTTTGCATAAAAATTGGGGTGCGACCGGACCCCAATTATGAGTTTAAGGGTTAAATAAAAATTATAAGATAATGATACACAAGAAATTGCAATTACTGAGTGCCGTGAGGAATTTAGAAAATTGTCCTGTATTGTTTTCTTGTACAACGAACGGTGGAAAACGTCTTAAGTAATCATTTTTTAATTCTTGAATACATTTTTTACTCAGGCCAATATGATGGTAAATTATTCCTAGTCAAAGAACAATGCTTCGCGATCTGTTTGTTTTAAAAGTCGCAATCAGCGAATCGGTAACGCGATTATTCTGACGATAACATATTTGAATGAAAATAAAAAGAAAATCACACGAGCGAAATTTCAATTACTCATTGAGGTAAGAAATTTAAAAAAATGTCCAGTCGTTATTTTTCGATTTGAGAAAAACACCGTAATAACAATATAAAGTCGAAGCGATATTGCTTGCTTCAATGTTTTCAAGATAAAAACATGCTTTAATGTTTTCAAGATAAAATATTTGTGTCCTCTTGTCAACATCAAGCCTAGTTTGTCTCGAAAATTCGATTTTAAGAATTCTCAAATTGTTCGAATATTGTGTGTATATTATCGTATTTGCTCGTACAGTAGAACCTCGTTTATCCGACCTCGATTTCTGCGTATTATCCGAGGTGTATCCTCGGATAATACGCAGAATCTCGGATAAAACGGAAGAATCTGCTATGCCTATGCGTGGAATAGTCCCATATTGCTACCGTTTTCCGTATTTTCCGAGATTTCACTAATCTGAGGTACATTTACCCCACATTACCTCAGATAAGCGAGGTTCTACTGTATTTGCCATGGAGGCTAACATGCGTATTCGATCCTCTACCATCTCTCTTACACGACATCGATACTCAGCTTACTTCTCGAGGTCTTAGAGATAGTGGCGCCATCCCAGTTTGACCACATTTTTGTAGCCACTTTGAAATGCACAGATCGGACTCCTCCCACTCTAGCCTCCATGTTTCCGACTATCGGAAGGCACAGTGTTGCCAGTTCAGGAGATTTCCTCCTAGATTTAGGGGTATCTTACCTGGGTTAGGAGAGAAATAGGGGGAAAAGATTTGTAGGAGAATTCTGAGGCATGAGGGTATCTTTAGGGGACAATAAATTTCCGAGGTTTTTTTTTCTCAAAACAAGTAAAAAAACCAACCACAAGTGCACCAATTCTGAGTGAACGCAAACAAAAAAGTTAGCCCAAACCAAGAAAAATAATCATTCAAACTCAACCGATACAAGCTGCAAAACAAAATGTCGGTCGCAATGGTCGAGGCTATAATGCCCGTTCGACTCACGCTCAGCTTTGATGGCAGTGACTTTAAGCCGACAGCTCGTATGTTGAAGCGTTTCAGTTCTGAGAATATTTATAATAATATAAATGACAGCGATGTTGGTACTCGCGATATATTTCCTGACAATTAGGGCCGAAATTGAGCTATTCATGCATCAGTGAATTCTTCATTGCAATAAGTATCAATCCGATGGGGAATCCACTTTATGCTCATTCTGTTCGTTATCGTTTTCGCTTTAAAATGCAGCTTCGTCCATCGTGCTGCGGGTATTATTCGTTTTTTGACAGAATTTCAAAGAGGACCATCGATTTTACCCAATTTTTCCACACTTTTTCAATAAAAATTGAGGGTTATGGGGGAATTAATAGTGAATTTGTATTCAGGGGGCAAAAATACGTAAAATTGACTTAGAATGGACCGTCGTCAATAAGTACAAGTTACACTATAGAATAGCTCAAAGTATATACTCGGCTAATAAGTAAAAATTGTAATAATAAACAAATATATAGACAAATATAAAAGCGGGATTCTTATAACATGCAACTTCAAAAAGAAATAAATCCCTCCAAGGCTCAGAGACAGATTACCATACCACGATAAATGTTTTTACCGACCGTACGTTTCACGTAACTACAACAATTATTTCCATAAAAAAAGTATTCATCTTCATCTATAAGTCGCACAGATCGCAGCAATCAAGTTTCAAAACAAAATACTCAATACAGAAGTAGGAAATGCATTTTAAACAACAGCTATTTGACGACATTTGACCGATTGCAAAAATTACCCTGCATTTACAGCACTGTTCAGGCCATTGGCTCGGTGGGGGCTGTTTAGGAGATTTTTAGGGGGAACCAGCGATGGTCTAGGGGGAAGCCGCCAGAACCATCTGGAAACACTGGGAAGGCACTCGTGCCATACATTTGTTTGAACATGCAATACACACCCGATCCGATTATCAAATCGGATGTGTATTGCATGTTCAAACAAATGTGTGGGACGAGTGCCGTCCGATAGTAGGATCGGATTGTCGGAAAGAAAAAATCGGACGTCGATTCTAAGCCTTAGCCTTAAGCTAGCTACGCACGTAACGATATATCGTAGCAATTTGTCTGTGCAACCCGATCTGCGCAAATTTTTCGAACGTGTGTATGGCAAATCGTTTTCATCGCGCGCCTACTATATCCATAGCTGACGGGCTTAGCTATAGGTATACCTATATCTTATCGCGCCCTCCGCTTTGTCCGGATCTTCGTCGAGTTTGTTTGGAGAAACGTCCTCTCCATCTTTTTCACGGCCATCGCGCTTATGCTGTTAAACTTCGTATAGCGAATTCTCATTTTTACGGATACGTTGTACTGGTGCCTGCGCTCAGGACTGCAACTTTCGCTTTATGATACGGATCATACGAATTGAAAATTATTAAAAAAACACAAAAAAAAACGAAAAAATGAAAGAAAAAATCGAAAAAAAAAACAAAAATTATTTTTAAACGAAAAAAAAAATCGAATAAAAAACCAAAAACAATAAACGAAAAATGAGAGAAAAAATTGGAAGGTGCTCTGTACCCACCCCAGTGTTTTACGCAACTCACGATTCTACACACCCATCCGAGGTGCCCTGCGCCCACCCAAGTATTCTGCGCACCTCACGATTCCACATATCCGAGTTTGGGTTTGTTTGGGTACCAATAAATTCTCCACCAAACGTGAAAACAAAAAACCAGCATTACACCAAAAACGACAGTGCGGCTGGATTTGGTGGCGGGGGTACACCAGACGAAGAACCGCACAAAGCGGAGAGCGCGATAAGATATATAGGTACAGCCATAGCTGAGCCCGTCAGCGATAGATATAGCAGGCGCGCGATGAAAAAAATAACGTTCAAAAATCGATATCTCGAAAACTATGGCGTGTCGCCAAAAATCCTTTTAGGGGATACCTTATAACATCAAAAGGAAGGTGTAGGCCAAATTCCAAGTCGAAGTTCGGTTTCCGCTTTTCGGAAGTTTATCCAAATCTCAGTGTAGCAGTAAATCTTTCGTGAGGACTGATTGCTTCTCTCATTACAGAGTTCTTTTCTTTATTAGCGGAATGAATAAAGCCAGGAGGTTTAAGTATGTCTCCTTGTTCATCCTTAAATAGTTATGCCAATCTTTTGGAGTGAATATATCTTCCTTTTTAAGAGCCAGTCCTTACACCATACCCTACGAAATTTGTTTTCCTTACACACATAATCAAGCCGAAAATCGCAAGTGCTTCGTCATCTTCAATGGTAAATGACATGTTTCTCGCGCGACCTTTTGCACAGAACTGACGATCGACGTAGATATCGGTGGCGTGTAGAGACACTAGGCGGCTTCGATTCAACTGGGCAGTTTGAAATCGCTACGATATATCATTACGTGTGTAGCTAGCTTTACGGGCGGTTTGAAGCAAATTTCCGCAGATCGTGCCACCCGATCGCGCTCCACTCTATTGCTCACCTCCCTGGTCTCCCTTTCGCGCTTCCGGTATTTTGCCTCTTTTCAATATTTCCTAAGCAATTTACAGAAAGGATCGGACTGACTTGTACAAGTAAATCGTTTTTATTTCCTCCGCGCAAATGTGCGATACCCCCGTATTTTTCTGCACAATCTATACAATAATATTTTTAGTTCGTTTTTGGCGATTTGACGCTCCGTGTCATTCCGCTGGCTGAGTATTAATCAATTCTCATACTTTCGGACATAGGAGTATAGTAGAAGAACAAGCATTTCTCATGAAAACATCTTTATCGTCGCACCACACGACTCTGCATTTTTCGTGCTACCATAGCATACCAAACATACGAAACATACAATGTCAATACATGTTTTGCTTGATTTAACGGTTTAAAAAAAATGATAATCCTCGAGAGAAATGTGGTTCTGCGTAACAAGTTCAAATGTGATGCTATTCTCGGCGTCGAATGCATAGTGTACAATAACAGAGTCAGTCATGAAATCTTGAGGACAAAACTCTCAAAGGATAAAAAATAAAGCAGCGATCAATCACGTGGCTTGAGACATCAATCCTTGCAACGACACTATGTTCTTGACGCTTTAAAGGCTGTATGTATGAAATAAAATTAGTGCTCACGTTTAAATATTGTCACATTGACAAGATACGCATGACATTCTTGAAAAACACCCGATAGATATTTATTCACCCAGAAGGCTTATATGACTTTGTAGAAACGACGCTCTTTTCTATAGTCATTTAGCTCATCAATCGCTAAAATATTTAATGTATACAAATCGATATACATGAAATATACATGTGATTTATCTATTTATTTTCTTCCATTCTCTTCCATTCGCGACATTCTGACAACGCCAGTTTATAAAACAAGCATCTTATTGACCTTATAGTTTCCGTAGAAACAGGATTATTGCCTTGGACAGTTTCGGAGAACCCTAAAAATGACGTCCTTTTGCGTTTATTCGTAAACGAGTGGTACAACAAGCCGCGTTCTGTTCAAACATCACAATCGAAATGTTGTTATCCGAGATGAGCGAAATATTTGCATCTTTTTTCTTCATAGTGTTTTGTAGCCTTAATCCGCGACTTGGGAACTTTATTGTGGGTCTTTGCAGACATCGCATCGACTCGAGTGGCGACCAATATTTACTATGCGAACTCCAAAGTAAACAACAACAAAAAGCTATTTGAAACTCCAAAAAACGCATAACGCATAATATTAAGCTTTTGCAAGCGCAAAAAGTGAGGAATCAATATATAAGTAATGGTTTCTACATTCTCAGGACTAACAATAAGCTACATTATTCGCTTGTCTTGTCGGATTAAATGCCCGGTTAATATAGAAAAAGGAGAAGATTGATTTGTTTTTTATAGAGATTGCTCGATCCAATACAATTTATCGGCAAATAAATATTCATCCACTTGTGTTAATTGTAAAATTGGTAACGGTTACTCTTATTTTTCTTTTATGTCTTTCACCGATGTTTCATTTTCCCGTCAATCCACAACTATACCAAACAATACGTATTCTTTGAAAATCAAGTAATTGTTGCTACAGTAATTTGATATATTTCGGACCAAATAAACGAGCATCTTTCGATAAATGCAGTCAAATGTGAGACACGAGTCTCCAAGTGGAAAAATAAATATGTAAATAATGTATGGAGACGTAAAGTATAATGTGAATTTTATACAATTGTGGTCAGCCAAACGACCTCTACGTGAAAGCATACATTTATTTATCACCTGTACATCGAGTACATCGAGTTTTTCACTGTAACATCGAGCTAAGCAAATAATAGGGATTGTTCGTATTACCAATACTAATTTGTAAATTAATCATGACTAATTAGGAACGACAAATGTTAAAACCCATAAATATTTTCGATTCGAATGAAAAACTATGCATAGTTTTTTATAGTACCAAAATGGCTATTTACAATTATTTCAAGATGGGATTTCTTCGAATAGTCGTTCATAAAAATAATGCTGGTGCTTGAAACAAACCTGCGATAATTTACACATTTTACTCGTCATAGCAATAAATGAAATTTTTTTAATGACCATTTTGAGATTGGTAAATTCTCAAATTGAGGTGACCAGACTCTGGTTTTTAATATGTTTTTCGCTTGTACTCCGCTGTTTTCACATCACTATATTGTCGCAGCTACTTATTTATTTATATGTGCGGACGTGTGCTGTTTTCTTTGCTCTCCATCCCCCCAACGTTGGTATGTAAATAATTGTGAACCTGTCAATGACCAAATGGATATTAATCAGTTTGTTGCTGCCACGGATCATCGCAAAGAATTAAACAAAAAAATCGGTGAATGCGAAGCAATAACGCAAAATGTTCGTTGATCGTCTATTAATTTACAAATTGTGTAATCAAAAATCGGGACATTGTCATTGATAACTCGGTTCAATTATAATTCCCGTAAATCCGTTAGGGATTTTTACACTCGAATTGTTCTATCGTGCAATTACAAATAATTGCAGTAATCAATTTTGTTCTTTTCACTTTTCATTCTTTGTCGAGTTGTCTCACATACTTTCATATTACATTTAACGTCTTTTTCGCTCTTCATATTCATATGTGTGTGTGTGTGTGTGTGTGTGTGTGTGTGTGTGTGTGTGTGTTGCATTAAATAAAGAAAAGAAAAATCAGTCTATTCTTCCTTAGCGGTGAAGATTGCCGCTTTTTTACCTTCGAGCCGAAAAATGCCTATTAAGCTACTACGTAACCTGGTGTAAATTTCTTTCCGCACGGTTGCTGTGAATTTGGTCGCTAAGCATGTAATCGCTGCCGTTGCAAATATTAGATTGTAGAACAGTACGAGTTTGAAATTGCCAAGCCATTCGATTCTGCCAAAGTCTCCCAGTAGGTCAAAATTCGTCATGCCTGAAAGTCGCGACAAAAACGAAAGAATGAGAAAACATAATCTGTGGTGAAAACTTTTAACATTGTTTTTCTCATCAGTAAAAATACAAAGCAATGTAAAGTCATCGACTTTAGTGACTTGAAAATTGGAAATGCTTTCGTCGATTCTTATCATATGTAATTCGCATAATTTTCTTTGACCGATAACTCGAAACTTGTATTAGGAAGCGTAGATAATTACAATGTAAAATTCACTGACCCAATATTCGCGAGAGTAACGGCAGTGCGGAGCTCAGAACGAGTAGCAGAGCACAATTTGCGATAAGATGCGTCAAGGGAGTAGAATGAAAGAGGGGCCGGACCCTTCTAACACCTGGAAGAACGTAAAGTCCAATGGCACTGGTAGCAGCGAGATAGAGAATAACAATGACTTCTATAGCCGCACCTATGGGCCCGATTTTCGAAAGCGAACTGATGCCAAGAGTGAATTGCTGAAAAAAAAAACAAGTGGTTAATAATACTTTCGTCGACGTATCTAAACATCTCATTTGTATTCTCCCATTTAGCGCGTGTCGATTAATTTGAACTTTGGTCAAAATTACAGTGAAATGGAACCAGCGCGCATCACAGTTTTGTTTCCCCCGACTTTCAACTGGTGCCTAACCTTTCGAAATGTTGAAGAAAAAAATGTATACTTACCCGGGTGCTCAAGGGTAGAGCCTTGATGCCGATTAAGAGTTCCAAGGTGTTTTGCACGACGACAAGCGCGGTCACCGTTGATAAAACAAAAAGTGCTAACATAGCGAGAGGATACAACAACGTACGTCTGACCCACCATGTTCTTCTCTGCTTATCGAGTAACTTTCTTCGCGTCTGTACCTCCTCTAACCTTTGGCTAAGGCCACGTTGCAGAGCTCCGTTTCTTAGGCACATTAGTCCGGGATTAGGACACAACAGCATCTCATCGTTGGCATCGTTGTCGTCGTCTTCCTCGAGGCCTGTGTTACAATCCGGTGGGGACATTGGCACCGGTGAAACGTATGATTTTCCGGTAGCCCTTGCGTGCTGGAGTCTGCAGATTAAGTTTTTTTCCCCTTAAAAATGTTTCCGTTGGTTCACAGTTTTGAAAAATCAAGTTCAGCGTTGGCTATAGTATAGTATAGGCTATAGTGAACCATTTGAAACTTGAACCCATGCCAGGATACGCGAAAAAGCCTGACCGTCGATTGCAGTAAGAATTTCTGTAGACCATCATGAAATCATTTCCTTAATAAATTTTGTTCGAAAAAACTAGTAAACAAGACTCAAGATATCGGTCGCCTTCAATCACTTTTTATGTGGCTAAAAGAAACGGGAAGATTGGTTTCAGTGGGCCGAAAAAATCTTCCAAACGCTCAAAGACTATCCTGTGGGAATAATTGGCTTGGGCGTGGTTCAGGCGTTGTCCTAATAGAACGCGATAACGCGACCATCCCAAATTCGCGCGAATTTTGTTCGTACAAACTCGCGATCAAACATACAGGTGTCGAATAGGCGTCCTAACTGACATTGGCGCGATGTAATCGACACCTGTATGTTTGGTTGCCGGTTCGAACGAACAAAATTCGCACGAACTTGCGATGATCGCGTACTCGCACCTATCAGGACAACGCCTAAGACTCAATTTTACGGTATATTTAGTTAATTGCAATCGCGTTGCAATAGATATAGTTGAATTTGTTGTAGTGTAATGTCGGAAAGACGCATTATTGTTACGAACCTCCTGCTTATACAGTCTTCCTCCATTCTGTAGGCAAAAAATTCCTCATCTAAATTCTTAAGAAACTGCGGCTTGACGAGAAACGATCCCACTACGCCAAAGAGTCTCACGAAGCCAACGGGAGTGCACACTGTTAAAGAGACAGTAAACATTTTATGAATAATCCATAAAGAATGTGAAATATAAATTAAGTCCGTGTATAATTCTTGTCTAGCACTCACGTAACAATAATACGACTCCCACGAACGAGACACACGAATATAAAAAAGGCAGGTAATAACTCCATAAATCTGAAAACAAGTTAATAGCGGTGATGAAAAATATCTATTATGCTTTTGAAGGAGGAAAAAAGTGAACTATTTCACGGACTACCAACGGCAATGGCTTTTATTCAAATAGAATATTCCTCAGCGTTCCGATCGTTGACCGGAAGTAAACGCTTACATCGATACAGTAATCGAGCAATCATGTAGATTGGCCAGTTGTTGTGGAAAATTGCAAAAAATATAATTCACTACAATATTCTGCCGCACGTCTTTTATTTACGGCCTATTTGATGCACTTGGTAGATTATTGAGAAACGACAACATTATGTTCATACAGAAGGATCGGAGGAAAAAATGTCAAATTGTTTTCGCATAAATTGTCGTAAAAAATGGATACATTTTTTTCGCGTGTACGAAAGAGCTTCTATTGTATTTGGGAAACGCGAGTTGATTAATGGTTACTTACTGAGCAACGTGTGGAGGCTCGAATTTTCATAGTCGATGAGAGCCGATAGAACGTAGGTCATTCCGAGTACGAGAGTCCCTAGAAGGCACAGTACGGTCACGGTCTCGTAAACCCTCGCCATCACACCCTATGAAAAAATTAATAAATTCAACCACACGCTACAATTGACTAGTTACGAGACTTGGAATAAAAGCTATTTTATGTTGTTTTACTTGAGGAATAACATATATTTGTTACCTTGCGATGGCCGACGAAACCCTCCGATTCCGTAAAGAGGTAGGCGAACGGTAGAAATACGAAAAGCGATAAATTCGAGAAAAGGAATACGTGATTCCACAGTCCTGAAGCAAAAGGTTGTTGAATTAATTATGAAAGCAAAAAAAATTGTTTATTATAAGAACATATTTAGACACTTCTAAAATCGGAAAGCAAATATTTGCTACTCTTTCGAGTCAAATTGATTTGCCGTTGTTACCTTGTATGAGAGAGCTGTTGAGCCACTTGACGTAGTAACTTTTCGGATAGAGTATGAGGACCTCGTTGCTTGCAATTGATACGGGCAACAATAATGTCGCACCGACCGAAACCGCCAGGGCAACCGTGCAAAGCCACAGGCTGATTCTATAAACCGTTGCTTCATCGTCGTCCACCGAGAAATAGTCTTCACGATCCCTTCGTCGAAATCTCGCTATGAGGGCATAACTCGAGGTGTAGAGAAGCAGAAATAGCAGGAGGAATATCTACGAGTGAAATGGAATGAGAAAAAGCCACAATATTATTAAATAACTAATTCATCGTGATATTATTAATCAAATAACTAATTCGGCGTGAATAATCAATATGATTAAAATCCATGTCGATCGGGTCTCGGAGGCCTTCGGTGTTCAAAATGATATTTTTTTAGTGTGTGTGTGTGTGGGTGTGCGTGTGTGTGTGAGCGAGGAAGAGAGAGAGAAACGGTTTTAAGGGGGGAAATCACCCCTTAAAGAAAGGCGTGTCGAGGGGTGGTTTTGCAGTTTCACCGACTGCTTGTGGGTGACACTTACCTGAATGAAACGAAAACCAAAATTCTTCCAATATAAAGCGATGAAAAATTGAACAAAAAATGATTACGGGTTGACACGCCTTTCTTCAAGGGGTCTTTCCCTAGTTCTTCTAGTTTTTAATGGTCTATCACATATGTGAGTTTCAAAAAAATCGAAGGCGGACACTTAATAAGTGATGTTCCTTGTAAGATGTCCAGGCTACTGGTAGAGCTCACTCTGGAACATGCGAAATAGAACTGTTCATATGAGAAACACTCCTCTCAGGTCGATGCTGGCCACTTTCAGTGACGGTCTTTGAGATTCATTAATACTTTATTAAATGGTAAATCACACCTCAAGAGAGAACTGTATTCTCTTAAACTCGAATGGTTATTCCGTTGAGATTAACGGTATTCTTGGGATAAAAACTCTCCCTGAGTTGGGATGAAATCTCTTCCTGAGCACATCCAGTGATCACTGTGGCTTCTCTGGCTAGTAGTTTCTAGCCTGTCTCTGCCAGGAGCCCGATGATCTTCGCCCCAAAAAACAACACCACAAACGCGGTTTACAAAGAGGTACTAGGGTAAATAATCTTAATTTTACAGTGAGTTTTTATACTTTAGGAATTGTCAGGTAACATCTTTAGAATACCAAGGAAGGATTATTCGTATCAATTACGAAATCCACGCGAGCGAAGCCGCGCGACCGTCAGTAGTTACATATATTCGGAACGACCATATAATAGCGTGCGGTCGAGTTGATATCGAGATATCGTGTCTCAAGACCACTGCCGGACGATCCAACGCCGCCGAGATAAATCCCTTCTTAGCGAGTTTACGTCACATAAAGCTCAGACAACCATTCCATGGACTTTTCGTTTATAAACCCGTTATTCGTTGACTTTCCGAAAATGCTGTAATACGTGTTTTATTATTTGCGCTGTAGAGTATTTATGCTAAGTTGCAAGAAATACGAGCAAACATTTTTTTCACCCCTTCAGGGGTTGATTTTCAAAAAAATAAGAAATACGTGCTCGATTATTTATGTTTTGGAGTACTTTTACCAAGTTTCAAATCAATAGAACCGTTAAATAATGTTTCTCGATACAAACTTTGAGCCCCCTTATGACCTATTTAGGGGTTGAATATTGAAAAATCCCTTCTCATTAACATCATAAAACTACAGACAAATTTTATATTTACTTTAGGACTTGGAATTAATTCGTAGCGTTTTTTTAATGAAAAAAAAAATATTATTGTAATGAAAACCAAGTGATAAAAAAGTACTTGTGTGATGCATACGTTGTACTTTTATATAATCGTGATTCGAACTTTTTATTATAATGGTAATATGGTTTCTTAAAATAAAATGGTGAGAAAAATAGTATTTCTAGGGTTTGACAATGTATTGTACGTTTGTAGTAAATTTGCTTGGCTTTTGCATAAATAGTTATTTCACTTCTTTTGTACGTTTGAATTGAAAAAATAATAATGTAAATAAAAGTATTGTTGGAAAAAAATCACAAGTATTTCGAGGTTAATTAGAATTTTGTAGATAGTAAAACGACCGATAGTTTTTTCGACGGCATTTTTTATTACTTGGCGTTTTTTTACTTGTTCAAGTGTTTTAAGGGGATTTCATATCTTTTTGAAATGAATATATGTGCAGGGCTACTGGTTATTGGTCACGATCCCTTGAAAGGATTATATGTCATTTTCCGTTGTCAAATAACCTATCAATGTTTTATGCAAAAGTCAACCAATTTCGAGATGTTATTTTTATGATTTAACTATAAACATGAATATAGTATACCCTAACTGTATAAAAACCATGTATATAAATGAAATCGATGCGAATACCAGAGTATAGCATATCTCAGAAAAATACTATAAAAGTCGCACTCTTAAAGCTCCCAGTCGATCTTAAATTCATCATATGATCAAATTACCGATCACGAGGAGTTTTTTATGAACATTTTTGGATAATCCAACGAGTGATTTATTTCAAGATAAAAATTTCAATCGCCAAATTATTTTCAAAAGCCAGGCAAGAACTCACCAACTAAATAGTACCTCCATGCAAACGAGATTAGAATTAAGTCGCCATTGCAATACGAACAAAGCAACCAACCACAATAAATAATAACGTACGACTATAAATGCAAAAAATAATATAATAACATTTAATAAAACTCAAACAATCCCAAAATCCTTGAGAGGTCATTTGAGAACTCGAAATATCGCTTCTCGATGGCCGTTATTCATCTACCGAAGTGTGGTATTGCCACGTAAATTCATAAACAAACGTAATCGATTACGAGCCGGGCGAGCACCGCCAATCGTCTTGTTCCGTGTATATTCAAACTTGGCTGAGCTTCTCTTCTTAACCATGCACGCTAAGTCGTTGCGCAGCATTTCCGGTATACTTGTGTGGCACTTACATGTACTTTTATTGGGAGTACAAATAAGTCTCCGCCGTTTGACAAAAGATGGCCCCACCAGGAGGTTATGTGTGGCGCCTAGTCTGTCACTCTCGAGCACGGTCGGCAAAACAGTCACTGGCCACTCGACGCCAGCGCCCAGAACACGGGCGAAAAAGCAAACGCTTGTACCTCGCGCGTGTTTCCAGATCTCACTAGAACGTAGTTAGTCTAAGTCTGAGTTTACGCGCCACAGCTCTAGCACGTTTTGCCGCGAGGATTCCTTCGCTTTCTTGTACCTAAAACCTACGTTAATATCTACGTATCGAAATAAAGAGTTATCAGATTGTTACCCACACGTCTTCTGATCATTTGCATATGGAGGCTTGACCTCCATAATTGGTGACCCCGTGAATAATTTTCACCGATATTCGCAAACGGAAAAAACGCGACGCGTCACGCCGAGACGCAACAAGTGCCGGGTTCTTTGTTCTTCGCCCCGCGTGTTCTCGGGAGTGTTAGACGGCGTACAATGACCACCGAACACTCTCCGATGCCTAACAAAACGCTTGATGGCAAGCGTGAAAGTAAGTGCCATTCAATGCCGGCATTTGACTTTAACTTTCCGCCCTTGGCGAGTTCCGTCGACACGTCCACAAGTGCATCGACGCAGCCCTTTGCTAATCGCACCTTGACCGTCGAGGCCGTACAGAATTGCAGGCTTCCGGCGTTCTGGAGAACAAACCCAGACATGTGGTTCATACAGGTGGAATCAGTCTTCCAAGCGCATAGTATACGATCGGATGCTAACAAGTATCACCTTGCGGTCAGTGCGCTGACACCTGAGGCACTGCTCGCTGTCGCCGACATTATCAAGGCACCGCCTGCAACCAACAGGTATGAGAACTTAAAATCACATCTAATCAACCGTCTCAGTGAATCAGCAGACAGACAGCTACATAAATGTCTCGCTGAACTTGAGCTTGGCGCTAAGAAGCCATCCGAGCT
The DNA here is from genome assembly GCA_944452715.1 of Ophion slaviceki. NCBI lineage: Eukaryota > Metazoa > Arthropoda > Insecta > Hymenoptera > Ichneumonidae > Ophion > Ophion slaviceki. The sequence goes on from OX101786.1 coordinate 50,565,160, forward strand.
CCTCCGAGAGATGAGGTCCCTGGCGGGTGATCGAGCCTCGGAGGATGTGCTACGAGTACGCTGGTTGGCGTTACTCCCACCAACACTACAAAGCCTATTGAGGGTTTTCCAAGCTTCATCGTCTCTCAATGAGTTGGCGAAAGGTGCGGACACCTTCCTTGAGAACGGATTGAGTCCTACCGTCATGGCTGCGTCTTCTCACTCTCGACAGAGCTGCTCGCCATCGCGAATGCTTCCTTCGCAGCCTGACGGAGCCACGCTAGAGTTAAGAGAAATCCGGGAGCTGCTTACGCAGTTGCTCACGCTCAACAAGGACGTCTTGGGTGCCGTAAGAAAATTCAACAAGGGTCGAGGCCGCTCGGGTGCTCGCTCGGCAACTCCAGCTCCTGCCACCACAGCCACCGGCTTGTGTTTTTATCACGACAAGTACGGGACGAACGCGCATCGCTGCACTGCGCCCTGCTCGTATACGAGCAATACTGCCCGACAGTCGGGAAACTAAACGCGCTGTCTTCCGTCCAGGCGGTAGAGGATGGCAATAATAACGTCTTTCCCACGGAGTGCCGCCTGCGCATTCACAATCGTCTTTCGAACATTCAGTTCCTGATAGACTCTGGATCAATCATTTCAATTATGCCCAGGCTTGGATCCTTCCGCCATGCAAAGCCCTCGGACTATAAGCTGTACGCGGCAAATGACACTGTCATCAATACCTACGGTCAACAGGCTCTCAAACTGAACATAGGCCTGCGACGCGAAATTCGTTGGACATTCGTCGTTGCCAACGTCTCGACTGCAATCATCGGAGCCGATCTTCTCGCACACTATGGTCTCCTCATCGATCTTCAGGGGGCTGCCTCATTGATCGCGCGACGCTGCTTTCCACGAGCTGCAAGCTGGGCCAAACAACGATTCACACAGTCTCCACAGTTTCGTCAACAAGTGTGACTTCTCCGGCGCTGCAGCCTGCTTACAGGCAATTGCTCTGTAAGTATATTGATATTACCAAGCCAGCGCCAATATGCACTCGAGCAGATAACCCAGTCGCGCATCATATCGTCACCACAGGTCCTCCAGTCGCGGAACGCCCACGTCGTCTTACTGGCGACAAACTTCAAGCAGCAAAAGCGGACTTCGAGACCATGCTGCATTATGGCGTCATTCGACCTTCAGGCAGCCAGTGGGCTAGTCCCATCCACATGGTGCCGAAGAAACTCGGTGGCTGGCGTTCCACCGGGCCTATCGAAAACTCAACCAACAGACTGTGCCGGATCGCTATCCTGTTCCACACATCGAGGACGTTCTTCAGCGTTGCCACCGGCGTGTCATATTTTCCACGATTGACCTTGTACGGGCGTACCACCAAATTCCGGTGGCGGCAGAGGATATTCCGAAGACGGCAGACACGACACCGTTTGGCCTTTTTGAGTTCTGCGGAATGCCACCTGGTCTGCGCAACGCAACTCAAACCTTCCAACGTCACATGGACAACGTCCTACGCTACGTCGACTTCGCAGCCTGTTTCGACGATGACATCATCGTGTTCTCGAACAACAAAGAGGAGCATCTTCAACACCTGGAGCAGACCTTCCAGATCCTACGAGACAACAACCTAACGATTAACCCGAGCAAATGCCAATTCGGCATAGACGAGGTTACGTACTTGGGCTACTCGCTCAATGCCAACGGTTTCTCGCCACCCTCGGACAAGATTCAAGCAATCCTCGCGTATCCAAAGCCGGAGACGATATCAGATTTGCGTCGATTTCTCGGAATGGTCAACTATTATCGGCGCTGCGTACCTCACGCCGCCGAGACCCAAGCTCCGCTTAACGAGTTCCTCAAGAGTGCCACCAAACGCGACAAACGCAAGGTTCCCCGGTCCCCAGACTCCGAACGCGCAATCGAACAGTGCAAGCAGAGAATCGCCTCCGCGGTCAGAACGGCTTTTCTTTCGCCTGCTGCACCACTCGCTCTTTCCACGGACGCCTCGGATTTCGCCATCGGTGCCTCATTGGAACAACTCGAGGACGGTTCCTGGAAACCTCTCGGGTTTTTCTCTCGGAAACTCTCTCCAGCCGAAACGAGATACAGTACCTACGACAGGGAGCTCCTTGCCATCTACGCTAGCATCAAATTCTTTCGACACATTCTCGAGGGACGTGAATTCACAATCAAGACTGATCATCGTCCTCTGGTCACCGTCTTCTCTCAACGAATGGATAAGGCTTCGCCTCGTCAGCTACGTCAGCTCGACCTTATCTCCCAATTCAACACGACCATTGTCCACGTCAAGGGAGAAGACAATGTGGTGGCCGACGCTCTGTCCAGAATTAGCGCGATCAATATGCCAAGCGTTTTGGATTCGGACACCATCAGGCAAGCTCAAGAGACTGACGACGAGCTGGAAGAACTGCAGCAACACTCATCGCTCAAGCTGCAGAAGCTCACGGTCGAAGATCATGACATCTTCTGTGATGTTTCGACGGGCTGGTTGCGGCCCTATATACCTGCCAGCTTGCGCAGACGTGCTTTCGACGTGGTCCACGGGCTGGCTCATCCAAGCGGGCGAATTACTGCTCGACACCTTAAGGACAAGTTTGTCTGGCCCGGAATGAAAAAGGATGCCGTTCGATGGTCGCGGGAATGCTTCCCATGTCAGCGATCAAAGGTCTCTCGCCACAACCGCGTCGAGCCTAAGCACATTGACGTGCCGGATAACCGCTTCGACCACGTGCACCCCGACCTCATAGAGCTTCCACTGGTGAAAGGTCTGCGCTACTGCCTGACCATGATTGATCAGTTTTCACGGTGGCCAGTCGCTGTCCCTCTCGCGGACATGCAAGCGGATACGTGTGCCACTGCCTTTTTCGCGCACTGGATCGCACAATTTGGCACCCCACTGACCATAACCACCGACCAAGGCAGTCAATTCGAATCTCGACTGTTCACAGCTCTCGCGCATATGGTGGGCTCAAATAAAATCTATTCGACGCCTTACCGCCCCCAATCCAACGGATTAATTGAGAGGTGGCATCGTACAGTAAAGGCCGCCTTGATGTGCAACTCTTCGACACCCTGGCCGGAGCTGCTGCCCTCGGTTTTACTGGGACTTCGCACATGCGTCAAGGAAGACCTCAACGCCTCACCAGCGCAGCTACTGTACGGCACGGAATTACGCATTCCAGGCGAATTCTTCGTCACGACCGATTTACCTGCTAACCCGAGTTTCTTTCTCGAAAAGTTTCGGGAACAGATCCGCCAAGTACGTCCAACGCCCACAGCGCACCACACCAAGTCACGCTGCTTCATCCTAAAGGACCTTCATACTTGCTCGCACGTCTTCGTCAGAGTGGACGCGGTCAAGCGACCTTTAGATCCCCCGTATTCGGGCCCTTACAAGGTCATCGATCGAGTGGACGATCGAGTCTTCATCGTGCGCATCAATGGCACGGACAAGGCCATTTCTGTGGATCGCCTGAAACCGGCATTTATTGCCAAAACGGACGCAACGCTGGCCGACCAAGAAGACCAATCCTCGCAACAAGATCATCGAGACGCATCACCGCCTGAAGAGCCCTTAGAGCTTCGGTCAACCACTATGGATCGACCCATGGAAACGTCTGCCAAAGCAGCCAAAAAAGTATCGTTCCCTTCCTTACCCAGTCAGGGCACTGGGGGGGAGTGGATGTGGCGCCTAGTCTGTCACTTTCGAGCCCGGTCGGCAAAACAGTCACTGGCCACTCGACGCCAGCGCCCAGAACACGGGCGAGAAAGCAAACGTTTGTACCTCGCGCGTGTTTCCAGATCTCACTAGAACGTAGTTAGTCTAAGTCTGAGTTTACGCGCCACAGCTCTCGCACGTTTTGCCGCGAGGATTCCTTTGCTTTTTTGTACCTAAAACCTACGTTAATATCTACGTACCGAAATAGAGTTATCAGATTGTTACCCACACGTCTTCTGATCATTTACATATGGAGGCTGGACCTCCATATATGGTTGAAATTGTTACAAGTAAAACGTCATATCGTAAGGTTGTCCATCTGGCAAGACCAAAACCTTGAAATATTAGCGATTTTCTATCCGCATCACATAATTTTTTTTCGGCGAAACTCGAGTTTTGGGTCGAATAAGCGTCATTTGCGGGAACTTTTGATTTACTTCTTAAATTTCAAAAAATCTGCATTTAAGGGGAATCGATTGCTTGTAAAAGCATATGGTAAGGCTCCTTTAAGTGAGCGAAGTTGTGAGTGGTTTCGAAAATTTAAGAACGGTGAGGTTGACGTCGAAGACAAAGAACGCAGCGGAAGGCCGAAATTGCACGAAGACGCGGAAGTAGAAGCATTATTGGAGGGGGATTCGTGCCAATCGCAAGAGTTCCGGCAAATGACGCTTATTCGGCTCAAAACTGGACATTTTCGCACTAAAAAATGATGTAATGCTGAAATGCTGCTAAATGAAAAATCGATAATGTTTCAAGGTTTTGCCTTGAAACGGCTTCATGGTCTTGCCGTTTCATGGTCTTGCCAGCCAGATGTCCAACTTTACGATATGAGGTTTGACATCTGACAATTTCAACCATAACCTCCTGGTGAGGCCATCTTTTGTCAAACGGCGGAGACTTATTTTTACTCCCAATATATAATGGTGACACCAATTTCATGTTACCACAGTATGGTGATTTGTCAAAATTAAAATAAAATAATACGCAAAATATCATTCCTAAGGTTTAATAATTTTCCTTACAAATTTTTTGGTATACTTGCTTGGCTATTTTATAAAAAGTTACTTCACTTTTTTTTACATTTGAATTGAAAATATGTAATAAAACCATTGTTTAAATAAAAATAAAAAATATTCTAAAATAAATCAGACTTTTTAACATGGTAAAACAAGCGATATTTTCGGAAGAATTTTTTATTGCTTGGCGTAGTTTTTTTACCTTTTCAAATAATCTTCAACATGAATTATCAATACGTGACGCGTTTCAATTTCGGAAGTTCATCCGAATGATCGCAGGTAGATCAGAAAAAATACTAGGATATTTGGTTCGAATAATAATCACTCGATCCTTTGGCAATCATTGTCTTGTTCTCTTTTTGAATTTTATTAACGAATAGGAGATTCAAGCTCGCAGCAGTGAGCGGACGAACCTTGCGCAGAAAGAGGGGGGGGGGGGGGGGGGGCTCGTTCAAAGAGACGCGACGAACAATCGTCACCGTATACTCCGATCTAAGGGGTCTCACCACTGTACAATTTTTTAAAAATTGATTTTTTTTACTTGACTCTAGAGATGCTTTAAACCATCTAGAATAAGGGGGAAAAAATGTTGTACGTGTAAAACAAGGTCCGCAGGCCCGTGTCATATTGGGACGGAAACCCAAACCGATGGCCAAAAGTCTAAAAATAAATATCGATTTCGGGGATCTGCAGTGGTGAGTTAGATATAGTAATAGTCCAAGGGTCGAGTTTCAGACTCGAGAGGGGACGATCCTTTATACCTGCTATTGTGTCCCAGTTCAAAAGTGCCATTCGCTCGAACCAGACGCGTCGCGCTCTGTGCCTAATTTTCAGTGCGCTCTTGAAAACGTCGCCAGTTACAGAAAAATAAGCCGATGACGATTTTCAAAATGGATTCGAAAGGGGAAAGTAAGTAGAATATCATCATGTAATGAAAAATTTGTAATAATGATGTATGTGATATCAGTTAAGGAATGATTTTTTTGAAAATTAACGTAGAATTGCTACTGAAAATTGTAAACACGTAGAGAAAAGTTGAATTGTAAAGCGTTGTAAAGCGACCAGACCTATTCGAGGTTGTAGATTATTCTATTGTTTAATGGAAACAGAAAAAAGAAATTTGCGCATTATTGCGCCACCGCTATTGGTACAAGGTTTTGTGATAAAAATGCATTTTTCTCGATTCCGAACAATTAAAACACAAAATATGGAGAAGTGAGTCGGATAAAAGTTGTATGGTTTCAAATTATCTCTTCAGAGGTGTACTCACGTTCTGGGCCCAGTGCCCTACGTGGGCCCAGTGAGGCCCAAATAGATTTTTTTATCATTACCCTCAGTTTTTATAGCGGATTTAGATTTCACGCTTCAAAATTGAAATATTTTGTATCAAGTCACTTTCTGCTAGACCCCTTCCAAAAGCCCCAAAATCTTAGCGAAAAATAACCTCTGAAAAAAATGTATATTTTGAAGTGTCTAATCGAAATCGATGATAAAAACTGAGGATTTTTTAAAATTTCCTTATGGTTTTCATAGCATTTCACAATATTATAGTCTATAGTATATTATATTATTGTGGAATAAGTAATAGTGAGTAAGGCTGAATATGTAATTACTTATTCATATGTATTATACTTTAACATTTTAGAATGTGCCGACGATGATCCTGCAGCACCTAGATTAACGAGAAAAGATATTTTCGCACTCCTGAAAAATAATTTGAATCGTCGTGCAGCTTCAGCATATCTGGAAATTGGAAAGTTCTTGTCAGAGAAACTACAACGACCTTTTACTCTGTCGGATGACGCAAAATTTGCGATACACGCATTATTGTCCCAATTTAATGAAAAGTGGAAGCAAGTTTCAAGGCACGATGAGAAATTTTTCGACAAATTTTCCGCATGGCTCAGTGTGTTTGTTCCCCTGGAAAAAATCCAAGAAGCTTCAATACAGTCAATACCCAGGCAGCATCGGTCGGCCTTCTTTAGGATTTGCTGAAGCTAGTGTGCGCTCAGAACGGAGGAAAACTGAAGATTTACATGCAACTACAAGTACCGAAGAACTGTCTTATGCGGCTCAAATGAGCCTTCGAGCAGCTGGTAGATTTGATGCCGCAAAAGTTGTTCAAGATGGGACGCTGGGAAGCCCATCAAGAGCTCAAAAGCATAGAGAATCTTTGAAATCGATTTCAGAAATTCCTTATACTCCTGATAAAGCCCTATCGCTTGTAGTTGAACTTAATATGTTAAAATCTGACTATCGGGAACTTCGGAATTCAACCAGCGAACAGTGCTATAAGTTATTTCCGTCGTATAATGTAATACATCAAGCGAAGCTTCAATGTTATCCACCGAAATCAGACATTAGCGTTACAGCATGTAGTGCTGAAGTGAAACTGCAGTCTCTGTTGGATCACACAATTCAGAGAATCTTGTTGATTCAAGACGAAGTTATTAAAAGCTTATGTAAAGAAAGTGTTCGCAACTTGAATTTAATTTGTAAGTGGGGCTGCGATGGCACTTCTGGCCAAAATGCATATAAACAAAGATTTACCGATGATGATGGAAGTAAGTCTGATGCTAACATATTCTTCACGTCGCTTGTTCCATTGCAGTTGATATCAGTTGACCAAGAAACAAAAAGTACCCTTGTTGTATGGAAAAATCCCAGGCCATCGGCTACCCGTTTTTGTCGGCCAATTAGAATTCAATTTTTGCATGAAAATACTGAAGCCACAGTGAGCGAAATGGAGTTTATTAAACAGCAGGAAAGTAACATTGTCCCTTACGAGACTGTTGACGGAAAAGACATAACCGTTTCTTTCAAACTTGCATTCACCATGATAGATGGTAAAGTTTGCAATGCAATCACGAGTAATGTTTCTGCTCAACGTTGCTATGTATGTCAAGCAACATCAAAAGACTTCAACGATATCGATGCGATGTTGAAAAGAATACTCAATGAAGATTTTCTACAGTTCGGGTTATCGACTCTGCATGCGTGGATTCACTTCTTCGAATGTTGTTTGCGTGTAGGGTATAAACTTGAAATTGAAAAGTGGCAAGCGCGTACTGCAAATGATAAAGAAATTGTAAAAAACCGAAAAGCAAGTATACAAAAAGGTTTCCGCATACGATTGGGTCTCATAGTTGATCAACCAAAGCCCGGATTTGGTAGCTCCAATAACGGGAATACTGCTGGACGGTTTTTTGAAGATTCAACCACTTCTGCTTCGATTACGGGGGTAAATGAAGATCTGATCAAACGATTTCACGTTATATTGCAAACACTTTCGAGTGGCCATGAGATTGATATAATTAGATTTTAAGATTATGCCGCGCAAACAGCTCGCGACTACGTGAAGTTGTATCCGTGGTTTTATATGCCGACTTCAATGCATAACATTTTGATTCATAGCGCAGCGATTATGAAGTCTGCAATATTACCAATTGGACAAATGTCCGAAGATGCCCAAGAGTCTACCAATAAATACATAAAAAAGAATAGATCAGATTTTTCACGAAAATTTTCCCAAACAAAAACCATGGAAGACGTTTTTTCACGCCTACTATTAACGTCTGATCCATACATTTCTAGCCTGCGCAAATTACCTGGTAAGAAAATGAAATCGTTGCTACCAGAAGCAATCCAGTTATTAACTGCGCCAAGCGTCTCAAAAAATGCAGGGAGCTCGGGCAATGCGTCGTCAGTTGAATTCGCTGACTGTGAATCAGATTGTTCTGGTGACGATGAATAAAGCTGTATGTAATCGAATCTATCACGTTGACTGACCAGTTATTCGGAATGTGGAGTTTTTTCCGTCAGTTACTTGTTTTTATAAGCGAATACATATTTATTAAGAAATATAATGCTAAGTTCTACACTTTGTATACGTTATTTTAATCTCAATACTTTGTATCAACCTAATTTTAAGGAAAACCTTTGCAATGTGACATAAATATAACGCCTTTTTTACACAAGTTGTACATATTGAATCCGCCATTTTGTTTTTCGAAATTTTGACTTCAGATTCGTAATCAGCGACTCCAAAAACCCCCGAGTACAAACTGTCACACGAATTGAAAACTTGTCAGACTTTTGACCATCGATTTGGGTTTCCGTCCCACTGTGCGTGTGGGTCTGCGGTGGCAGTGGCTGGCCCGTGTGCGAGACATCGACCGTTTTCATCGAAACACAATTTTTTTAAACGGTACGCAGCATAACTCCAACAATTTTCATTCTTTTCACTCCAAATTTTGAGTGCATCTTTAAAATAACATTCTGAAGAGAAATACGGTATACGGTATTCTCCCTGAGTTAATTATAACATTAGTTATTAACAAATGATTGTCCGTTTTTCTGTCGAAAATTAAGTTTTTGGTTTAACGCTTGCGAATTACACAAAAATTAATATTTTCACAATCCTCTACGTATTTCTCTAGCTATACTCGTGTAAATTAATATCAATTAAATTTTTTTTTTCTTCTAAAATCAAAGGGGGTAGCCGGTTAAGGGGGGTCTGACGGCCCCCACCGAGTTTGATCGAATCGACCCAAAAACCTGAAAGAGGGCTGAAAAACAAAATTTTAGAGATATTTTTAACCCCCTAAACCCTTATGAAAACACCATAATCGCAAAAAATGCGTTTTTTTTATGTTTAATTTTTTTCGAGCTTTCAAATGCATTTTAAAGCGGTTTTAACACAACCAAAATTTTGTTTCAGATGTGTAGACATGCCCTGAATTTTTCCAGATTTTTTCGTAAAGTTAAATCATGTGCAACATAATTTTAATGGCATAAAAACCGTAGAAAATCGTCATTTTTTGTATTTAATGCTATGGTTTTTATTGACGTATTAATGGTAAAAAATCGTGCACCATAGCATAGAAAGCTACTATCTTCCTCTACAAAATGACGCTAATTGGGCTCAATTCGGTCGTCTCTAGCGTCCGAAAATCAAACTTGAATAAATTCCGTTTTTATAATTTGAGCATTTTCAGTTACGAAAATGACACAAAATCATATTTTTCAATTATTTTACTTAATAAAAGTACATTTTGGGGTTTCTGAGGTCGCCGATTACAAATTTGATGTCAAACAGCTAACAAAAAAAAAAAATTACACATGTCATCAAATGAAAATGGTATTTGCTATTTCGGTTTTTTCAATAATTAAAAGTCATTGTATTTTAAAAAATCTATTTATTTATAATAATATTACATACATTCATCTAATATATACATTAAACAGACACAAGTAATACATACATTGCAACATGATTGTTATGTTGTTAATCTTCGTCACTGTGTTCTTCAATAACAGGTTCGACATTATCAACGTGAAATAGATTCGTTAGAATTTGAGCTGGGCGGATGATTTTGGACAAATACCGTGCATGACTTAAAAAGTAAATGATTGTTGCAACGTGGGCACAGCAACCAACAGTTCTTAGCCCATTTGCACAATCACATACGTAGTTTTTTATACCGTTATATCCAATACTGTTAGGGTCGTACTGAACGTAACATCTGTATACTTTCTTGTTTATATGTCTTGATTTAACTTCACATTTCAAAATGGTATCGTCCTCCAACAAGTATTGCATATTCAAAAGTCCTTCTTCGGTATACATTTCAGCTAAGTATGAAACAGTTTGCGATAACTGGTACGAGCCAGTGAAAAGGATCTTCAAATCTTGCTCTGTCATTTCCGGAAAGTCTAATACGTCATTTGATGTTAACGGTTTGAAGATCCTTTTCTTCCTATTCCAGTTTTGTTCTTCCACAACTTTCGCTAAAGAATTGTCAACGTCTTTTCTTTTCAACATTTGCTCGGCAATTTGATCTTGTAAATCGGTATCGCAATTCAGTCTTTTTCCAAACTCATTAACCAAAAAATTCGCTACTTTGCAATAAAGCATCGCTGAATCCAACATGTTGTTGTTAAACTGATTATGCAAGAGTTTGAATTTACTACCGATTATACCGTGGACAGCCTCTACCACCCACCTCAATTTCGTAACAAATCGACTTTCGTTTGCTTCATTTGTTGGAAGTTGCTTTCTTTTGCCTTTCAACGCTGGCATCAACACAACGAACCCTTGAGATTCTAACCAATCTTTGACGTCTCTGAACCCCCTGTCAAGTATAAAAACATCCCCTTTTTTGAGGATTGATCTCAAGCCGTTCGGATCACTTAGTACATGTTGTAAGATTTTCGCATCATTCACAATTGCTTCGTACGGTCCGTAAACATCTATTACATATCCATCTGTGGCACAAACTGTGAAGGGTTTACAGAGTGGACACTTTTTCTGACCAGAGAAAGATTTTTTTTGGTAACAATTATTACTACTTTTTTGGTGTCGAAGGTATGAACCATCAGCAATCAAGAGCAGGCGATCTTCAAATCCGTGTAATTTTTTTACGTAAGGCGACGTGTGATTAGCAATTAAATCTTCGCGAGAACATGCCCGAGCTCCGAAACGAAGTGGAAAGACGTCTTTCGCGAATGAATCCAAAACCGATTTGCAATAAGCAGATACTAGTTGTTCAGATTTGATATCGAAAATTGACGCAGTGATTGTGTTGGAATTTCCAGTTCTTAATTTAAAAAGGAATATTAAAAGAGCTTGATTAATACTGCGATTTTGAGAATTTCGCAAAGTGACCAACATGTTTTTTAGAGTCTTGATTTCTGCAACTGTGTATCCAGTTAGCGATTTTATGCGCTCTGCCGATAAATTGTAATCATCTACTCTGTCTAAAATACTGTTGTCGCATTTTTTGGACAGTGCATCCAAAAATAATGCCAACTCTTGAGAACTGATAGTACAAGTATTCGAAAATATTTTCAAGTTTGAAATTTCGTCAACGTACATACGTTCACTGATAAGATGTACAGGACAACAGCGATTGCCTTTTGGAATGAAAATTCGTGAACTTATAAATACCTGTAACCTCGCTTTAAACGGAACAACCGGAGATGTCGTAATTGGAGTAAGACATACGCAACAACATTTGTGAGTCGCGGTAACTCTGTTGAAAGGCATCTCGATCATTTCATAGTCCGGTTCTCTTGGACGAAGAACGTAAGGAGGGTCCTTAGAAGATTGTGATGACTGTCCTGTGGAAGATCCAGACTCCGACCGTGACAATTGTTGCGAAGACTGTTCCGAAGATTGTTCTGTGTCATCTGATACTGTCAAATTGGAGAGTGTTGATGAATGTCTCTCTACAGGATCGACAGAATTTTGTTCGCGATCAACATCTGGCAGAGGATTTTCCTCGGGATTGACGTTTGGCAGAGGATTTTCTTCGGGATGAAACCGTTCGGGATTTAGCGATTGCGGAACGACACAGATGACATAAAACGTCACCTTTCTCTACTCGTTTACCTAGTAGTTTAGTATATAAGTGTACGTCATCATCTGAAGAAATGGACTTCTGTTTTCCGGTATCATAACGCAACAATCTGTTGCATCTTATGCACCTTTCACCAGCCGTACATTTTCGTTTTTTCGGTGGCATCGCACAGTTTTTCCTAAAGAAAAAAAAAGAACATTGTTATTTTTTTTATTATGATTAACAAATTATTTTTTTTTTTTTTTGAAAAAAATGAAAAAAGTAACTGAATCCCGGAATAAAAAAAAACCATAATTAAAAAAACAAATAGAACAAAAGTAACGAAAATCGAAAGTACATTAAAAATTGTAAATCAAAACAAAAAAAATGTTGAAAACATCGGTAAACAAAACAGAAATAAATTATTGTATTCCAAATCATTTTTTTATTGAAATATCGTTTCGTCTTAGTTTTGTTTTTTTTTTTGCTTTTTTTTAATTCTTTTCATGTGAGTGAACTAAACAACAACTTGAAGTTGACGGCCACCTTCTGTACGATTTCAAGTCGACTATGAGGCAAACGATTGTAGATTGAGGTTATGATTATAAATCAATTTTTATGTTGATTGATATTTAAATTGATATTCAAACTCACCTTAGAATACTGCTTCAATCACTTCGTGTTGAGATAGGCAGGTTAAACGATAAATTAAAAAAACGCTGTTAACAAAACAAATAGATTTGTTTAACGGAGCAGAGCGCGTCGCATGACGTGTGTACTGGACGGCGGCTGAACACAGAGAGAAAGAGAGACCGCGTGGAGCGGGGTTCTCGATGCGTCAGTGCGTAGTGGGCATGCGCAGTACCGTGCGGAGGGGCATACGAGCCTAAGGCCCACGTGGGTACGGTGGCCTTAGGCACTCGGGTACGTGGCTTAATAAGGTACAAGTTGGGATTTTCTCCGCCAGGTGACAGTTTAGTCGGGGAATTCCAAATTTTTTTTCTGAATAATACGTAATTTTTTGTTTGTTAATATAACTATTGACAGCTGTTACGATTAAAAATTCGTGTATAAGAATGAATTTATAATCAGCGACCTAAAAAATCCTTATTAATATCGTTCCCATAGCTTTTTTTAAAAATTTCAAAAATTAAAATATTTTTTCTTCGTTTTGACAGCTGTCATGTGACAAAACTAATTTTTGACATCAAATTTGTAATCGGCGACCTCAGAAACCCCAAAATGTACTTTTATTAAAAAAAATAATTGAAAAATATGATTTTGTGTCATTTTCGTAACTGAAAATGCTCAAATTATAAAAACGGAATTTATTCAAGTTTGATTTTCGGACGCTAGAGACGACCGAATTGAGCCCAATTAGCGTCATTTTGTAGAGGAAGATAGTAGCTTTCTATGCTATGGTGCACGATTTTTTACCATTAATACGTCAATAAAAACCATAGCATTAAATACAAAAAATGACGATTTTTTACGGTTTTTTTGCCATTAAAATTATGTTGCACATGATTTAACTTTACGAAAAAATCTGGAAAAATTCAGGGCATGTCTACACATCTGAAACAAAATTTTGGTTGTGTTAAAACCGCTTTAAAATGCATTTGAAAGCTCAAAAAAAAATTAAACATCAAAAAAACGCATTTTTTGCGATTATGGTGTTTTCATAAGGGTTTAGGGGGTTAAAAAATATCTCTAAAATTTTGTTTTTCAGCCCTCTTTCAGGTTTTTGGGTCGATTCGATCAAACTCGGTGGGGGCCGTCAGACCCCCCTTAACCGGCTACCCCCTTTGAAAAATGTCATTTCGAGAAAAACGCGTTTAAAGATTTAACTATCGATTTTTGCAAATTAAAATGAAATTCATATAAATGATTTAATGATAATGATATTTTTGAATCCATAAACTGTCGAAAAAAGGAAAAAAAAAATCGATTTTTTCAAAGTGTCACACTGGTATAGCTCCTTAAAACCTCCTATGCTCGGCCGGGCCGCGTCTGCTCTACATCTGCCTGCCAGTTTTAGCGTCATGCAACCGTTGGGGTTTAGGTGGGTAAAACCCACTTTAAGGTAGATGGCCCAGTAATCGTCACCTTAAGCAGATCGCTTGACTTTGCAAATTTATATAGCTCGACTCGGAAAGTGAGTCAAAGTTATTTTAAGTCGTTCTTAATCAGTTTTTTTTTACGAAGAAGAAGGTCGTTGTGAAATTCCCGTGCCTGGTACAGTTTTCGAGAAAATATTTCGTAAAGGTTATACGATGCTATTGTACGAGTCATTGTCATGCCACCATGACAGTTGGTCTGGTAATCGCCATGGGAACGTCCCACTAATCGTCACATGCGTTCAAACTGCTTTGAGGCATTATATACCTTTGAATATTTTTTTTTTCTTATTGACTTCAATTATGTATCAACATGTCGAAAATAATGTTCAAAAGTTATTTTAGGTGGACATTTTTTTAAGACATTCAGAAAAATGGTTTTAAAACTTTAAACGCGTTTTTCATGAAGAAATATTTTCAAAATCGGGCGGACTCATAAGCCCTGCATTTTTTGACCGATTGACTTCAAATTTCAACTATAACTTCTTAGATACATTTTATAGCGATGTACACACGATTTTTACAATCGTTTAACAATTGCGGTTTTTGGAAACGAACAAAGGCCGTTTCAGTCGAAAATGCGACTTTCTTAAAAATCGGGCTAGATATACAAAAATAAATATTTTATAATAATCGTGTGTACTTCGGTAGCAAAACTCATGTAGATTACGGGCAAAGAAAGTTCTTCTGGGTGCACATGTACGACTCCAACGAGTCCGCTCGTTGGAGATACCTACAGATATGTGAAATAAACCCTTTAAACCTCGTTTTGATTGCTTTATTAGTATTTTTTATAAATCCCAACAAGCCTTGTTTTCCGACCATCCAAAGGTATATAAGGCCTTAACTAATTTTGCAAGGGTTCGTAGAACTTTGTTGACTCGATTATGTCTGCATATAGAACTGCAGAATAATTTGTACGCACTCTGTCACGAACTTTATGATTTTTATTGAAACATTTGATGAAGAGTTTAAAACATAAATTTCTCTTCCATGGAACTTTATTAATTTCAAAAATAAAACTAATTATTGCCTATTACGTCAGAATCATATTTTTTATTTATTTGTCGTCATTATAAACAACTATTTTTTCATAAAACAATTTTAATATTATTTCAAGACATACCCAGTTATTGACATGGTCACGACCCATTAATCGACAACATTTATTTATATGTGTATCTTTTTACTATCGCGAATATGTGTATGACGATTACTGGTCCGTGGGTCCTTCAGACAATGCTAATTACGGACCCAAAATTTCTTTTCTGATTTTCTATAAATTAATATTCAATTCGTAAGATTCTTTTTTTGCTAACATTGTCGCGGTTATCGACAGCCGTGGCGATCAATCGGCAGAGTGTTTATGTTGCTGAACCGGTAATCGTCATGTATGAAAATTCGTTGAAAATAACGAAACTATAATTTATTATGCTGAACGCAAAACTAAAATCCTTTTTGATCACTTGACGGAAAACTTACTTCACGCAAGTCCACAGGCATTCTCAAATCACCCGGGATGTGACATGGTTCACGTCAACTTCCTAATGAAGGATTTGGCCGAAATGACAGCTAGACGTCATAGCGGAATATATTTAATTTGATTGTTCTTTTATACGTATACTTACGGGTGTAAAAATGTAATACAATATAGTAAATACCTCCTGGAAGCTAATATACCACAGATCTGCAGGAAGAACTGATTTTTATCTTAAAATACTTATTTATGCCTTAACATGACGATCACTAGGACCCTGACGGCTACTGGGCCGACTACCTTATATATGAGGTATTCCACGTGAATCCGGTGGACGTCTTCCCTGACCCCCGACAATTCGATAAATTAAAAAAAAATCTGATTGCATTGACTCTAAAAGTCACCCTGAATTTTTTTACATTATTCGAAACAACCCTTGGTCAAGATAATAAAATTCTCCGAAAAAAACGCCCCGATTTAAAAATCTGAAAAAATTCCGAAAAATGCGTGATTATATGTAAAAATTTTCAAGCTATCACCCGCAGTGGAAGTATGATTTTTTCTGTGCTTTCTGAGCGATAAGCGTTAAAAAAAACCCGAAAAATTCGAGAACCGCTTACTTCGGGCGGATACTTAAATATTTTGATGACCAAAATGAATTTTTCATTCATGAATTTTTCATCACGTAATCACGAAAAATTCATGAATTTTTCGGATTTTTATTTAACGTTAATCGCTCAGAAAGCACAGAAAAAATCATATTTCCACTGCGGGTGATAGATTGAAAACTTTTACATATAATCACGCATTTTGGGGATTTTTTTCAGATTTTTAAATCGGGGAGTTTTTTTTCGGAGAAAACTTTTTTTTGACTAAGGTTTGTTTCGAAAAATGTTAAAAATTCAGGGTGTCCTTTAGTCAATGGAATCAGATTTTTTAAAAATCGAATTGGCGGGGCTCAGGGAAAAAGTCCGCCGGATTCACGTGGAATACCGCACACACACACACACACTCACACACACACACACACACACACACACACACACACACACACACACACGCACGCACGCACGCACGCACGCACGCACGCACGCACGCACGCACGCACGCACGCACGCACGCACGCACGCACGCACGCACGCACGCACGCACGCACGCACGCACGCACGCACGCACGCACGCACGCACGCACGCACGCACGCACGCACGCACGCACGCACGCACGCACGCACGCACGCACGCACACACACACACACACACACACACACACACACATGTATATGCCGTCAAAAACAAATTCAGTAGATAACAAAAAAAGTATTTGCAAAGGTCTTGATTTTTTAAAAGCAAAATGTCGGTTCGTCCATGTGATGAATTAGCGTATATTCGTTGCAGCCTCCAGACGTTGAATATTTTGGTGGCGATGATTTGGAAAATGACGATAACGTCGAAGACAATGAAGAGGAATGTGATGGTTTTGACTACGCTGAAAGTGACAATTCGAGTCCCGAATATACGCAAGACTCGATACTGTTGGAACTATTCTAAAAAATAAACGTGAAATTCTACCGTCATTTATTAAACCAGCATCGCCCAGATATAATACTTTTTGTGCTTATGACAACAGCAAAGCAATAGCACTTGTTACTTTTTGTCAAAAAAGAAACAGCCGTTCCAAACAAAAAAGAAACATCTATTTTGTCCACAAAAAGGTGTTTCTGGTCGATCAAGTGAGCCCGAAATCATCAAACAAATAGATGGCTCATGCGGTTCTTTTTCGGCGTATTAGATCAAGCAGGAATAAACGCAATAATCTTGCATAATTTAATCGCTGTAAATAACTATGTATCACGAATATAATTTCTGAAGGATCTGACTTACAAGGAAACGTTGCAAGGTCGATGTCTCTGATTTCGATGAAATTTGGCATGCTTGTAGAATGGGTAAAAATAGGTGACAGGTATTTTTTTATATCGGCGGAACCCGATTTTTAAGGGTTGAAAAGTACCCTCGAAAAGTGGGGTGTTTTTCGTTTTTCGTCGATAACGTTTTAACGGTACGAGATATGGAAAAACTCCGAATTGCAATAAGGTTTATTTTTTCGTGTACTATACTTTGCAGATGAGAACGATGCAGATAGCAACAAATTTCATATTGTTTATTGCAAAAATGCAATTTTTTCAACTGTATCTCCGAGAATTTTTAATCGATTGGGATGTAAATTTGCATACATGTAGAGAATGGAAAAGTGCGGATACGAATTTTTTCTTTTTCCGATATCTCACAATTAAGGAGTTGAAACTGCCCGTCGATTTTTTGCCGAGAGCATCGTATTATCAGCTAGCCTTTTGGCATGTCGGTCTAAATTCACGTCAATATACGTTCGTGTTATGACGCAATTGCATATTTGTAACATTCCAGCCCCTCCCTCCCAACGGTCCCCCTCTCGAAAGGCAAACGTTCAAAGTTCTTACTGTGCGGCATGGACGAAAATTTGTAGAAATAAAAATGGGTTACAAAGAAAGTACAATCAGTCAAAAAAATCGATACACATTTTCTCGTTTTGGCGGAACGTCACTCTTACGTTGTTAAGGGTCAACGCACCCTTAACAACTTCGTTCTTTCTATAGCTCGTGAACGGGCCGAAATAAAAATAAAGTTCGGAAGAAAAACATGTTGTATTCTTCGACTACTAGACGTTCATGATGATAATGATGAGTACAGAAATAAATGGCGTGTTGTTTATTGCAATAATTCGTGAATTACTTGTGAAAAATCACTCTTCAGTTTTCTTATGGATTATACTTATTACAATAATGATAGTCATGATAAAAGTGTTTGAAACAAAGAGATTTCTTACACCACGCACAAGTGATAATAGCTGCTTCGCCGCATATATCGCATGTCAATACATTTTGTGAAAAGCAAAATTCTATCGGATTTTCGAAGTTTGGTGGTCTTTCTTCTTCGTACCCGCTTTTGTACCGCGTATATTTGAAAAGATTTGTAAACCGTGGAGAAGAAAACTGGTTGTGTGTAAGAGATTGTAATTTAACAGTATTGTCTCTCAAATGCAGATTGACATCGTAATTGTATAATATTACTGCGTCAGAAAAGTGTTTGACGAAGTGTTTCCATACACGGAAGCCATAAACATCAAGGGGCTGTATCATTCCAGTCGTACCTGCAGGAATTACTAATTATCATATGGACTAATTGTCTACAGAACTAATGAAACTCGTGCAATATATTTACCTGCTGGAATGGTTAAAACTTCAATATCTTTCCCTTGCATATCCATTTCTTTAAATGCAGTTGGACATTGACCGCTCCAAGAATCCAGAAGTATTACCGATTTTGGACCCGTATTGGGAATATATACTTCTTGGAACCATCGCTTAAAATAATTAGTCGTCAATTTTCCAGATTTCGAAGCTAATAGAAATATATTTTCGGCTCTGAACATAGTTTGTTCCACTCGAGGACCAAATTTGCCGGTAGGTTCGTTTAAAACGATCAACATAGGTGCTAAAAGCTTGCCACTCGCAGAAACCAAAGGCTGTATAGTATAACTGTGTGTTGTTGATGTTTTAGATTGCACGACTGCCTCAACGGATTTCTGCCCTTCTTTCGCCAATGTGCGGCCTGTATGTAGCTCTAAATTGAATCCACTCTGATCAGAATTAAATGTGTTTTCAGCCCCAACGTTGGCTATGTTGACTTTCACCATTTCTATAAATTCGATAGCTTTGTTTTGAAGTGTATCAGCGTTTAATAATTGTTGTTTTGTTACATATTTAGTAATCTTCCGTGACACAATTCCATGTTGGTTTTTGAATGTCCTTAGCCAAGAAGCGGATGCTTGGAAATTTACGGCTGGTATTTCTACAATTTCTCGGGCACGTAAGGCCCATCGTCGAAGATCTATATCATTGCCAGGCAGCCTTCTGTCCAAAGCATCATTAAAATTGTTTAACGTGTAGTGAGCTATCTATGTTAACTTTTCTTTGTAGGTGCCACCCTTATTTATACTATGGGCCCACCGGCGCAACTGCGGCTCTGATTTCACCTTTTTTAATTTCGTTTGAACAGATGATAACTTTCTATTCCCATTTGCCCCGGATCTCCAGTAATCTACAGCTCCTGTCTTGTATTCGTAACTCAATTCTTCTATATCTTGGGTACATACATTTTCATCAATTTTTGTATCTAGGTATCGTTGTCCGTGTCAATCTCCTTCACTGTCATCTTCTATTACGGCTGCTTCATGAATTTTATTTGGTGACAAAAAATCCAAACCAGTTTCGAATTCCATTTTCATAGGTTGATCCATCGCTTCAATGATCATGTTTTCTAGATCCTTACTGAACTGTTCTTCCTGTTTGGTGATTGGAGTGCGAGGCAAATTCATAGCACTTATCGCTATGCATAGAAGTTGAATAAAATTCACCGGATTAACGTACATTTTTATTTATATTTCGAACACAAAATGTATGGCTGGCTTCTCCGTCGTAACTGCAGCAATAATCATCGTTGGTGAATTTATATGACTTGAAACCCAATTGATAAATAAACACGAACAAAAAACAACGACGACACACGCTATTACCAGAACTGCTATTAATCTTTAATAAGGCGATTTCAAGGTTATCATGAGAGCCGCTCTTTGCACAGTAGTCGCTCTTTGCGAAGATTTATTTCTTTCGTTCATTGGTTCCGCTGTTTGTGAAATTAAAGTTAAAGATAAAGATTAAATTATGCTGCGTTATAAGCTGATAAAAATGTTTGCATCATTCTGTTCATGAGTTGCAGCGGCAACCCAAAAACGCTGTAACCTCTGCAGATAATGCCTTCGATACGGTGAGCGGAGTGGAATTTCTTCGTAAATATACAATTGTAATCCAGTTGCTTTCCGAAGCACGAAGTCAGTCCGTGATTGCGAGCCTTGCTTCTGCCCATATGAGTGGGAAACTGAAGAGTGATTTTTCACAAGTAATTCACGAATTCTTGCAATAAACAACACGCCATTTGTTGCTGTTCTCATCATTATCATCATGAACGTCTAGTAGTCGAAAAATACAACATTTTTTCCATTCGAACTTTATTTTATTAACGAGAAAATGTGTATCGACTATTTTGACTGATTGTACTTTCTTTGTAACCCATTTTTATTTCTATCCATGCGTTTTATCTCGTCCATGCCGCACGGTAAGAACTTTGAACGTTTGCCTTTCGAGAGAGGGACCGTTGGGGGGGGGGGCGGCTGGAATGTTACAAATATGCAATTGCGTCATAACACGAACATATATTGACGTGAATTTAGACCGAAATGCCAAACGACTAGCTGATTATACGATGCTCTCGGCAAAAAAATCGACGGGCAGTTTCAACCCCTTAATTGTGAGATATCGGAAAAAGAAAACATCCATATCCGCACTTTTCCATTCTCTACATGTATGCAAATTTACATCCCAATTGATTAAAAATTCTCGGATACGGTTGAAAAAATTGCATTTTTGCAATAAACAATATAAAATTTGTTGCTATCTGCATCGTTCTCATCTCCAATGTATAGTACACGAAAAATAAACCTTGTTGCAATTTGAAGTTTTTCCATATCTCGTACCGTTAAAACGTTATCGACGCAAAACGAAAAACACCCTAATTTTCAAGGGTGCTTTTCAACCCTTAAAAATCGGGTTCCGCCGATATAAAAAAATACGTGTCGCCTATTTTTACCCATTCTACAAGCATGCCAAATTTCATCGAAATAAGAGACATCGACCTTGCAACGTTTCCTTGTTAGTAACTTGTTCGTCCACACGATTTGTTAGAGCGACGGGCTACGATCTCTACGCTATCGCGAAATTTGAGAACGAGTGTAATGACGATCTTAGGTTGTCCAAACGTACGGGTTCAGGCAAGTGACAGACTGGCCAGACGCAAGAGATGTTACTTTCGCGCTGCAAAATCTGGTAAACAAAACCAAGTTTTTCTGTAGTCGGTGGGCGAAGGTAATCTGCTATGACCACCGCATCCATATTTGCCGCTATTGTTTCTGATTGTTATTAGTCGTTCCTTCTTATTTTTCTTTGTTTTGCTACTGATGTTGTAATACACCACTTTTCTACTGAAAAAAAACAATAAATAATTTTTTTAAATATCGTTTTGTAGGCATATAAATTTTAAATGCCTACATGTATCCGAATTTCGCAAAAAAGTATTATTAAGGAATGGTTTTTCTTTGTTTCGGCACGGCAAAAATTTTACCATTTAGTTAAGAGTCCAAAGGAGACCTATGCTTTTTTCCGATTTTTCCATACACTGTAACATAGTCAAATAAGCGACCTGCGCAAACGACTCATGGCTGGGATTTGCAGGCGCTAGCAGGGGCTGTTCACCACGCCGAATTTTGTCAGGGACCGAGAACATCCAAGTGACAACTTAATGGAATGAAAGTCTCGATAGCTCGATAGGGTAAGTGTAACAGCACTGAAAATAATAATAATAAGTGCACCCCTCCACCGGCAAAACCTATTCTGTCATTCTTGTAACAAATTTTATTGCGATCCCATGTGGAAAATAGGTTATCTCTCCAATTTTTAAAATACTATTCTTTTTTTAGTTTATTTCCTTCCTTGCTTTCTGTGGTCTTTTTAAATTTATATTACAGGGTAACTGTGATCGATTGTTTTTGTTTTTTTTAGCAATGCCAAGTTGCAGTGTTTTAATATATCAGCGTACCAAAAGAAAAAGCAAGTGTAAATTTCATCGTTTTCCAATGAATGAGGAACTGTGAGTACAGATGTATTAAAATATAAATATAACATTTGCAGACTAACTTCTATCGCCATTACTTTAAACGGAACCGAACCCCGAGCTAAATGTTTGTTTTCTCGGTCGTGCTAGGCACGTTATAATGCACTATCATTGTACAAAAGTAACTGCAGATGATAGGCCTTGTGACTAAGAAGATTTGAGAATAATTATTGTCACATTTTGATTACAATAAAACAAATTAAATGGTTCTGTTGTTCGTTTTCTCATTATTAAATAATTTTTTATTGAAATTTTAATCAATAATTACTTGTTTCTTTTTTCTTTCAAAATTTTGGCGCTCTTATTTTTCATAGACGGTCAGGAGGGAACGTACTAGCATCCCAGGTCATTGCTGACTTTACTGCTATCGTAAAACAAAATAACTAGAAACCTAGAAACTCTAAGTTCGGTGTAATTATGTTGGTATTGCGTATGTTCTCAGGGTGACGAAATTCGGCCCTTTCTGAGAACATTGAGTGAACAGCCCCTGGGTGCTGGAAACTAAGTTAGAGTCCTAGGATTAAAACGTTTTAATTTCATGATTGTTTTTTTAAATTATTTAAAAAAAATCAAAATCCTGATGTCTCGTGCCGTAAAATTGGCAAACAAAGAAAACTATCCATCGAATGTATACCCGGGCGAGATGGACCTATGGTATAACGCGAGTCCCATTGTGACCTGTGTATCTATCTTTAGCATTGGGAGGGCTAACGAGAACTTGAAAAAAAATGAATGAAAGGAAAAGCATCAGGCTGGTAGAGCGAAGGAGCGTTGCATAGCGACTTGGCAACACGCGCGTTGAACCCAAATCGACCGGTTTCAGGTACCGGTGCAACAAGATGATGCTTCTTTCGAAATCTCGACTCTCGTGTCTCGCGAGAGTAAAAAATCGCACAATCGTTAGGCCCTGATGAAATATAGGTGATTAAACAAAATGTAGAAATGAACACGACGATTTATAAGCTAGAATTGATCGAACCTCAATATCGAATATGTGAATTGCGTCTTTTGAAGCGGCTGTAACGAGACTTGAAACAGGATCAATGGAGGATATCGTCCAAAAATGCATTCAACTCGAAAAACTTCGAATATTAGCGTTGGCGTCAAAACGAAGCCTCTTCGACGATCGAAACCTTTCAAGTATGCACTTGGCATATGCGCAAGAATGTCTGATGATACAAATGGTAAAATGTTGATGCGGTTTATTGTGTTGACAGGCATTAACGGTGAAGCCTTGCATAAAAAACTGCCATACTTAACGCGCTTCCATTACTTCTCTCTGTCTCGTACTTTCTTTTTTCTGTGTGTTGACGAATGAAATGTAAGTGACTTTGCTCGCAATCGCACCTGTCGAAGATTATACGAACGAGTCACACGCGACGCTTGCGCTCCATGTTTGAACGATAAAAATTCAAAAACCTCGTATTACTTCGCGAATAAAATATCCGAAAGCAAACAAAAAACATCCCCTTTATCCCATTTTTGTTTAAAGTATTTTCTACGATTGAAGTATCCGCCAAAGTTTTTATAAACCCTTTGGAGTATGAAAAAACCCAATGAAAAATAAACGGTCATACAGACCAAGCTGCGGTCAAGGTGCTGCAGGAAATTTTTCGGCCGAGGCGACTGCATCTTCCTCGCGAATTACGTTTTTTTCTTCATGGGGGCGAATAACTATTGAAAAAACTTTTTGGCTGCAGGTCTATGACCGCGGTTTGCTCAGCGCGATTTTTTGTTCATACTTCAAACAAGCTCATGGGTTGGATGAGCAGTGCGCAGTTAAATAGAAACTCACAGACAACAAAAAATGCGTGCTACGAGACCAATGGTACTTGGAGAAAAAAAACTGTATATTATTTACCGTATCTTCGCGTATAAAAGTATATTTCAAATATCTAATAATAAAGTATCTTGGTTCTGTGAAATGTATGAAAAATGACAAATTGTGCGAAGAATGTGCATACCCATATAAATTCAATGGGAAAAACAATATAATTTGAATAGAAGGTATTATGAAAAAAATGTCGTTAATTTATGGAGGAAAAATACATCGATTATATCTCTGAAAGGCATTGGAAAAATCGTATTCTTGAAATGTCAAACTTACCCCATAAAAATAATATCTATACATTTTAAAAACGTAAGAATCAATTCATTTGTCGAATTTTATGGAAGTGCAACTTTTTTTGGGTTGACGGATTTTTGTAATTGATCAATCGATAAAAGTACTTGTGAATGTACTTCCGACCGAGTGGTGGCCTATCGGAGTCAGTCTCTTAGTTTTCTCATCCACTGAAGCGTAATTCGTAAGGCAGCAAACGAAACAATGGCATTTCACGATATCTCGTGCGAGGTATTCTTGAACCGTTATGTAGCTTGATCGATTTTTCGCGGTTATAGCTCATGCCGCGAGTCTCGCGTAGTACTATTCACAAGTTGAAATGTAACAATATACATATACATTAAATGGTTTATTTCAATCGTTCATAATTCGTCTCAAGGATTAATGATATGGGTTATCGAAGGACAGACATGTGTATAGAAGAGAATGAGCACATTTATCGACTAGACACTAAGAAAAAAAACCAATTGAATCAAAAAAATATATTGGTTGATTCAAATAAATGTCTGAACGCGGAGTGCCACCGATATATGAGATTGTTACAATATTATAAAATATTGGAAAATGTGATTGATTTAAATAACATATTATTTTATTTGAAAATCTCGTCTGTTTGCTAAATATCTACATTAGCCTTCAAATAAAATTATATTCTATTAAAATCATTCTATATACGTTCTATATACAAAAAGTTTTTGAATTTTTTAAAAATCTTAAATTAAAAGTGGAGTGGTGGTAAATCTTAAATTAAAGGTAGATCTTAAGAGAATAGTGGAGAGAATATCAGATATCCAATAGGATATCCCTGCAAAGATTATCAGATATTCAACTGACAAGAACAGATATCACACTTTGATCTTAGCCACAGGCGAAACAGCGATACTCTTTACAGTTTCTCCGGCGTTTAAGTAGATTTTCGGGCCGCGCTACGCTTACGAGAAACGAGCGCGCGTGCGGCTTCTAGCGGTTACTCCGAGAACTACAGGTTTCCTCACACCTATAATTTCTGTGGCGCTCGGCCATGATTTTTTTGAATGTTTTCAACCAAATTCGCAAGAAACACATTTTATTTTCGCATAATGTTTTAACCAATCCAGTTATATAATATCGGATATGGTGAAAAAAATACAATAACATATTTACTCAATAGAAATTTTCTCTGAATCAAACGGGCGAAATTCAACTTTTCTTATGTACTCGAATTAACAATATTCATGTTATGAATTGAATCACTTTTTTTGTTCGTTGCAGAAAATGCATTCAAAACTACATAATTTGTTCGCAATTTTTTTTTATATACTTTCAATAATACACTGGGCCAAAGAATTAAAGGATATTGAAAAAGTCGGCCAATTGTAGGGTAATTTTCAAATAGCTGTAACTCCTCGAAAAATGGTCGTACAGCAAAATGAAAAAAAAAACCAATTGAAGGTGTGAATCTCTAGTTTTGAGATCTTGAGCTCAACAATTTTTCGCATCAGCCAATTTTTAGTAGCCATCGAAAAACCAAAGTAAAAAAAATTCAAAATTTTTGCTCATCTTTCACAGTCTGCATGGACTTTAATACATTTTTTTGAATGATCGGATTATAAGGATCGTCTAGCTGGATTCTTCCCCTTTAATTTGAGCGGTGAGAGAGCTCTGTACGATTTTTTCTCGCTGAGTTGTCGATATTCAAAGCAAAAATGACACTTTTGACTTTGATGACTGATTACTCGGAGACTAATGGTCGCACAGAAAAAAAACCAGAGGGTTTTGGAAACTTTGAAGTATTCTCTATACGATGCTATTATCATTTTTTTGTCAAGATTTTCTTTTTTATGCGGGAAAATGGATTTAAAAAAACGTGAAAAATGGCATATTGACGAATAATATTGACGAATACGAAAAATCATACAGAGCTCTCCCACCGCTCAAATTAAAGGAGAAGAATCCAGCTAGACGATCCTTTTAATCCGATCATTCAAAAACATTTATTAAAGTCCGTGCAGACTGTGAAAGATGAGCAAAAATTATGAATTTTTTTTTTATTTTGGTTTTTTGATGGCTACTAAAAATTGGCTGATGCGAACAAATTTTTAGCTCAAGATCTCAAAACTAGAGATTCACACCTTCAATTTGCTTTTTTTCATTTTGCTGTACGACCATTTTTCGAGGACTTACGCTATTTGAAAATGACCCTAAAATTGGCGGACTTTTTCAATATCCTTTAATTCTTTGGCCTAGTGTATATTGTTCTCGACTAACAATATATCTTTTAAAGGAAAAAAAACTTTTAACTTTATCATGTTATTAAAGT
This sequence comes from Ophion slaviceki, assembly GCA_944452715.1. Taxonomy (NCBI): domain Eukaryota; kingdom Metazoa; phylum Arthropoda; class Insecta; order Hymenoptera; family Ichneumonidae; genus Ophion; species Ophion slaviceki. The sequence continues at coordinate 50,592,074 of OX101786.1, forward strand.
CAATAGCGTTTTGTATGGACTAATAAATCTGATTATTTACACCAACAATTTTACATTTGAATTAACGAAATTTCATTCAATAACACCAATGATTTTTTCCTCAATGTAGAAATTGGATTTCAATTAATTCGCCTCGTAACATACGGCACATAATTTCCCTATGATTTTGGATCCACAATCTTTTCTCGATCGCAATAATGTTGGTTCTGTTCTTGCCCAAACTGAGAACGAACACGTTTAAATAACGAGCTCGTAAATCGTCAACTTTATTTCACAAGTGTGATTGACCTCGAACGTTGTGCTAAATTCTTCTCTTGGCTGTATTCCATATATACATATCCCTTTTAAAAACCTTGAAAAAGGTAAAAACGCCAAGTAATAAAAACATCCCCCCGAGAACATTACCGCTTGTGTTACCATAATAAAAATTCCGATTTATCTCAAAATATTCTTTACTTCTCTTTAAACAATGGTTTAATCATTTTTTTTTCCAGTCAAATGTACAAAAATAGTGAAATAACTTTTTATAAAATAGCCAAGCAAGTTTACTAGAAATTTTATTACAAAAACGGTTAAACCTAAGGAATATTTTTCTAATTTTTTTTTTTTTAATCACATTAATGTTACGACGGAATATTGGTATCACCATTATATAAAAGTACAACGTAAGTATCACAAAAATTACAGGGAAGTGAATTTCAAATATGTATGGAGAAACTTTACGTCTATAATTTCAAATTCGTATTGAGCAGGGAAAAGTATTTCCAGATATTTGAATTAATCGAAACCTGGGAAATAGCGTATATAGCACTAGTTGTAGCATAAAGCCGTTTTTAATTTTTTATTATTTTTATTCACTTGAAAATTCGATATTTAAAAATATATCAAGGAACGAAGAGAAGATCAATATATAAACAAAATTGTCAAAGGAATTTTTATTGAATGAATTTATAATCCAAGCATTCAGAGTAGACCTTTTGTTTATGAAAACTTTTCAGGCTTTATCTAGCAAAAGGCATTTCCCGCAAAATTTCTTGTACGAGGCAAAGCCTAGAAAATTTTCATAAACAGACTTAAAAAAACATTACTGAGGCTTGAAATATTTTAAAATCTCTTTCCATCACAGCTACGCAGTTTATCTTGGAGACTACTCAATAGTCCAGGAATGCAGTATAGTGCCTACAAAACATTGTAAGGAACGATTCACCATCGCTGGCAAAGTCTTTGTAAATTAGAATCGGTGCGATATGCTTTGTTGTTGAGCAGTTTGAATAATCTATTTAAAAAGGCTTGTTGGAAAACCTTTATCGCAATGCTAGTTATGCCGCTGAAGAAGATATACATTTTTCATTGTTTCCGAATCAATTCCTAGATCGCAGTACCCAAAGATAATTATTTTTGTCTAATCTTTTGAATTCACATTTCTATCTGTTGGATACCTTTGAATTCGAATCGATGGCCTCTCGATACCTAAAGGCATAAACTTTTCTCATGTGCGGTCAAGCACACAAATGCGGCATCTCCTGGTGAGTCGGATTCCCGCCATACTTGTCCTTGCACAATTTTCTACCTCCACCCACAGTTTTCTTACTAGCCATGTAGATAGTGTATATGCGACCGATCTGCACGGGTCATTGAAAGTGGAATTAATGTAGTGAACAAATTCAATCACATTCATAGCCTTTGCATAGGCATATTCCAGATGGTAAGAGCAAATATCTCAATTGGGGGCATGAGTAACTGTATAAATTGGGTATCTTTCTCTCTGGCTATGATTCTTTGGGAGATTCCACATGTGCGCTCTGACTACACAATCTACACTTGTATATTATTAGCTAGCAAATCTGCAGATTCGGCTTAGCAATGCTTAGCCTTTTCTTTGCTGTGCTTAATGCGAAGCTAAGTGATAATTGTGATAAGTGATAAGTCAGCTGCTCAATACCTACGTGTATACATCTTTCGTTGTCTCTGGGTAACGAAAATTTCATAGATATACATCTTTCGTTATCCGTGAATAACGAAAAGTTTATATTTTTTTCCCTTACCAGTTTTCGATATGAGAAAATTTAATACTTTTGGCGTTTTCTCCTCTTCAGTGCAAAGTTTTATGTAGATGAGTTAAATGTTCTGCTTAACACGCTATTTACGGTTTCGGAGCATTTTTTTATGTTAAACTTTGCGTTACAAAGAATCTTCGTCAAATTAATGTTTGGCTCTGAAAAGGGCCGTTTTTTTTTACGTATGCGAAGAACTTTTGCAGGTTAACATTCACGATGCTCACCGTTTTACAACCTCCGTAAAATTGAACTTGGCCCTAAAAAGAGCCGTTGGTGTTATTTGTACTGATAAACGCTCTAACCCTGATAAGAGGTTAAAGCCGTAAAAAACACTGTTACACTGTTTATATATATATATATATATGTGTGTGTGTGTGTGTGTTGTCTCACAAGGGGAGGCTGTCAATTGTCAAATTCAGATTCGATTCATACTGCATATAATAAAAGCTCATGGCCAGAGGTGTTATGTGGCAAAGCATGAGATGCGGTTTTCCACCATGGTCAAAAAAGTCAGCGTTGAAATATTCCGTTGTGGTTGAATACTTTCTACGTAAAGAAAACTTCAAGGAGCTCGTAGCGCAGCGAGCATGGATGGTTATGGTTATGGTTATGGTTGGATGGTTATGCTCTCTGCTTCATAAGCAGAGAGCATAACCATCCCTGGTTCGAATCTTGCTGCCGGCAACTTTTTTTTTTCTTCAAATGTGTATACAGATAATTCCCAGGAATCAGTTTCAACAATTATGCATATAAGTTTTTTGAAAACCGTTTATTGTAAAAAAACCGACGCTTTCAAACTTCATTATGTTTGCAAACAAAATTATATTTAAAAAATAGAAATACTTGCTGCAACCGGTATGAAATACAAATATCGTTACTTGACTGCTACAGTTGTGCTTATTTAATCGAGCAAGAGCGTGAGATCAATTCCAGAAGAGATTGTATAGAAATCCAATTGATCGTCCACCACCAGGTTTCTTCTCCGATATGATACGATACTCGTGGTTTGTATCACTCCTGACGGACGATAGAACAATTGAAAAAAATGTAAATCAAGTGTGTTTCCCAACAGATAATAAAAAAAACAATTGTTTGTGAAAAAACACATCGTTTGTCAGATGTGTTGAATGTCATGCTGTTTTTTTGCTTTCCATGTTTTTATGATAACTATCACTCTGGTCTGTGTGACACTCCGGCTACTTCATCTCTTTTCAATAAATTGTTCCCACCTGAATGTTATTTGTGATATTGTGTTTTATTTCTAGTGTTATTTGCATGAAACAACAACAAAATATAACTTTGTTTACAAGCAACATAAAGAAGTTCGAAAGCGTCGGTTTTTCTACAACAGCATTTAAAAAACTTACTTTATGCATATATAATAACAGTCGACAGCGGCGTCGAATTTTTTTATTAAAAATTTTGTTGATTTACTTGGGGTAAAAACGCTGGTGGGTCTCTTGATCTATGTTCGCAAATTCTCGAAAGACGATGAACGACCAGGTGCGCTAGTGGATAACTTTCTATACGCTCTTCGGCGTCTCTTGTCAATTGGTACGCGTGTTCCTACGGGTTCATTATGCCGTGTCATGTGGAGAAAGAAAAAGCAAAAAAAGGTGAAAATGACAAAAATGCAAGCATTCATCCGTCAATATAGCAAACACATATGTATTATTTAACGTTGTAGTTTGCATAGTTGGAAAACTTATTTTTAATTTTTTTTATTATTATCAAAGTCTTAAGAATGGTTGTAAATCTCCAACAAGCCTTTGTACTCTAAATTCGCCAAAGTAATGTTAGTTGAATTCCAACTATTCAAACTTCAATGTCTCCTTTATTTATACAAATTTTGGGATGGTGCGCAAATGGCAGTCACTTTAAAAAAACTTTTTTGGTGTTTGGGCCCAACAGATGCCGCTTGCTTGAAGAATGTATTCAAAATAAATTAATTGAAAAAAAAAACTTTATCCTTATCGCTGGTAATAAGTTGTCAATGAACAAAATGCCAAATGATACAGTTTTTTGTAGTTTCATTGAGCTCGGGTGACGTTGCTTCTGCACCTTAGAGAAATCATAATTTCTGAAGCAGCAGCCAAAGCGCCCTTTGATCGTTGTAATCGCCAGATCTTCTTGGGGCAAATGCTACCTTTAGCGTACGATGCGTCTCCGCTAAGTATTTCTTTGTCAGGTAATAACGAAGCATAACTTAAAGGAAAGATTGGCAGTCTAAGAGCCAGTTAAAGTAAAGTAAAATAACGTTTTAAAAACGGCTGTCAATGGATTTACGCTCCTGCCAATAGCCAACTTTTCATTGGACTTTCATCGGTGAGCACCTAATATCATTGGGCCAGGCAAGGACGGGCGGTTAAAAAATAACCTGCTAGAGGATGGGGCGGGAAATAAATACCAAGCTGCATAGCGAATAAATGCTACGAATACAATAGAAAACGGAGTAGAAAATAAATTAAATTGACATGGAAAGTCGATCAAAGTAATGGAATGTGGCTAACCGGTTGTGCCAGTTTCGTATTAGGTTAAATTTTTTAAGCAATCTGTCATCGCATGCCTTTGTCACAGATACTTATATCTGTTATACACATTGAAATAGCATCGATCGCGTGACATTTGAGGTTATCAACATGAGCGAAGGAAGTCTCAAGAGTAGAGAAATGTAAGCTCTGAGATAGTGATCAGTTGCTCTCGTAGAAGGGGCTTTCAATAATAGCGCGACATTCGGCAAAAAGCACAAAAACTATAGCAAGCTGTTAATCGGGAAATCCCGTTCGGCAAATATGGGCAAAGTTTGGCCATACGCGTAAAGGATAGCGGGTGTTTTAATTTTCTCGCTAAAAGTTGTTAAAGGTGCGCACCTAGTCTATTGTCACGTGAAATTGTCGGGCTATTGTTGGGGGAGCTGCTGGCACAGCGGCGAAAGGGTCGCATCGCGGTAACGTGCCTCGAAATACAATAGCCCCGAGCACAATGATTTATTGTCATCGCGAAGGTTGACAATCTAACGAATGCTTGCGGTCAAAATGGAATATGTTAGTTCACTCACGATATTTTCCCTGACGGTGTTGTGAAATAATTGTTCCCTGATGTCAGCTTCATCTTCCATTTTCACCTGTTTGTCAGATTTTTTTCCCTCGAACACACGAGCGTTTCTCCCACGGACATCTTATATATATATCACATTGATCGTTAGTTTATTAAGTCGAGATTATGGCATGTATTTGGAAGCGGCTTCGGCAATTTCCCGACCGGAAAGCCCTCGTTTTGTTTGTTATTTCCGCCAGACTGTCTGTATTCATCAAAGGTCAAGCGGCTAACGATTTTTCCTTACTTTTTCGTTCGCTCAGTCTTTAGCGCGAGACAAACCAGCAGGGCACTTGTCAGATTTCAGGGAACAATTATTGTCTCGCTCTGTCTTGTTTACGCGAAACGCGCGACACCAAAAACCTTCTCGTACGAACGACGGTTCACGAGCGACTGAATAGTTCTTCTTTTTCTGCTTGAATTTGGCTAGTGCACCGACCGTCGGAGGGATTACCCCACGGTCTTACATACAGGCAGAGATTAGTAGGGAGATGCACAACGCTTCCCTTTTCGGCGTGCCTCGTAAATGGCGCTAAATCGCGGCGGCGATTTCGGGAGTATGATTTCGTGATCATCGCCTCTGTCGAGGTTGCAGATTCCCTTGTAGCCGCGCGAGTCCGTGATCACCGCTCAAGTCGGTATCGCAGTCAGCGTGAACACGAATGGGTAGCTCGGTGTGGGAAAAGTCTGTGCCCCTCGCAAATAGCGCTCGCTCGACAGGCGAACGGAGCGAGGTTTTCCGTCCGATCGAGCTCGACATATATGGGTGGCCGTACTGAGGATTGGAATATGCATTAAATGAATTTCAAAGTGAAAAACATGTATCGAGATCATTGTTTTCTCTCGGTTGCCCGTTTATGCCGAAAATGCGGGTTAAAAAAATTAACGACGAACCGCGTTGAAAAATAAAACGCCGAAACGACCGTGGAAGGTTAAAAAAGAAATCTTGAGCCTTTGCCGCGATCGTTTCGACATTTTTTTTCAACAGTAAACATTATGGATAAGGGCGTATCATAAATGTTTTTCTATCTGCAATGAGCGTCGCGGCTGAGTTGGCAGCGTGACGGATTAACGATGCTTACGGTCCGGGTCCAATCCCCGGTGAACCAACTTTTTTTTTCTTCGTTTTATATTCAGAAAATTTCGAATATAATTTTATATTCTAAATTTTA